>CM026200.1:10626687-10949187 GCA_014839995.1 Xenentodon cancila
ACACAGTAGCATACAGCACATCTAACTTTCTTCTATTATTAAATAAAATACTGGATTGTTGGTCGATGACTATGATATGATTGTGATAATACCGATTTAAAACGCTTTCTGGATCCTCGTAGAGGTGAAAGGGTCCAGCAGAAGTCACATGACTAGTCAGAAACTCAGGGAAAACCCTGAGCATGTACTGGCAAAAAAAATAAACTGCTTAAAAGGTGAAATGCAGGCGGCCGTTTGCATTTTAATTTATCCGTCTACGTGTGAATTTCATGTACATTTTGGTATTTACAAACTGACTGCACAGCTGCCATTTTTTGTTCCCGTTTTGTTGTATTTAAAGGGTTTTTTTTTTGTCACACAACCATTTCAAAATTGAGACTTTAAAGTCAGTCAGCAACATTATAAAAGTCGAAGACCAAATTATTTTTTTTTAAAAGCTTTAACTTCATTTTTATGTTCTTTCTTTAAGAGATCCCTCATTTTTTATTTATTTATTTTTTTACTGAAGTGGTCTGCCAAGCCCATTTAATAGAAAAGGATGTAGAAAACAAATTGTTCCCCAAATAAACTGGAAAGCGGTTTATATCAAACTGAATTTACTCCTAGGCCACCTCTTCATTTATTTTCTCTTTCTCCATCTTGCAAAGCCTTTTCGACTGCTTATAGTATGAACTGTGCTACTTAAGAAATAGTTTCCCTCACTGAGATTTTTGATGCAGTGACTATTGAACATAAAAATCTTTTGTTTGGTCCGTTTTACGATAATCTGTTAACTGTTTGACTCATCTACATTTTCTGCAGTCTGCATTATTATTAGTACAATATTTAGTTAAGTGAACAGCAGCTGGTGAAAGGAGCCAAAAAATTAAATGTCAGTTATTAATATTGGAGAACACAGCATGTCTAGACAATCATCTTGGTGTCAATCTTCTTCCCTTCTTCATTGTTAACATTTCTATTAACCTTCAGCTGAACAGGTCGCAGTCTCGTGTCGGTGAGTTACATGTAAATTTTACCTTGGAGATAAGGAAGCCTTCCATGTACTCCAGTATTTTTCTGGGGTACATGTTTGCAGCAGGTGTCCCCTCGGCAGAAACCGGCTCCTCACGTTCAGCCATAGTTTGGACAGGGCTCCCTTAGGTAGACTGAACGTGTCGTTTCTTCAAACTCTTGGCTCCCAAGACGCTTCGGGCAGATGTTTCTGTGAGCGGTGGCGGCGACGAGACCAGACTACAACCAAACAAAGTGCCCACCCAGCAGCAGGAGCAGTGAGAGTAGCAGTGGGCTAAGCTGATTACAGCCAGATAACCCAGATTAGAGCGTGGCCTCAGTCTGGCAGACAAAGAAACAACTCTGTGGAAACACTGCTGCCTTGTTCATTAGCACTCAGCCACTGCAATCACATACCAGACCTGCTTTTTCAAAAAGGTTACAAGACATCCAGCCTGATCGGGGATGTTTGATGACCAAAAGATGCGACTCCCATCTTTTTAACATGTTACTTTACCTGTCGCATCATATACCTCCAGATTAGGTGCATCGGTGTAGTAATAATTCAATCATACAATTAATTATAGCAGAGCATTTTCAAGGAATTACTGTAAACCAGACTATCACTTCTGTTTCTACAGCTCACTGAAGTAGTTAAAGTTTAGATTAATGCAGAGAAATTTTGAAAACGTAAACAGGGATTAAAATCAAAAAACACATTTATCTCATAAGTATATATACCATGACCCATGTACATAAAGCCTGTGTCGTGGTGGTAGAACATCAGAAATATAATAACACTTTTGATATTATAAAGCTTCCTATTTTAGAGATAAATGCAGTCAATCTACAAGGAAAGACTCTTAAAGTATTTAACTTCAGGTTTTTATTGATTTTACCAGTTGCAATTGATGCAAAACATGCTCCAGTAGATCATGAGCATATGCCGAACAGAGGGTTTTTGCAGACAAGTAACAATTTCAACATGTCAACAGAACGAGCATCGACTCGTCACAATAGCGGTCTAAACAGTCACCAGCAGCTCTACAGAGATGTAACCATCATTGTGACTTGTTTTAAACTGAGAATTTCAGTTTGACCTCTATATTGTTCTTTGACTTGAGCCCCAGACGCCAGAGACGACAAACTCTTTAGGAAACACACGGCCAAACTTGATTCACATTACCAAAGAAAAAAAAAAAAAAAAGGGATGGACACTGTCAAGTTGGGAGCAAAATAGGAAATCAGGCCTTGAAACACAAACACAACTACAAACAACAAAATCGAGTCATTCAACAACTTGCGCTTCAATCTCAATGACGTTAATCCAGAAACTCTCAACTAAGATTACATGATCACAAACGGCTGCTGCTTCTTTACGTGCGGGACGTCTTTTGCAGCAGGATTCAGAACTAAAAATCCGTGTGATTGACAGCTGTTAAAACAAAAGCAGCTTCTTGTAATTTGTGAAAACTTTACATTTCTGACAGCTCATTTGTTACGATTAAGCAGTTCTCCTGCAAGTCCTCGTCAACTGCACCAGTTCAAACAAGTAGAACAGCTGCTTGTCAAAAGATAATTGAAGTGTTTTAGACTTCATGCTGAGTTTAGTTTTTATACTTTCGCTACAATCAACAGAAAGACTGTTGTCTTTTCTTAAACTTTTTTAAAGTTTGACTATGGTTTTCATCTACAGAGTGGGACAAAATTAACTTTTCAATAAGTTCACCCAGTCACCGTTCTCACCTGCCATTGGTATTAAAAAATGCATTAACCATCATAAACCCGTATTTTAACAGTTAGCTTCACTTTTCAGAGGAAGATTTTTGAAAAAAAAAGAACAAAAAACTGTTATTTAATCCTGTGAAACTGATATGGGTGGACACTTGGGTGCTGTCACTGACAATTTAAATTGTCCAAATACTAACAAGATGAAAGAAAAGGAATTAGGAGCAGCTATGTCGAGTCAACCAGAACCGCTCGAGTAATTCGCATATCTTTCCTGGTTTGAAGCTTTCTTCTGGAGTTTTATGGATCTTCAACATAAAGCTCTCTCTTTAAACTTGCTCTACTTCAGGTGCGAATCTAGAACCTGTAAATATATCAATCAGTAAAAGAACTACATCGACGAGTTCAGTGTCGTCTGGAGTGGCTCCTATCCCTGCTGTTTCTGTGTCTCTGGTGTCTCCGACTGGGAGGACTTTGACTCCTTTGGTCTCTACGCCTATTGCTGCTCCTCGAGCTACGTCTGTTGTATCTGTGTTGGCTGTGCCTGCGGTCCCTCCCTCTGCTGTAGCTCCTCCCTCGGCTGTAGCTCCTCCCTCGGCTGTAGCTCCTCCCCTTGCTGCTCCTACTCCTTTCTCTGCTAGAGCTGGAACTACTGCACCTCCCACCCCTGTTGTTACTTTTGCTCCTCCTATGACGACTGTAACTCCTCTTTTGGCGGCTTGAGCTCCTTCTCCTACTGTAGCCTTGGGAGTGCCTCCTTCTCTCCCGACTGTGGCCCCTCATTTGCTCCCTACTGTACCTGCTCTTAACCACTTCCTCCCACCTGTCCTCCTCATCCCTCTTCTCTTCTGATTTCTTTTTCCCTAAAACATTAGAGTGTAGACTGGATCCAGATTCCTGTGTCTCTTTCCCATCAGCCGTCTTCACTCCATTGACCCAACCCAGGACCCCCGGCATCACATCACCAGGATCAGGGGCCTCCTCACTTCTTAGAGGCCCAGCTGGATCCTGTGTCCCTGCATCTTCAGTGTGCTCACTGCTCTTCTTAATAAGGTTAGATAGCAGTCTCTCCCTCAGCTCCTTCTCTCTGCGTTGGAGCTGCAGCGCTCGCTGCTTCTCCAGCTCCACCCTCCGTAGCTCCTCCTCCTGCCTGCGTCGACAGGCCTCCAGCTGCTGAAGACGGGCCAGCTCCTCCTTCTGACGAGCCTGTTCCTGTCTCTCCAGCTCCTCGCGTTCAGCCTTCTCCTTCTCCTGCTGCTGTTGTTTTAGCGTCTGGGGAGAAGCATCACAAGAATCACACACGTGCGAAGAGAAGACAAACCAGAAGAATGAAAAACTGTAACAGTGAGGCAAAATTTAGTTTGTGCAAGGGTCAAATTTATGTTCAAGCACCATGGTAAATGGCAAATCCAAATTCATATTAGTTCAGGCTGTTGCTCTGCCCTCTCCAAATCCTTAAAGCCATGCAGTTTCAGATCAGGGCCTCGAAAGCTCAGGTCTTACACATACATGAGTAAAGAAACAGTTTTGTGAACTGCATCTTATTACATCTTCCACTGTATTTAACATTCATTACACCAATGATACATGGTCATTTCCACCGTTATTGTGGCTAATGTGGCAGTGCGCCGTGTTTTACGGAGGGGTTCAAATGTTCATTTAGTACCTTTGCTCTTGCCAGCAGCTCAGCAACGAGCCGTATTGATTCCAGATTGCGCTGAGCCAGCAGGAGCCTCCTCTCCTCCATGGCGATTTTCATCTGCAGCTTCTTTTGTTCCTCCTCCTGCTGTCTCCTCACCTTCTTCAGATTCCTTCTCTCCTCCTTCTCCTGCAACTTCTGCTCCCGCTTCCGTATCCTCTCCTCCTTCTTTCTCTCCTTCTCCTCCTCTTCCTGTTGTTTCTGTTTTCTGCAAAGACGATTAAATGCACTCTATTAATATCTAATTACGAGTTAAAGTGCAGAACGCTCCACTACAGTGCTTTTCATACAGTATTAAATTGCTTGGAAAACAAGTTCAAGAAAATTTGTCAGAAATGCAAGTTAAATCTCAAGCAGACAAAAAGAACATATAAAAATCCAGACCAAACACAACCTTCTGAGCTCCAAGCTCATTTAAGACAAACTGAGATAAAGTAAAAAAACTGCCCTTGAAATTATTTCTTAAAATCACACCATGTCCTTCAGACTGTAGAGAAGAAGGAGATTCTTTCAGTTACACGGATGCAGTTCAGGAGTCCGCTTTCGTGATGGTACGGTCGACGTGTTCATCTATCAGAGCATCAGTAAGGCTTAACAACACCTCTGTTTCCTACATAACCTGATTAGACTTGTGGCAGTAAGTAAATTAATAATTTCACAGATCATATTTTGTATTCCAGTAGAAGCAAGTGAATATGCCAGTCAGTTTTGTCAGCTGTGATGCTTCTCCTCATTTATTCTGTCATCCACAAAACAAAATACTACAACTAACTACTGTTAACTCTGGAGTGTGTTATGATCATTGTGGTAATTGGTATGGTCGCCCTCTGAAACAACATGGAAGGAAGGAAGGAAGGAAGGAAGGAAGGAAGGAAGGAAGGAAGGAAGGAAGGAAGGAAGGAAGGAAGGAAGGTAAAGTCTTGCATAAAAGGAAAATAAGATGGTTTGTTTTTTATTTTGCAGCTTGCAAACAAAAATTGGAGGTTAAACAGAAAAATTAAGTGAATTTCAAGATTAATAGTTTCTAAAAGTTTCTCAGGTCTGATATTTGTCTGCCATCCTTGTAATATTTTCAATTGATTTCATAATTTATGGTGTTGTGTTTTCTTACTGACAGAGTACTGCAATTAACTAGTTTGGCATAGACGTGACTCAGAAAAACGGTTCAAGGTCACACAGCCTCTTTCCCATCTCTACTGCATCTCTGGAACACTGGAGTTTGCTGCGTTGACTCCCAGCACTCCTGACATCCCCACTCTGCTGCTACTGGTCACTTTCCAGAACTAACCAAACCTAAAACACGGGAGAACTTCTGGGAACGCCAGGCACAAACCAGCAACAGAACAGTATGATCTGTGGAACTGCTGCGGACATTAAGGTCTTCCATAGTGCCTTATTTTTTGGACCCTGAATCTGATCTGGAAAGTTATGGATCAAACAATATGGTTTTGGTGGAAAATAAATGTTTTAAAACCTATGAAACACATTTATTGATTAGTTTGGGAGTCATTTACTTGCATTTTACGCAGCTATGTGCAAAATGTAGCTGGACTGCATTAAAGATGGATACAAGTTGGGAAACCTTAGATTCAGGTTTTTGTTCAGGGTTTGTTTTATTAATTTAATGTTTAATATTCTAAAATTGTTAACCGCCTTTTGTTTTGTAGGTAAAATAACCTCTGGCTTCATCCTACAGTGTTTTTTGCTTTAGTTTTTATGTGCATGACTGTACAGATGACAAAAATAAATAAATAAAAATGATGATGCTACAAATCATTGAATCATGAAAAGTATAATATGGGGCCTTTTAAGTAACTTCCCATTTCAACTGTACCTCTCCTCCTCTTTTCGCCGCTCCTCCTCCTCTTTCTCCCGCTGTTTCTGCTCCTCTCTCTGCCTCTCCAACTCCTGCAGCTTGAGCCTCTCCAGGCTCCGCCTCTTTATGGCTGCCTCACAAAGGTGTTTGCTGGTGTCAAAGGTCACCTAAAATAAACAAAAAAAAACAAACAAAGAAAAACTAGGAATTATTGCTTTGTGATTGCTACGAGTAACCTAACGTTCTTTTGTTGTTCCATTTAATTGTAAACACAATTCGCTGCTGGAAACTACAACACCTTGGTGAAAGAACGGCTTCGGGAATGTGAGATTGAAGACCAATAAAACACCTTATGCTCAGGTAAGAGCGTATGACGGTTTGTATCAGCGTTACTTTTCATGGCCTTTCATTATGAAGTCCTTCTGTTCCCAGCCTCATTTAGATTACTCAGCTTTATTCTGTGGATTAAGAGACTCCCCCAATGTTCATTACCTTCAAAAGACTGATGATGCAGCTCCCACTCTCATTCCACTAAAAGGTCTTAAAGCTACTTTGTGACTCTGGACAACAACAATCTCATTTCCAAATTCTACTTATGTGCAATTCCCTGGTTGCCTAACACACAAAACTGAGGCAAGCTGGTCTCTGTTATGCCCTTGATTGCTTGTCTTTTAGACGGGACTGATTTGAGGCTTCCAGCCCTGTTCCTTTGTGTGGTGCAAGCCTGTAGATCTGTAGCATATAAACAACATTTTACTGTGTTAAGAGGGAAAAAGACCTTCTTTGTTTTTGAGGTCATTAACAACCTGTACATTTCAATAAAAAAGCAGAAAAAAAATGGCAAATTTTCTAACTGGAAAGTAGTTTAAAACAAAACTCTACACCCTGTGTTTTGTAGATGACAACTTTACAACATAATAATACATTAATTTCTCAAAAGGAGATTTTAGATTTGAATTTGCAAGTCCATTAAATTGATGTTTGAGGAAGCGCAGACATTCCTGCCATTTGTGAACGTTGATGTATCTTTGAACTAACTCAACTAAATGGCCGAAAACATACAAAGAAGCTCCAGAAATAAATCTACATGCAAATATTCTAAAAGAATACTTAAATAAAAGTAATCCTTTTCTAACAACAAAGGTGCAAGTACAGCTTTACAGCCATGATGGACTGCAGTACCTTAATGTTACATGCCACAGCTTTGCCATCATCTCCTTTCAGCATCAGCTTCATGCCTCGCAGCGTATCCATCGCCTTTGTGAAGCCACCGTATTCCTGATACTGGACAAAGGCCTCAAAGTTCAGATGGCCCCCAAAGCTAAATGTGCTGAAGTTCTTGTCCAGCATTTCCTCCCTGTATGGGTCCAACATGGGGATGTCAACATTTCGCACCTTTAAAAAAAAAACATTAACAACAAAAGTTATTTTTTTTATTCAGCTTTTATTATACAATAGAAACTACTAATAATTATTAGTGATTCAATATTTCTAAACTATAAATTTCTACATTCCTCAAATACAATGTTAATTTCAGTGTCTTACAGTCACATTAATTCCAAATAGTCTGTTAAACACAAAGAAAACATAAATTGCAGTCTGTGTGGACATTCCTCAAATTAAAAATGAACAACAACAATTTAAAAGAAAAGTAATTCCATACAGTGCTAGATGTCCTTTCAACAATAACATCAACACAGATCACCTTGCCAAATGTCTGGAAAACAGCAATGAGGACCTCCTCTGAGGGCCGGTCCGGGTATTGGCTGTTTTTCTGGCTAAACCAGCGGCAAGGAAGCCCTTCCAGGTGGATGGTGTCAGGCCTCTCTCCTGGCAGAGTCTCATTCATGTCCTTTGCATCCCGGAAAAAGGAGTCCCAGTCGTGACGTGTGGGGAAGTCCACCTTATTTTCTACAGCACGAACCTAAGGTGTGGGGGGGGGTGGGGGTTGTACATTTAGGCTGCCATTGTTCATTGTATGCATGAGGCAGTAAAACACAGTTTTTATTGTACACCGCAACACAGTTAAACAGCACAACTAACTGCAATGATCAACATGACGTATTAAATGTCAAAGCCACGTTCAGAGACATGACAATGAGCCTCACTGTGTTGGCCTTACCTTGAGAACATCAGTGAAACCACTAAGTTTGATGGTTTTTCCATCCAGACGGGCCAGCAGGCTCTTGACCACTGTCTTGTTTTCCACCTCGCCCTCAAAGCGGATGAAGTCCAAGGTGCTCTTGGAGATTCGCAGGGCTGAGAATTGCTCCGGCGCTACCATGGCCTTTACCCTCTCCATCACTTCCCAGTTGGAGATGCTCTTGCCAGGTAGCTTGAGCTGAGGCAAAGCAACACTGATGGTCATTTTGGCAATGGGCTTGAGGTACAGGTTGTACTCCGGAGACAGGCACACTGCTTCTGTGGTGTCATGGACGATGGTGGTCATTGTTGCAGATACGCGGGGAAGCTGCAATCAAAATTGTGGTGTGATTGAAACTGTTGGAGAGATTTCTAGTCTACCTGTCTGTGTAAGAAGGTAATGATGAAGAGATATGCTCATGGATGTACACAGGCTTCATAAGACCTGGAAGAAAATAACTACTTCATGTTTACATTTAAAACAAAATCTGCAATTTGATTGAATCTGTCTTTACATTCAACCTGATGTTAAGCTGCCCTTCATCATCTCCACCTCTGGGTCCTATCTTTTCACCAGAGCCACCCTCTCTAACTCATACACCGTTTCCATGAACATTTAAAAACAAAACAAACGCAGACAACCAACCCAAGCACACATCTTCAGCATCCCGCCGTTTATGTATCACCATCTATATATAAAACATAAACAATACACTTTTCCAATGTTGTGATCGAGTTGAGCTACTATGGGCCTGGACTCACAGTCGAGTCATTATTCACCGAAGCAGCTGATGTTGTGAACGGTTTTAAAAGGTGATAACACTAAAAATGACTGTTATATTTATCGTTAACGGCATTTCACAATAACGACGATTAGCGTTTTATTAACCGTTACTTACATAATTACACCGTCATCTGGAATTTAATGCTAAACTTTAGGTCAAGAATATACCTGAGGTCCAGTAAACTTGAAATTAAGTTAGAACATGGCAATTTATAAACTGTATTTGCGTTTGTTTGTATTTTTTAAAGTGTTTAGAGAGTTGATAGCCAGTTAGCTTCAACGTTCTCCAACTCTGCACTTCAAGCTTTTAACCACGTTTCCCGCCCGCTTTCCTTTACCAGCACGCGAATGTCAGTCACCAAAAACATTCAACAACTTACCAGCCTAACGTCAGCGGGCCTCCTGGTTTAAAAAAATGAAATAAAATCGTGTTATGGTGTTTTGTTGAGAGCCAAACGCAGCATTCTCGCTCCGTCTGCAGTCAACTCTGACCCCACGATGAAACAACGTGTAGCAGCGTTCAGGTGACGCGGCTAAAAAACAGCGACGCTGTCTGGCGGAGTGTGGAAAAGACAAAACAACCAAAAATAAAATAAAAACAAAAACAAATGTTAAACTCTTTAAAATCACCAATGATTAAGAAAGACTTCACCTCAATTAGGTGAAATGAGGACATTTTTACCCTAAAAAATATTTTTTTTTTTATTAAGTGAGATAGAATTCTACTGATGATGGAACAATGTAAGTACAAAGAAAAAATTGAGAAAGAGGCAGAAAGAAAATTGATTAATAAAATAAAATAATGTTCTGCAAAGGCAAATGTTAGACACAGATAAGGAAGAGATGTTTAAAGGCAGTGATTTTTTTAAGATGCCTCAGCATGCCATTTAAATTAAAACTAAAAAAAAGTGAGATTTGGATCCTTTTGAGTAATTTCAGTCTATAATATTTCGTTTAAGAATGAGGAAAAACTCTTGGGTATAAAAATAAGTAAGTGTCTTGTGTCTAGAAAAGGTAAAATATCAAAGGATCCCATACCAAAATTAAAAAATAATAATAATAATAAAAAAAAGATAATAAAAAAACAGTGGATCATTGAAAAAATGGAAGGGAGTTCAAATTTTCTTTAGCCAACACATGCTATGATTATTATAAAAAAAGAAAAAAAAGCCCCAGATATTTTAATTTAAATTCATTTGGCGATATAAACTGCACCTTATTTAAAAATGAGCTGTGGTAAAACCACTAAAAGAAGCTGGTTTTAATGTAATCTTGACATGATGAATGACAATATCAAACTCAAGTAACTGCAAAATGTTGTAATATTTTAACACTGTATGGTTCAATTTACCTTATATTTTTTCATAAGCTGAAACATGTCAATATTATATTATTCTTCAATTAAAATTTGACTTTGATCCCTTATAATCCCCATTTCAATACTCAGCTTATCATATATAACTGATGATGTGCTGGAAAAGTGTTTGGATAAGGACAGCTTTTATGGTTTTACCAAGATGTGCTCTAAGTGTAAGGTTTCGCAAAAATATGGCATTTATCATTTCGGAATTACAAGCATTTCAAGCAAAGTATCTTCACTTTCAGGGGCTCACAAGTATTTGAACAATTGCCTGCAAATAAATTAACTGACCAGCTATGGTGCATTTTCTTCATAAATTCAAGACAAATAAAGCAAATAAAAGGTCTAGAGTTGATATGTAATGAGTCGTCATTCAGCAGATGTATGACTGGAGCTGCAGGTATGAAGCGCAGAGATCTTAGTGGAAGTGAAAGAGGCCATCACCAGGATAAAAAAAAACAAAAAACCCCAATAACATAAATCTGAAAGAGAGCTGGCAAAAACTGAAGGTGTGACCAAAACAGCAGTTTGGTATACTTTTAAAAAAGAGTTAAAGAACTGGTGAACCCAACAACATCAAAAGGTCTGGAAGACAGTGAATGACAACTAAAGTGGAAAACCGCAGCATCTTTTACCTGGTGAAGAAAAACAACTTCATCAACATCAACGGAGGTCCTTCCTGAATGGACACACAGAGCATTTACAACATGGTCTAAACTACTGGAAACTTTCAAAACAGGAAAGACAAATTTAGAAAAAAAAAAAACATTTTGATTTTATTTCTTATTGAATTATTAAATCAAGATCAGTCTGAGTGGTTTGAATAATGTTTGTATGGAATCATTTATAAACAACAGCATCTGCTGATCTTATTAACCATCACCGTTTCTTTAAAGGCTCGAGGTCTTTAACTGACAGCACCACAATGTTTTGCACTACCTGTCGAAAACAAAACTGTTATTTTCATACATGGTCAGTTTTATATTTATAAAACATCACAATTTATCACATCATTACGACGTAGCAGTGCCCAAATTATTGAGGAAGCTTGTTTGGATCTGCAAAAGTGACTTCAGGATTTCAAAGTGTCAGGAAGACTCCTGGGTGTTTCAGTGAAATATTACGTATATGCCATAGAGAGACAACCAAAAATAAATACCATCAAGGAATGTTGGATGGTTACAAAAAAATGCAAAATGACTGGGACATGACAAAAGCCAATTATGATTAAATACAAACAAACTACGAGGCATATTATATCACTCAAAAAAAGCTGGTCGGAAGATGGTAAAAGAAGGAATCAACAAAAACAACCACAATGACATGAAAAATGATCACAAATACATACAAAGTGCATGAAAATTTACAAAAATCAACACAAATGTATGAAAAGTGACCAAAGGTATAATACATAACCAGAGAGTCAAAACAGCCACAATATTTAACTTCCAGGAGTCACATAAATAAATGGATATAGTAGAAGAATGGAGTATAAACACACTTGCTTTATATCTGTAATTTATTCAGATCATTTGAAGAAAACCTGTTAAGCCTTTTGACTTTTTGACTTTTGACACTTTAATACAGCACATGGTGAGAGAAAGATGAGGTGATAACGTGTATTTGCTATTACAGCTTGATTCCTATTTGGTACAGTCAGTCACATGTTGAGCCTGGTGTTTATGTCATCATCCACGTGGTAACTGTAAAGTGAGAGAAGTGGATGGGCAGGACATGGATTAGTCCAACAAGGCTCCAAGCAAAAAAAAAAAAAAAAAAAAAAAAATTGTTGGCACAGCTTCCCTGAAAAGATGGCAGAAGAATTTCCATAATAGGCACAACTCCCTTTAGTGTGCATGTAGGTCAGTCGCTTCAGTCAGACAGGCTCTCTGCTCTCCCCGAATCAGCAGCCACTGAATAGAAAGTCTGCCTGAGGCAACTCTGGATAACACAGGCCCAAAAAAAGAAAATCCCTCATCAGATCTAACAGGGTGTTTTTGACTTGTAGGTATGACTGAAGAGCATTGACAAGATTAAACGCAGCACATTTGTGATAGGATGTGTCTGTTTGCATGTAATTCTGCTTTTGTTTGTCTGGTGTGATCTGATCTGAGCATCGAGAGGATTCCCAGAGCTGGAGTTAACGGTTCAGTTCCCTGGCACACAGCACATTAAATTCCTCTTCTTTATTTATACGTATATAATCTTGTCGCCAGGCGCACGGTGGAACCTAACAGGCTCACGAACGTGCCAAACAGAGAACAGGAAATCTCTGCGACAGCCTGTCGGCAGAACACGCAGCTGATACGAACAGGTTCGTGGGATGGTGGAATGTTGTGCACTCTGGATGCGTGCAGATGGTAAGCCAGCCCGGATCACCAGGAATTTCACTGTTTTATCCTTGTAAAAATACACGCGCACACAGATGGAGACGCCACAGAAGCAAAGAGTGAGAGCTGACCGTGAACGCGACAGGTGTTTTAGCAGCGTTTGGACAGGAAGTCGTGGATTTGCTGCAAATGCTGCACAAATGCTGGCTCAGGGGGTCGTTACATCACTCATTATTCAGCCCCATCACACAAGGACAATCGCTGGGTGTCAGCGGCAACAGCAGATGGAATAGCCCGCTTCGTTTTCAGGCTGTAGTCCCATCATGAACACGTCCCTGGCGATTCTTTTTATTTAAATTATTACTTTCAGCAAAGTCCCATCATTTACACTCAATCCTTGGGGTTTTCTTAAAGATTTATGATATTTGCTTGCACTGTTCTACAACAGTACAACACAACCAATGAGAGGCTCGGGAACTTTAACTTTATGCAAACAAGCATTGCTTTATTTCATATTATCCAGTGAAACATGACTAGAAAAAGGAGAGATGCTCGTTAACAATGACTCCACAACACAGAATAACGGCACAGCACTTTGCAAACAAGACTGACACAATTATTTAGAGATGAAAAAATAAAAAAATAAAATAAAACAGTGCACACCATTTACATTTCCCCTACTCATGCAGCTGAGAAAAAGCACATCCGTTAAATACATTTCTACGTCAAAAGAGTCAACCGTACGACTACATGAAGCTCTATTGTTTACGTACAAATGCTCAAAAGTCAAAAGGGATCATTCATGATATGCAGGATGTGTCACTGAGTCAGTAAGGTTCACATAACTGGGAATCAGGAGGTATGATCAGTGGTGCTTGGCTAAACACAGGGGAGACTCTCCATTAGTCATAAATAAACTTGATCAAATATCCAGAGATTGTATACATGCAAGGTCAAACCCGTATTTAGGGAGAAGAGAGACCATCTATTCAGTATAACATGGTGCCGTTTGTTTGATTGCCTTCCTGTAAAACTGATCATCAAGATTCATCTGGATGGAAATCTGAGCTCAAGACTTGTATTTGATGCACCGTCTTGATGACCTGCTGTCATGTTTAGACAAGTAACTTTTCTTTTGAATGAAAATACTCAAATGTGTAGAACTGAATGTCAGAAATAAAAAGGAAAAGTGAACCAGTTTCAGAAAATTTGAGGTACTTTGTATTTTTTAGAAAATGTATATAAACCACGAGATCCGTGCGCTTACACATAATAAAATCTTACTGTTAAACAAAATGACCAGTCGTTCGATACTGGATTTCTCCAAAGGTGACTTGGAAACACCCCCCATTCATCCTTCTTTACCCCAGTTTTGGTGCCAGCTTTCAACAATCATAAGTGAAAGATGTGGGAAAACACTGCATGGCCTCATTTGTACTTTTACGCATACAGCCGAGTCTAAAAATTTAACTTGAGAGCAGGATGTGAGACCCAAAGTTGCTGGTGTGGTTTTAGTATACGTAGCCCAATCCCAAAAATCACGTTCCAACTTCAAAGTGACAAGTGCAAACTAGTTGAGTGTAAAAGACTGGAATATTAAAATCTCCTACTTAGAAAATAATCACATTTGTTCACATTACAGAAATGTACAAAAAACATCAGCACCACCCAATAACTGGAAGATGAACTGAACTCTATAAATAAATTATTTTGTAAACAGAGATATGCTTTTGGAAAACGGCGTGAAATCAATCCAAAGTGCTTTTTTTCCCTACATTTTATGCTACTGTGACTCAAGTGAGAGCCTGCTTCCGTCCTAGATGTTGTTTTTTTTAATAAATGTGCGACATGAACATCAGTCTAAATGTAAAATACCTGGTGTATTGTTTGTTAGTTACGCCGAATCAGTGCTTAAAAATACAAGAAAAAAAAAAAAATAAATCTATGTGAGCCGTGACTTCCCCGCCAGGATCATAAAAGCTTATCAACTGCATTAGGAACAAAAAATAAGTTATAGTTTAGGAAAAATGTAAAAGTGTCGTTATTCCTGTAAAATTCCACAATAGAAAAAAAAAAAAGGAAAAACTTCTAAAATCAGCTCTGTTTTTTATATCATATGTGCTATTCATTTCTGTAATAAAAATATCTTAACTGTAGGATTATAAAAAGGTAAATAATCTGCAAATCAAATCATGTCAAACTGGTTAGTAGCTGTGTTTTGCTGGTTTAAGTTCACCCAAACAGGTTGGACAGCGGTCTGGTTCGGAGAGGACTGCAGGGTAGATCCGCTCCTCTGTCCACCTCCCCCGTGTCCCTGAAGGAGGCGCTGTGGATGATCTGGGCTCGGTGGCGCCCGCGATGCAGCCGCGCGTTCAGGCGGCTCAGGGAGGTCTTCCTCTGCAGGCCTCCCTTGGACTTCCCGGCTGACTCCTCTGCCGTCTCCGCTGGGGAGTTCAGCAGCCGCAGCGGGTTCAGGTTCCCTTGGAGGACTTTGGGCAACTTCCATCCACGCCCCCCGCCGCCGCGGGTGTTTTCAGAGTCTGGCTCCAATACCGGTGAGGTGACCACCCCTTCCTGCTGCAGGTCAGCAACTAGCGGTGGGGGCAGGTACTGGATGGCTCGCCTCCCACTGTAATCTCGAGCTTCAGGGTCTGCTTCCCAGTCCGACAACAGCAGACGAACCGCCTGTCAATCACATTGGATCACACCCAAACTTCATATACTCGACTCTTAGTTCATGTTGTGTAAATGGCTCTATAAAAATACCTAATAACTGTAAATGTTAGTTGTTTATCAGTTATTTCTCCGGCCTGGGCAAATGTTCAGGACCCTTGCCGCCACTGGAGGGGCTGCATATTCAGATTTTTTGGAAAAATAAAAATACTTAACTTCATTTGCAGCCAGCTAAGGTTGAAGTTTTGCTTTGTGAAGCCTTCATAAACCACAAAGCGTGAGCATGCGGGATTTATTTTTCTTCTTCAGCTTCACAGATCTAGCCTGTTTTTGAGTTTAATAGCAGTAGACTGATTTATTCCCACTGACCGTCTCAAAGAGTTTGAATAAAGGGAAAGAACCTTGTATATTTCCCCCAGTGAATGTAATGTTAAAATTCAGTTTAGTCCAATAATACGTTATTAATCCCCTACGGGAAATTATGTAATCATTGCACAAGCAAAAATCCTGCCAGTCCAGATATTTTTCTAACTGAATTATTAATGCATAATGAACAAAGATATTCAAATCAAAATGTTTATTCTAAACAGGCAATTTTAAGTAGCTAGATTCTTAAACTTAAGTTTTTCTTCTTCTTCTTAATATTATTTATTTATTATACCCCCTTGTAGCTACATTTCTTGACTGTAGACTGGTTAGATTAAGTGTACGTAATTACGTGATGCTTCGCTGAGCAGGTGTAACACACAATACCCCAGACCCTGCGACCCACCTGCGCGTGTCCGTGCATGGCAGCCAGGTGTAGTGGTGTGTATCCAGCGCTGGATCTCATGTTCACATTCACAGGTATAGTGTTCTCCTTGGCGAAGGCCAGCAGCTGGGAGAGCAGCTCGGCTTTGCCCTGCTTTGCCGCCCAGTGGAGGCAGGTGAAGCCCGTCACAAAGTCTCTTTTGGCCACGAGGCTCGGCTCCACAGCTAGCAAGGGCTGCAGACTCTCCCACAGGCCATCTGAGGCGCAAAGCATCCACTCGTGTTCAAGTGGGTCCAGGGTCACCGAGGCGCAGTCCTCATCTGTGGCCGAGGAGAGGAGAGACGACGTGTCGCCGTCGCTCTTCACCGAGTCTCGGATGCGTGGGCCGCGACTGATCAGAGACCTCCGAACCTGCAACATGTTTATGTTGAAACAAACACATGTCGTACATGTCGTATATAAAACTATGGCTGATAATATTTTCTCAATTCCTACCTGAGGAGAACTGCTCATCATCAGCTCTATGAAGTTCCTGCGACTGCCCTTTGGTGTGTTGATATCCCCAACAGACTCAAGTCCCTCCAGAGCGCTGTCTTCTGATAGGCAGCTGGTCAGCACGGCTCGCTGAGATCCCTTAGACACCCTGCGTGCCCCTCTGACCTGCTGGTTGTGCGACCCAGCCGAGTGAGCCTGATCCAAATCCTGCATCCCGATAACCGGAGCCGACTCTCGCCTCCTCCTGTCCCTAAGCCTCACCTCCCCTCCTCCAGCAGGAGCGGGAGTCCCTGTGCTATTCTTTCCCTGGGACAAGTCTGCACGGGTCGCGTTGTCGTTCGACTGCTGGTCATTGTCCAAGCTGGCAGGCGGTGGACTCGGCGCTCCTGTGGAATTGTTAAACATGTTTTTTCCTTGTCATTTAGCTCGGGGGCGGTTTGTTAGAAGCCCACAATGAACAGATTGTTGTATAATCTTAACACATATATCAATTTATAAAAATGTTTACTGATCAAGCGCTGACATTCAGCTTTAAAAGCAAAAATAAAATAATTTTTTTTCTTGATGGCATATATTTTGGCGTCAGAAGGGATTACCAAATTGAAAATTTTTTTTGTGACGCCTAGATTTAAAAATATGTAATTCCAGCAGGCTGTGTGACATGACAGATCATCCAGCTCCCACATGTTTACCAAATTCATATAAAGCTGCTTTAAAGGGCTGAGTGCACAGCTGCAACTCAGATTTTTTTAAAAAGCAGAAAGAAGCAGGGAGTCAGAGTGAAGTGAAGTGGCTAACCAGCCTCTAAAATCTGAAGATTTGACACGAGTTGTGAAGACACGGTTGAAAAGGAAGCTGTTGTACTGTATCCGTGATACTTTACCTGAAGATGGTTACAGACACCTCACTGAGACCTCAGCAAATAGAGTCGACTTTTTAAAAAATGATCATAAGACCTTTAAGTAAGACAATTGCACATTTCACAACAATTCTCAAACCCTAATAATCAAAACCCCAATACCAGAAATGTAAAAAAAAAAGAAAAGAAAAGATGTGGACACATCCAAATAGACACGACGGTCGCGCGTGCCTCACCTGGTTCGCCTCCGTTGTCCGGATTGCCGTTCACGCATTTGTTGTCCAGCGTCTCGTGCACGTTGCCGTTACACTCCGTGTGACCGTGGCCGTCCGCGTCCGTCCTCATCACCGACTCCACGCCGCCTTCAGCGTTCAAACACACAAATTTCACGCCGTTTTCCACCTCCGAGAAAGCCACGCCGTCGACGATGCGTTTCAGCGTCTCGCCGTCGACCCCGTCGTTTGATTGGTCATTACACCCAGAAAGTGATATGAAATGATCGATCAGCTCCATCTGTTGGACCCTCCCTCCTCTCTCCGACAGGAACTCCTGGACGGCCTGCTTCGTACACTGGGACGCCATCATCATCCCCAATAATTGGGTTAGCTACACAATAGCGTTTTCAAATAAATCCATGGTCATGCTCATTCACTTAAGTCGGTGGCACCGCTTGACAGCATCTTCTTCCCTGGCCTCCTCCACCTCCTCCTCCTCTCCCCTTTCATTGAGAAGTCCTGTGTCCGGCTTTGGCAGATAGGGGTCGCGACTCGCTCAACCGAGGGTAGTACTGCAAAAATCACGGTGCATTCAAGTGAACCCCGTAAGTTTAGGATTCTCGATGTCTTTTTTCATATTTGTCAACCGAAAAAATGAGTATTGGCCTACTAAAGGAATCCATTTGTAGATGTGTATTAAATAGTTCTAAAAACACACATACAGACATACACTCACATCCAAAACTTCTTGGTAGCCAGTGGAAATCACAGATGTGAACAGTTATCACAGATAGAGCCACAACAAAGTTAGATGATTTGGCTTAGTTGCCAAAATATTTTGCTCACAAATGTGTGGGGGTATAATTGCTATTTCAGTTTATGCACTGTCAAAATTAATCCTAGTAATGACAAAGAACGGCAAAAAAAATATTTTTTTTTCTGGAAGCTCGCATAAGAACTTGGGAGCGACAGGAAAAAATTAACGTGCGCTATACCATTACACAAAAAGGGGTCCTCGAGTTGTTTAAGACGGTATGTTGTGATTATTTCAGGCAATTTCAGTGAGATCTAACGTAAATAATATTTTATTTACCAACATATAATTATCTGATCGTTATACTGGAGTCGTTATACAAAATTAGTACTATGATTGATTTTAATTTCTGAGTTTATACCCTCATTCCCGCACTGTTTTGAATGGTCTCGTCTGTCCAGTTGTCGACACAGAGCATCGGCGCTCTTGGCAGGATTCTTAAAAAAAGAGAACTTAGTCTTTGTTAATTTTTGTTGAAAATCTTATTGAACCCACTTAAGATATTAACTCCAGTCTAAAATTATGGCTTCTTCGGACGTTGCTCGGCAGCCGGTGAGCATTTTTCCTCTCTTGTGGTATATAAAAGCCCATTACTGACAGTTGAGCAGGGAGTGTCCGCAGATTTCACGAAGTTAGCTACCGCTAGCAGCTTAACGTCTGTCTTTGGAGTTACTGAGAACTTTGTTATACTGCAGTCTGAACCACAACTTGGTATGTTGGAGTCAGCACAAATAAACACGTCGCGATTACTATTCAATGTATTTCACGTTGTTTTAAAGGGTTTCTTTGGTCCGTCTTAATTCAGCGGGGGTGATAGCACTAGCCACCTAGCAAAACAGTAGCTGCCCCGAATTACTTAATTTTGTTTCAAGATCAAATGTATTTCCTGGATTTAATGATATCTAAATAAACTGGCTATGTGTAATTATATTTAATCTACAATAGTTGGTGTTTTTGTAAGCTGTGACAAACTTTAAAAAAAAAAACGCCTACATTTTTGAATGACGTGAAGTTAGTCTTCGATTCGTCAGTAGGCAACCGGCAGTTACACTCTCCCCCTCTTATTTAGTTATTGTTTTTAACTATTGAGACCACCTAAGAGCAAGTCCAAATTAGAAAATAATTCTAATTGAAACTATAAAACACATTTTGGCCACCAGTTATTGTGCGGGGCCCAACAAATCACTTTGTTGCAGACATCAAGCACAAAGCTGGCACTTCTTCCGCAGCCTCGAAGAAACCCAGAAAAAGTGAAGAAAGGATAAATTGTCATCACAGATTTCAATATCCAAAAGAAAATCGTAGCCGATCAGGATTGCTAATTTTGTGCAGAGCACTCCTAATTCAGCTCCTTGAGTTGCATGCAAGAAATATACTAAAATTATACGAAAATTAATTATGTGGAATGGCCCTTTTCCTAACTTTCTGATTGGAATTTGCAGAATGTAAACAAACCTCAGCTTTGTTGTTTTTGAATGTACTTTGTTAATGACACCTTTCACCAACAGCAGCTGTTCAGGACTTGCACTCTTTGTATTAGTTTCTCACACCCACGATGTGTATTCATAAGAAGTCAAGAGACTAGCAGCAACTTGTGTTATAATACGGCACTGTAGCACTTTGCTGAGGTAATCACTGACAATCGGGATGTTTGAATAGTCTGAATGGGTGAGGTCAGGAAGATGGTGTCAGTGCTGTCAGACAGATTTAAACTAATCGGTTGTATTTCTTTTTTTTTTCTTTTCTTATCTCAACCCTTACAAAGGGACCATTAGAGTATGTACACCAACATACACACAGTCATCTTTGACTTCTAACCTTGTTAAATATTAAGATATATATATATATATATATATATATATATATATATATATATATATATATATACATGAGATATCTGGTCCTAACCAGTTTTTAAAATGAGGTAAATACATACTCAGATCGATAGTGACACGTGTCGCGTGACACTGCATCGTTATTTAAAATTGTGTGTGTGTGTGTGTGTGTGTGGGTTGGGTGAGGGGGGGGGGGGGTGATATGGGAAACCCATGGTATTTATTTAAAAATTGAGTTTTGAGATATATCATCAGTATCAAGGACCTCTGTCTGTGGAATGTGCCACCCAGGATAAAGGAGTCCGACCCCTGTCCCTGGCAGGCCACGTGGGCTTTGACAGCCTTCCAGATCAGCTTGTCAACAAGTCCATCTGCCAAGGCTTCTGCTTCAATATTTTGTGCATTGGTATGTTTTATACACATATGAAATGGATCATAAATTCAGTACATTATGTTGATGTATATGAACTTAATTTGAACAAAAATTGCGCTGTACCTTTTTGCTTTAGGTGAGACCGGTATTGGCAAGTCTACACTGATGGACACTCTTTTCAACACAAACTTTGAGAACTTTGAGTCATCCCACTTTGAACCTCAGGTGAAGCTGCGGGCTCAAACCTACGACCTGCAGGAGAGCAACGTCAGGCTGCGGCTCACCGTGGTCAACACCGTGGGCTTCGGAGACCAAATGAACAAACAAGAGAGGTAAAAATAAGAAATGTGTGAGCGAGTGTTTTATTGACGGATCAAGGGTCACCTGTTACCACCTGTTGTGTCAAAATGGTGTGATGAATATCAAAAAGAGAGCATCATTGTGACGTAACCTGTGGATTTGGGCCTCAAGTCACTGACCAGCAGCGTGTGTCTTGTAGCTATCAGCCAGTGGTGGACTACATTGACAAGCAGTTTGAGAGTTATCTACAGGAGGAGCTAAAAATCAAGCGATCTCTGCACAACTACCATGACTCACGGGTCCATGCCTGCCTCTACTTCATCTCTCCTTCTGGTCATTCCCTCAAATCCTTAGACTTGGTCACCATGAAGAAACTTGACAGTAAGGTAGGAAATTAAAAACTACTTTGGGCATTTTGATTTGTGTTTTCCCAAGTTAAGACATTTGCCTTTATAATATGGTAGACTTGGTTTGATTTGGGTCACAATATTCTGCTGGTCCGAGTTTGCGTTCACACTGTACTCCTGTCAAGCCAACCAAACCTTTTTAAGGTAATGTGTTCCCAGCAAAACGATCAGTGAGCAAGTAACCTCACTCATTTATTGGTTAACGCTGCTTCCTGCACCTGTTTCACTTGAAGCGGATTTTAAAGTGGACTATAGTTCACCTCCTTGATCTGCACCAGAGTTTGATTACGAATTCCCCAAAACAAACTTGACTTTCTGAGCGAACAAACTCTGGCTTATTTAAAGTGGACCAAACAGCTCAGGTGTAAACGCACCCTACGCTGCATCATCAATGCAGGACTGAGTCGTCTTTTTCTTCCTTATACGCCAGAATAGAGACGCAGCGTGTTTGCACGATGTTAGGAAAATAATTACATCAGTCCGACTGAAATCATCGTTTTAAAATGCATGAAAACTTCTTAGTCCAACTGGGGAAAGAAACACAACAACAAAAAAACAAAAACAGAGCTTCACCCAGGTGATGCAGTTGCAAGTTGTGATAATCCTTGTTTAAGTGGTCAGAAACTGGCCTGCACATTGTGCACGCATCCTTGTATGAAAAATTAAAAAATAAAAGCTTGTGCATGACTAGTGAAAAATACACAGTTGAAGGTTTGTTTAGTTTGCCATCAATGATAGACCAGCTGTTAAACTGGTGTCTCAGTAAACAAAGGAAAAGGGATTTATTAGTGAATAGACGATTTGAAGATGATTACTAAACATGGAAGTGGACAGTGTAAGAGGTTTTCTTTTTAGTTCTTGGTAGGAATCCAATATTTGCTAAGCATTTTACTAGAAAGTGATGTATATATGTAAGACAGTGGGAGTTCTGTGGAAGATACTCTGCTGTGCTGCTTTTGGGAGAGGTTCTCTATCTGCGGTACTAAACCTCTTTCATCACCCTTAGAAGTGTTCAGGAACTTTCCCATGCTCCGTGTGCAGTGACTTTGTTTTGCTTTTTCTTCCCCCTCTCTCTCTCTCCCTTTCTCCCTGTGGTTGTGCCGTTTTTTTTTTGTTTTTTGTTTTTTTTTACTGCTCTGGAATTGCAACTTTGGATTTGCATGTGAAAAGAGGAAAGAGAATGTGGACCGCTGTAATCGCCTCACGCACACACTGGACTTGGCCTTTTGTATCACTGTACGGATAAATGCAGAAAGAGCCAATTGATGAGGCTGCAGCAGTGACCGTCACTCGGTCAGACAACTGAACAGATCTCCTCGTATTACTTTTCCTCCGCTGGGATCAGTGTGTGTTCTGTTTGTTTGTACGGGCTCCGAGCTTTTCGAGTGACAACAAGTCAAGCCAAGCTTCTCTCGGGTTGGACAAAATGACTGACAGGAATGTGGGAAGGCGTTGGCACCAGACTGAACTACTGGGCCAGAAATAACATCTGAAAGATGGTTGATGAAGCGTTAATCTAAAAACATGTGTGGAAGCAGATAGTATTTGTATAAAAATATATTCTTTCTGCGACACGGACTTTTACTGATATTAACGAGTGTTTTGCTTACATGTGCCTGTAGGGGTTTGTGGTGTCCTTGCAACTGGTTGCAGCCTGACATTATAGCTGTTATTAAAGTTTGTGGCTACCACTGTCGCATAACGTTAAACAGGAGGAGATGAGCTGCCAGAAATAAAGAATACCAACATTACTTATGCGTTGTGTGTTTTTGAGATTTAAAGACAACTAGGACTGATTGCTGTTCTTTTACACCTCAAAATCATATGAGAAGAGAATTATTTTGTTCTTGCATTTTGTATTACAGAACTACGATTTATTGGCAGTTCCTTCAGTGTGGAGTATGTCTGCAGTAGATGGGATGAAAGGATGCTGACATGAGGGAAGAGCTGGTAGAAGAAGATTGTTTGATACTTCCGATAGTTTGTTTCTGCAGTCTGCAAGTGGTCTGGAGAGAAAATACAAGTTGTGTGTTAGAGACGTGAAAAGGGGAAGTTGAGGACATTATTCTGAATTGGCAACTATGAAAATAAACTGACATACTATATGGAAAACCTTTGGTCTTGTGAGCTTTTTAGGAGTGTGTATGAATGGTTTGTGAACATGTGAGAGGAACATTTTCCGTCTTGTTCGTGAGCAGATTTCAGCATGTTTTTATGAAAACGTTTCAGTGCATGTATGAGTGCACACATTGTCACTTGTGTGTGGGAAGTTTTCAGTTCTGTATGAGGTGTGTATGCATGCTGATTCAGAAAAAATGCACCTCCATAATAAATCCCATGTTCCCACGGTTGGCTTTGATTAAAAGATCCCTGATTTAGGATGTTTTAGTTGTGTGTGTTGCTAATGATTTTTTTTTAGGAGACTTGACATGTCAAACTGTAATTGTAAATGAGTTTATTTCTTTTGTAGACACATGAATTTGTAATAACTAAAGAGATCAGGGTGAGAACAGTCAGTTTATGATAAACTTGTCGTCTTGCTGTAGGTGAATATCATCCCTGTGATCGCCAAAGCTGATACCATCAGTAAGAGTGAGCTGCACAAATTCAAGATCAAAATCATGAGTGAACTGGTCAGCAACGGTGTCCAGATTTACCAGTTCCCCCTGGACGATGAGACGGTGGCCAAAGTCAACTCTAGTATGAATGTAAGGAGGGATATGTGCACGCACACACACACACTAACCGTGGTACATGGGTAAAGATGCCTTTTTTTATTTTTCATGATGTACTGAATTGCAACTTTTGTCCCTTTTTTTTCTTTTAGGGCCATTTGCCATTCGCTGTAGTAGGCAGCACCGAGGAAGTCTGCGTTGGAAATAAGATGGTGAAAGCGCGCCAGTATCCGTGGGGTGTTGTCCAAGGTAGGGCGGGCTTGTTTCTGGTACACAACCGGGAAAAAAAAGTCAGTGTAACAAGTGTTTTTTATTTTGTGTTTTAACTTGATGGATAACTTCTTAGGATGTTATTCTTAATGTCTTATCAGTGGAGAATGAGCATCATTGTGACTTCGTAAAGCTGAGGGAGATGCTCATTTGTGTCAATATGGAGGACTTGAGGGAGCAAACCCATACAAGGCATTACGAGCTTTATAGGCGATGCAAACTAGAGGAAATGGGGTTTAAGGATACAGATCCAGAGTGCAAACCTGTCAGGTGAGCTGCACACTCACCAGCACCTGTCTGCACCCAAAATCCCCAAACTGATGACACGACTTACGACTTACAGCTGACACCTGTGTCTGTGTGTTTGTGGGTACACAGTCTGCAGCAGACTTACGAGGCCAAGCGTCAGGAATTCCTGGTGGAGCTGCAAAAGAGAGAGGATGAGATGAGGCAAATCTTCGTCCAGAGAGTGAAGGAGAAGGAATCCGAGCTGAAGGAGGCTGAGCGGGAGGTACGCAGACGGGCCTTTTACCCTTTTGGCCTAATGCGGATATAATTTACTCCCATTTTTCAGTGCCAATTAGTGTGTTTGGCTTTGTTTTTTTGTTTTAGCTGCAGAGCCGTTTTGAGCAGCTGAAGCGCCTCCATGCGGAGGAAAAAACTGCTCTGGAGGAGAAGAGGCGGCTTCTTGAAGAGGACCAGAGCTCCTTCAGTAAGAGACAAGCTGCTGCTCATCTCCTTCAGGCCCAGAGCCTCACAGCCAATGGCAAGAAAGACAAGGACCGCAAAAAGTAAGAGGACTCCCTGAACGTTTCACGGGAATAATCGGGAGGCAGTGATGATGAAAAGAAGTTTGCGTCATGGATGACTCACAGTTAAGAAAGCAGTACTACTCGTTACTACGTTTTGGTAAAGTTCACTAACTTCCTCATCTGGATTTCTCTTGTCCTCTCCCAGCTCTGGCTTCATGTGAAGACCTTTGGACGTGCAGTCCACTCCATTATGACCAGCGTAACCAGTGACATGGTCTCCACAGCAGCTTCAGCCAGTCCGAAACACTAACCAGAGAAGTCCAAACACAAGATGCCAAAGTTTAAAGACTGTTTAAGATCTTTTGTACACTTTCTTCCAAGTTATTTTTAGTCTCTTGTGTAGGTTTTATTGCTTTTTTTTTTTTAAGTGTACTGATTTATATTTATCCTTTAATTTTTTTATACAAAATCTCTTCTACACCTTTCTTTTTGACTTTTAGCCAGATTGAGGGGAAACCTCACACAGCCTCCTCGTTGGATGCTGTTTACACATCTAAAGACTTGCACAGGTACAAATGTTACAGTTTAAGAGACTTCTGCTTTTACATATTCCTTCAGGGGTTTCTCCTTACATTACTTTTTAAAAAAAAATATAATTCCATATAAAACCATTTTCAGACTCTTTTCAAGTGTGTAACACACACGCAACTAAAAACACTTAATCCGAGGTTTTCATCAGTTTAGGATTGAACAGAATTTTGTTTTCTGTCCTTCAGTGCATATTTGAGCTGACTACCAACTCAAACTTTAAGCCAAAGCGGCCATTTCACTTTTCTTTTTTTTTTTTTTGTGGGGCCACACAGGTCTGAAAATGTGTTTGAGTCTTGCAGGGTTTTGTGACATCACAGATCAAAATGTGATGGATCTGCAGGACCTCTGACGTTCACACAAAGCTGTATAAACACTTTAAAAAGAGGCACACCCTACGAAAGACGAATGCAGAGTTGAGATGAGGCAGACTGATAATTGGCAAAGGGGGGGCCTCCTTTTATGTTTGAAAAGGGTTAAAGTGCATATGTAAAGTGAATTTTTTTTTTCTTTTTTTAGTGCATTACTCATCGTCATGTTCAGAGTCATAGATGAAGGGCATTACATATAAACCTGCAGCTGCCACACTTCCTAATGGCATATCGTCACTGGTAGGGGGCGTGGCTTAAGAACAGTCCAAGTCAATGCCAGGATGCCAATTTTCCGAGCCGAACCAAAAACTGGTATTGTGTGATATGCTCTACAAGCAAGTAATCATGCAAAGTAATAGAGGGGATTTTATTTTGGTGCCAATCTGTGTTTTTGTGGTAAAATGCTATAAGGTGTAAAGCAGGACACTGGTGCTGGTTTGTAAGGATTCT
Source organism: Xenentodon cancila (assembly GCA_014839995.1). Classification (NCBI taxonomy): domain Eukaryota; kingdom Metazoa; phylum Chordata; class Actinopteri; order Beloniformes; family Belonidae; genus Xenentodon; species Xenentodon cancila. The sequence goes on from CM026200.1 coordinate 10,653,365, forward strand.
AGATTTATACGCCACACGACTCACTTTAACACTAGTGGTTCAGGATGTTTTTAGTGCCTTATCTGTCTGAACTTTAGAAATACACTACACATGTACTGACACCAGCAGGACAAAAGACATTTATATCACTGTTGGTTTTTAAGGAATATACAGTATTTTTTTGGGAGCTCTTTTGCCTTCTTTTTAAATAAATAAATGAAGTTTTGTCACAGTTTATCTCGTCTGTCTGGTTATTCTTAAACAGGCTTAAGTGGAGTTTTAAGTTTGCATTTACATGCTCACAGGATTTGGCTGTGTAACTGTATGCAGCGGTTAAAACGATGGCTTTTCTTAACTATCTGTTCTTGACCTTCATGTTGTGCAGAAATGATGCTCAGCAGCTTGGATCTCGGATCAGCTTGTAGTGCACGCTTTGGTGCGATTTCTCTAATCTAGTATGCAACAAGTGCAGGTCAGGACAGTTTTTCTTTTGCTTCAATTTTCCTCTTCCACAATTAAGAAAAAAATAAAACTCTAAAGGTCTTTTTTTTTTGTTCAAAAACAAACCTTCACACATGTAAACCTTGTCGTTCATTGGAGAAACAGTTTAATGTTCTCCCGCAGGTTTGTTTGTCTTCATCTCTTCCCTTTTCCATGACGGGCAGCCGTAGCTTAACATTCCAGTTAAACACCCGTGTGTGTGATCTCTCGCTGTCAATCACACACAGACGCATGACTGTCTTGTCTTACCAGGCAGAGGTTTTGTACCCTGCAGTGTCTCACCCTCCAGCACCGTTGCCCTTCAAGTGCAGGCACACAGACAGGTCTGGAATAAAGCAGAGAAACGTTGATCGATTCCCTGCAGGAGCTTGCAGCATTTCACCGGCATTAAACAAGGACGAGGAAACCCAGAGAAGAACAATTGCCCTGAAACAAAACATGCCTGAAGTGCTTATTTAGAAGAGAAGCACGCTCTCAACACTGCAGGGATTTTTTACATGCCGATGTTTAAAAAAAAATCCACCCAAAAAGAGCACTTTGAGTATTTGCATCAGCTCTTTTCTGGATGGGTCTAAATCCAAGACAGTTTTTGAACATGCGTGGAAATGTGCGTGCAGACATTCCCCCCCACACACACCCTTTAAGTAGTCTAAATGCAAATAGTAGGGGGGGGGGCATTGTAGACACCCTGGATTCATGAAGAGCTGAAGTTGTCATTTAAGGGGAGGGCCAGCAGCCTTTTGAAATGAGCAGTTACACACCTGCTCCACATGGGTTTTGGGAAAAAGGAGGATGGAAGGGGAGATGGAAATCGACAACCCTTATCAGCATGCCTGTACCTGGAGTGGTGCTCAAAGGACTTCACAAGCTCATAATGAGCACATTGTGAGTGATTATGATAACAATAATTAGAGCAGGATATGATTCTCAGGGAAAAGCCATTACATCCAAATAGGCTTTTGAGCTAATGTGTTTGTTTTGCGCCAGAGTACATCAATCTGTTGTTTCCAATCATTTTCCATTTCAAAGCCATGAAGAAGAAAAAGGAAAAACAAAAAAAAAAAAAGCTGCAGGGAGAATTGCAAAAACAAGCTCACCAGAAATGTTTTTAAAACAAAGGCATTTATTGCGAAAAATGCACTTGACATGAAAAAAAACCCCCAAAAACAATCATAATAAACCACGAGTCATCAGTACAAGACGATGTATAATGATCACATGGTAGAAAGCGCTGGACGGGGCCAGCTCAGAGCATGACTTTGATGGCACAAAAGGCCAATAAATATTCTGCACAATATAGAATTTTATATATATATATATTTATATATATATATATCCTCTTTTTCTCTCACTGTATCGGTTTCAACTCGGTCCTGATGAGGCATGAACATCCATGCTGCACCAAGCATCGTCATAAACTCTATTGTGTAAAGAGCTACATACAGAGGCCACCCCACCCCCACGATCCACCCACCCACCGCAGTCTCTCTCTCTCTCACACACACACACACACAGGCACACACACACACACACACACACACACATCCATATGAACAAATATGGCTAACATTTACTTCAACATGGCAGAATGAGAGCTCGGGCTTCCTGGAAAAGAGAGCTGACAGCGTCCTGGCAGCTAAGAGAGTTTGGCCACATAAAAAGGCTAAAATCCATCAGGGGTGAAGGGGCAGCTCGGTCCAGGTGCTGTTCTGGGATACTGAGAACGTCACTGGACCAGACCAGAGCGAACGTGCTGATACTCATCAACCCATCAGCCTGATTCGTGAACTGCTTTTGTAATTAAACACAATCAAATACAACTGAAAGTTTTACATCATCTGGATGCGTCGTTCTACATATTATAGCGTTTAAATGAAATACCACCGTTTTGAAAACATTTTTAAATCTGCCACCATAAGTTTTCAAAATGGCATTTTACAACCAGAAAGCTCAGGCAAATGACAAGCTCACATCATGTATTTAAACACATTAAAAAGTTTGAAAAACCGGCGCTTCAAGTATTTTTATTCATCTTTTTAATCTAAAGTGACCACTGCAGTGGGCTTATTCCTGACGTATTGACTGTTGTAAACTCCCCCCTCAGAAAAGACGACACTGGTGACACGAACAAGGACTTGCGCTCGAGTTTCGAGTCGTGGTCTACGTTTCGGACGGAGCTGTTCTGGGATCTGCTGGTTTTTGTTTGTCTTTTTTTTTTTGTCATCGGGCCAAACAGAACAGAGTCGACTGAAACACAACTGGCAGGCTTTTCGTACTGAAACGCATACATAAAATAAAATAAATAAAAATAGTGAGAAAAAGGTCACTGGTCTGACTAGAGCGTGCATTTATATGTGTGTGTGTGTGTGTGTGTGTGTGTGACATTTGTAGGCACTCGGGGTTTGACTGACGAGTTTAAAGGCCAATGGAGATATGTTTAGACTAAACTTTTCCAATAATAAATACCAAAAATTTGACAGTAACTCTTCCCGTTGCTGCTTAAGGAAAAATAAAGCTTCACTTTCAGCTGACAAAACCAAACCCCTCCCATCTAACACAGTTATGAAGACCCAAACTTAACCTAAAATTAAAGAAAAACCTGTGAGCTCCTTCAGGATGTGATTCCCAACAGCTTCCTGACAGTACAGATGATGATTTCAATACCATGTTCCAAAGAGGATGTCTGAATAAATCCCTTTTTTTCCTGCTTGTTTTTTGAAATTCTTCGCCGGCTCTTATTTTCCACTGAAAAAAAAAAAAAGAAACCAAACTAAATACATTGAATAAAACAAATTTGTTGGAAAACAGAGTTATAGATCATTCGGCTTTTCCTGTCTTGTGCTAGTTTTCTGCAAGTCTGGGAGAGTCTCACTAGATTGTGAACCTAAAGACGGGGGTTTACACCGTTTTGATCACATTAGACGTCTGTGTGCTTTGCCCGTGAACAACCATCCTCTGAGAGCAGATGGTTATTAGTCGTTTGTGCTTCACGTTGGCCCCGTTTTAAGTGTTTACTTCACTGCTGAACTCCTACTGCCACCAGCCTCACAGCTGCTGCTCTTCTGTGTCCACAAACGGAGAGAAAACTGGACCTGCGGTCAAAGATCAAACTGTTTAAGGCTGGAAATCTCGTTGTTGTTGGATAGTTAACAAAATCAACACGTTTCAAACCAAGACATTTTAACACCACCAGTTAAAACAGAGGCATGAAAATCCCTTTTATCGATTAAATACGCATCTAAAATACTGTTTGTGTGGATGTGTCGGCAGCCTGTAACAACTATTCCCAAGTGCATTAGCTTTGCTTTTAATCTCATATCAAAGTTCAAAAACAACTTTATAAATACAAATAAATTCCATAAAAGTTTTGGTGTAACTTTCTGTGTCTTTTTACATTCAACAAGCCGGTTAATTCAGTTTAAATTAGGCTCTGGGGTCTAGGAAAGTCAAATTTAATAAAAGTGAAACATGTTGTTAGACCCTAATGTCAGAAATAGGAAGAAAATAATATTTTATAATTTAGACTTATCCTTTTGCACCGTTGCTTTTAAATGACATTTCTTGTAACAAATCACCACAGCAGGACAACACAAACACGTATTACGACATATATATATATAAAAAAAAAAAAAAATGAAAAAACAAAAATGAGAATAACGCTACATGCATCATAAACATGTACTGGGCTGAAAACAAACATGTGCTCGTTGTTTTACACGTTTGACGTGGAGATGTGCTTCCGACGGTCCTGGACAGACTGCAGGCTCGCGCACTTCCCCTCGCACGCTGCGAGTTTTCACTTTTCAAAACAAAGAAAGCACCCGGATTCAAATTCTGAGGTCTCGGCGGAAAGTGGAGCGGACGCCGTTTGTGCTCGTGTCTGCTGGTGGATGATGCCAAAGAGGAGAACTGGGAGGCGTGGGCTCATCTCCTACTGTGCTCTTCGAGTCTGTGCCTTCAGCGGCTGACGTCACGGCCCGGGGACGAGTGTGATGCGGGAACTCCTCCCCGCCTGCCGTTTGTTCGCGCTGGTCGAAGCCAGGAGTAGCTTCAGATGTAGTATGTGCGTGTCTGGTTATGATGTAATTAGGCTGTTGTGGATTTTTCCAAGACCGTTGGCAGTAACTGATGCTTTGTGGTCGTCTAAAATATGATTTCATTTAAACCTCCAGTGTTCCTTAACAGGTTACTCTGGGAAAACTAATGTCACATCAACTTTTTAACTTAAATCCAAACAAATTTTATTCTCAAAGGGCTATCAGCATCTTGTAAGGCATGTTTTTCTTTTTTTTTTTTTTTTTTTTAATATTTACCGACAGATCTTTAATCCACAAAAACAAAATGGATCTCTTGGAAATCAGCCCAACCTCTGCGTAGCTACTGCATGTGCTTGTTGAAGTATGTGTGTGTGTTTGTGGGTGTTTCTATGACTCAGAAACGGGAACGGATTTGCCTTGTCCACTTCTTGGAGCTCAGAAGCTCTCAACGAAGCTGCCAGGAAACAGGCCGGTCTGTCCCGTCCTCTGCAGGGTGCCTTTGTACCAACCGTCCTCCCTCTTCTTATGAACGAACACCACGTCTCCTTCCCGCAGCTCGATCTCTGCCTCACTCTGAGGTGGGTAGGGAACCACCACGCGGTACCTGGAGAACAGAGACTTTGTTACACATCCGATGCCGTCCGGGCACGGCAAACATCGACTGCTGGAACCTGAACAAAAATAATGACATTACACTACATTTACCATCAAGCCACAGTCACATCGTAGATCACAAAGTGCAGTTAAATCAGCACTCAAGATGTGCAGCTCAGGAAGGTGACGAGAGCGCTGTTCATGACCGAAGGTGTTCTTGGAAGAGGAAGGTTTTTTTAACGTAGAGAGGGACGACTCTGCCCTTGTGGCCACAGGTAATTTATTCCACCAATGAGGAACCACGAGGGAGAAGAGTCTCGACTGTGTGAGGAGAGAACAAGGCCAGGGAGTGCGAGCCTTTAGGATCTGGTAAATTGAGAGCTTCACCTTTCAGCTCAGTTCCTTCTTTAACACGACCGGTGCGGAGTTCGCGTCACAGCCAGGAGAAAAAGGCAACGTGCTCAGGGAAAGATGACTAGTCTCCAAACATGACACCCAGATTCTTTGTAGCCTTCGTGGACGAGACAGTAGTTGCACCAATATTCATGTCAACATCGAAGCTGAACGATCGATGGGCAGAGATAACCAGGACTTCAGTCTTAGACGGGTTAAGTGTAAAGTGTTGATCCTTCATCCATGCAGGCAGGTCAGAGAGGCAAGCTGAGATTTGTGCAGAAATTGGAATGGTGTTTTGATGTTGGAAAGCTGCTTTTTGCACCACATAGTACTGAGTATTCTTCCCAAACAGTTCCACTTCTCTTTCATTGGACTTTAAAACATTTTTCCCAAGTGGAGTCGCCAATTACCAAGGTGCTCCTTGGTGAATTCCAGGCATGCAGCAGTTTTCTATGCAGAGGAGCAGCTGATTCCGTGGCGGACACCCTGCCTGTTCAGTGAACGGAGATGTTTGCCAGTTCCAGTAATGTCCTCAAGCCTTCAAATTACTTTGTGGGTTCGTCTTTACCCTACTGAGTAGAAGCCAAAATTTAAAAAATGAGACACAAATGGAAAAAACATCCTTTAGCCATGTTGTAGGATTTGACATTGCATAGTTTATCCGACAGAGGGCATTCTTAAAACACGTTCGGAATCCCAAACTTAACAGAACTTATTTCTTGTCAAACTTTACCGTTATATCTTTGTGAATTGTGAATAACACAAAAATGTTGAGCAATTCCTATGTTTTATGTTTTCTGAAGAACAGGAAAAAGTATGAATTTATGTATTGGAATATCGGATTTTTGCATCACAAAACAATGGTTCTGGTATCGGCCTTAACATTCTCCTGTCGGTCAGGCTCAGCTGCAAAGGCATCTTGGCTGACACTCAGTTATAGGAAGAGTTTCCAGGCTTTTCCAGGTCAACTACTGTTGATGCGTCTTCAGAGATGTCCTTTTTGTGAAGGTTGGTTTACATCAGCAGGTGCTTCTTATGACTTCTTAAATGTTTCAGTGTCTTTTATTAAACTCATTTCATCAGCCGGACTCCGGGTTTACAAACTACTGACACCAAAAAGCTTTCATTGAAGAAATCCGTCTATGAACTTACTTACCTTTTCTTCCAGCAATGTGAATTTTAAATGGATGTGTTTAATAAAATGTATGAGAGTGTATGTTAAGCTCTTGATCTATGACGTAAACTCATTCCAACCAACATAACGCTTCTGTCTTGGGTGGATAAAAGGGTACAGCTGATAGTGAAAGCTGGGTTGAATGACTCTGCAGCTCCGAGGCGCATTTATCTGCTTCCAGGTCTAATGATGGAAAAACGGCTCGCAGGCCGCTAATTTTCGCTGAGTGTGCCAGGTTTTGAGACGCACCAGTGGATCTGAAATTTACCAAGCTACGAGTCACACAAGTTTGCTTTGCTTCATCCACATGCACACACACACAATAAGCAGCGTGTCTATTTCCGTGATAACCAACTAACCAACTCCCAGCAGAGCAGCATAATGCTGACAGTAATGATACATGCTGCCATTAAATGCTTCATTTCTCCTCAATGTCCTGTGACAAAACTGAAGTGCCCATAATTGTGCTCCTGACTTTTATAGTTTCTCTCTAAGGGGGGGAATAAAGTTTAAGTCTGTGCGTTCGGGTACTTTAGTACATGGCAGCAGAATTCAGCTTTTCTTCTAGACTGCTGGTCTGAGCGTGGTCTAAAGGACTAAAAGAAAATGATCATTAATGTTTTGTAAGTTAACAACTGTTTGCTTGCTCGGTACTCTGGATCTTTTAGAGCACACGTTATAGGTGCAGGGTTTTATCTATCGGCTGATTTAGCAACTACAGGGAAGGACGCGAAGCGGCGTACAAGCCGAAAACTATCACACGTCTCACTTTTCACTCTTAATTTGGTCCAACAGTGGCGACTTACTGCTCACAAAGGGCTTCTGGGTAGTTCTGAGTCTTATTTCGCTTGTTCCTTGCTTATGGTTTTGTCATCACTTGCTCTCTCAGGAGTACTTTAAATCCTGACGCCAGATTCCTCCAACACAAAGTTAGAAAATATTTCCTGTTATCTGCAGATGTGAGCTTGTACGCTTGTATCCAGGGTCTAAACTTGCTGCTTTTGTTGCAAGGCTGTTTTCGTGTTAGTAGCTTGTGTTATTCTGCATGTGTGAGGTCCCACCTCTCTCTTGACAACGGTTTGGGTTCAGGCCGGAGGACCATCAAAGCGTTGCCAGCTCGTGTTGCCGGGGGTGACATGGGGAAGTTGGTATCCAGGGATCCAGACTTCCTGTGCAGAGGCTCCAGCCCTATTGCCCCTGCCATCTCGCTCTCGATTGGGCAGGAGCCAGCGCGTCCCTGTGACGCCATCGGACATGACCCCGAGCGGGCGTGGTGGTGATGGTGGTGGGGATGGTGAGCGGGGTCGGTGGCCACAGCGCCCTGGCTAGCCAGTGTGGGGTCATGGGTGGGTGGAGAGGATGTGGGCGAACGGGGTTTCTTCTTGGATGCTGCCCCCGACAGTAGCTTTAACAAACCTGCTGCTTTCCTCTCCTTCTGAGGATGGAGGGATGAAGAAAGAAGAGATGGAAAGAGGAAAACAGAGCACAGGGAAACAAGGTTAACTGGCAAAAGGTTGGGTACCAAAAGAGCCTCTCAGAGGTACAGTTGGTATAAATGAGTGAAAAGCTGCATCCAAACAATTTCAGAATAATGTATCCCAGAAATATTATTATATTCATCATCAAGATTTAGAATCTTAACAAATCTCTGTGTGCATGGGCCAAAGAAAAATAAATATTCAATGCCTGTGCTCCTTTGGCTCCTTTGGCTCTCGGGCACCACTGCGATAAAAGCAGGCATGATTCTGTGAGGGAAACCTCTGTGTGCGTTTAGGAACTCCTTCAGAAATCCCTATGGAACACAGTTCACAGTGGAATCCTCAAATAAAGGTCAAAGTGTAACCGCACAAGCAAAAAGCTGTGCGTGAAGAGGATCCAGAAAGGCTACAGTCTTCTCTGGGCCAAAGCTCGTTCAAGACTAAGGCAATAGAGGCAAAGTCCAAAACCATCCTGTGGTCCAATGAATTGGAATTTGAAATTCTTCTTGGAAAGCATGGACATCACATCCTCCAGAGGAAAGATGAGAGGGAACATTCAGCTTGTCATGAGCTCAGTTCAAAAGCCTGCTTCTCTGACAGAAATGAGCAGCTTGAACATCTGGAAAAGAAGCATCACTGCTGAAACGTATAAAATATGCAGATTTATGAGCAACATATGCTCACAGCATATGTTCGGATTTCATTTTAAAGAAGGCTTTGCATCTTTCAGCAAGACAAACTGCACACTGCATCAATTACAAAAGGATGGATTGTTCGTGGAGCAGTCTGGATGCTGAAAAGACCTCGCAGTCCAGACCTTTCACCAACCGAAAACCTTAGAACATAATGAAATAAAACAAATGAAAGGCAAAGACCGCCAATGACTGACGAATAGCTTCAATCCCACACCGAGACAAGAATTCATCTTTCAAAACTCCCACAACTGCTCTCAGTTCAGACACGTATTGTGTTGTGTTTTCTTTTTTATTTCCATTTTTCAAAAAGATTGCACGAAACAACGGAGTCCTGTTATAACAATTATTTTTTTATATAAAATAAACACAGGTGGCAGAAGAGAATCTGAAACGCAGACAGATTCAGGTCACGGTGTTGTTCTTCAGGTCTGCTTCCAGACTATCGTATCAATCATGTTACTCAGCGAGGAAGCACACGAATGTGTTTTTCAAACGTCAGTCACCGAATAAACAAAAACCGACTCGGGTAGATTTCTGGGTTTCTCAGTCAAAAAACAAAAGAAAACATAAAAAAAAGAAACCTTTTAAGTTAACCTGTTCGTGTTACCAGGTGTGGGATTTCCTGCTAAATCATTTTGACACATCAGAGGTTCGTCTGCCCTTTTTAAAAGATTAAGAAAGAAAGAAAGTAAAAAAAAAACTCGCTCAACTCTAATAACATGTGGTTTCAAGGTTTCTTTTATGAAAAAGGCTGTTTGAGTTTCCTGAATCTTTCCTGTCGTTTACTCGACATGAAGAATGATTAAATCTCAGTTTGAACGCTGCCTCACTCATCGAGTATTTCACAGAGATGTAACCTATGTAACTACATGTTCAGCTGAACAAGCTGTGTTAATGAATAAAAAGGTGATGACTTCAGCATCCTACCCCTTTTTTAGACATGTTAAACAGGATATATATATGTTATGTGTATTACTATGTGTGTGCATGTATAAAGGTGTGTATTTATAGATAGATGTGTGCACATTGGCTATAGATTTATTTTATAGATTTGTTTATTTTGTGCACATACATTGATTCGTTTATTTATATAGATTTATTCACAAGGGGTTCTATATGTGTGTGTATGCACGTGTATATATGTATATTTATTTAAAGATGCAGAGATTCATACTAGTGTTAACATTATGATGCTTTATACAATAGTTTTGACATGTCTGTGAGCCACAGCAGAGGACTTTGCAACTCTACTTGCTCATCCTGTTTGGTAGCAACAAATGCTCGTGTTATGTTGTGGAAATAACTTTATAAATTTATATTTAAAAAAAAGAAATCCATCCACCTACTTCAGCTTATTAGGGAAAGGCTGCAGGTGCAGCAGCATGAACAGAGGGGCCCAGACCATGCCTCGGTGTCTCCTGGTTGGACACAACTCCTAAAAATGTCCCCTGGGAGGCGCTCGGGATGCATCCTAATCCAGATGTCTAAACAACTTCAGCTGGCTCCTCTGGACACAGAGGAGCAGGGGCTCTACTGTGAGCTTCTCCCAAATGTCTGAACTTCTAAAGCTCATCTAAAAATAGAATCCAGCCACGCTGCGAAGGACACTCATTTCAGCTGCTTGCTTGCTCACCCTTTTGGCTCAGCTCTCTCTTCATCATAACTGACGGAGTCTTTACCTGTACCAAAGACTCCTTAAAGTACAGCAGATACCGCACAAATCCATCTGTCAATCTTGACCAACTCATGAACAAGACGCCACGGTACTTAAACTCCTCCACTTGACGGAGCACCTCACCTCCTCAGGAAAAGTCTCATGAAAGCTACTGTAGCCCTCATCACTTCACACTGAACAAGCAAACTCAAACACACCAGGGTCTTAAAATAAATGTGCGTCTCTTAACGACTACAGCTGTGACAGCTCGTCCCAACATTCCTCCTAAATTTCTGCTCAGCTCGTCACACAGTAAATAATGAGAATCAAAACAGAGCGCTGAGAGTAAAGGAATTCCTGGAGAGCAGCCGAGTGAAGACCACAGCGAGAAGTTCTCAGCAAAGCCCCAAGACGGATCACACGAGCTGTTTGAGTCAGCAGGCCTGCAGCAGAAAACTGCTTTCCCAGCACTCCCGTACAAAAACATATCAGCGTTTCCCTTCCAATACAATAATACAGGCCCGTTTTCTTTTTTGTCTTTTGTCTGTTTCTTAAATTTGAACTCCCTCTGCTCATCGTGGATGTAGATGTTCTGCTGGTTCAAATGTGCTGAAACGCGCACTCATTAAAGCGCTCAAAGTTTCTTTGTGTTATGACAATAAACTTCGTATTTTAACTTGGCAAACGACGGCAGGGCTCGTTTCCCTTTTCAAGACTCCAAACTCAACTCTCAAATATTTAACATTTTTTAGGGCGTCTTTTTTTAAGGCCGTTTTTAACATCGTATTTAATTAACGACTTTTTGAAATTTAATTGTAAACGTTTGTGTTTAACTTAACCATAAGCCAGATTACAGGCACTAAATATTTTTTTTCTTTTTTCTTACACAATTAAAAAAAAATGTAAAGTGCCTGAAATGACAGGAAAAACAATGTTTTTCACAAACAAAACTGGCAATTTTTGTCTTTTTTTTTCCAAGGTGAAAACAGGTGCACCAAGTAATAAAAACAGTCACATGCAGCATCCCTAATTTTGACTAAATGTGCCATTATGTTGCAAAAAATATTTGCCATAAGACTGTAGTTCACGCAAAACCTTTAAGCAATATGTTATTAATGCTACAATGCTTAAATAACTTAAGAGTATATGAAACGGGAAGAAATACTGAACAAAAGACACAACATGTGGAGCAGGTAGAAAGAGAGAACAAGATGAAGGGAGAGGAAAAAGATGGATTTGGATTGAAAATGGAAAAGTGAATAGTCAGCCATTGGAGGTTTAACAGATTCATTTGCCTCCTGAAAATGTGTGCTTTGTTTATTTTGCCCGCTGGTGTTGTTGCAGAATGAACCACCAGAGAGCAGCAAACACTCACATTTTAATCTTCGTCTGGCTGTCAGGCAAGTTACGTTATTCATATTTGTTTATCGCATCTCTGAGAGACTTTTTCTTTAACCACAAAACCACAGAAGACACACGAGAAGACACTGAAAAACTTTTAAATCGTGTTCTTGATTGAATAGGACCCTTTTTAACTTCAACTTTGAAAGTAGACAGCATTGTGTTAAGACTGCTCAGCCCTTTAATGGCAAATAATAATAATAATAATAATAATAATAATAATAATAATGAAAACAATCCAACTACAATCCAGATATGAAATTGATCTTTTTTTTAAATGGTGAATTTCAGACCATAACTGCATTCAGTAAGAAAACAACTGACGTTTCTAGACAAAAGCCAAAATAACACAAAATGAGAAAACATCAAAATGGAATCTATGACTGTTTTCTAAACTCAACGTCTCCCATGTGTTTTATGGTATTTTCGTACTTTTAAGAGTTGCTTATAGCCTCCAAGCCCTCCTGACTGCCTTTTCCTTGGCAGCTGTCGTGTCAGCACAGACTTCTTGGAAACAGCGAGCGACACATCTCGATGTCCAGAGCGGCTGCGTTCCAGACGGTGCGTCCAACACAGATGACCCTAAACTGCGTCAGGCAGACAGTCGCTGTAGCTGCTCCGACAGTTCCTCTAACAAAGAGCGACTGTACGAGGCCAAACCGCCACTGTGACTTCAAGCCTGATGTTTCTGTCCCGTTGACCTCAAAACAAAACAGCTGCTTCCAGTGAAGGTCAAACTGGACAATTATCAAAGAAATATTACATGTTTTGGGACAGAAGATGACAAAAACTACATTTACAGCAGGTACTCTGTAAAAAGAAAAAAACCCCCCGATCCTAACGATCATTAACGGGTATTGAACTTACAGAATCATAATTTTGAGCTCAATTTCAAGCCCATCTCAAAAGAAAAATGTGTAAGATGTACATCTGACAACACGGCCAGAAGCAACAGTTTCACAATCCAGCGTTAGAAATCATGAAACTTTTGGAGGGTGTTTTTATGAGCTACATTCACGTAAGAATACCGAAGCTGAATTGCATGAATAGTAAATGTCTAAGACCTAATCATCTTTCAATCCACGCCTTTTTTTTTAACTACTAATCCTAATTTGCAAAGCAAAAAAAAAGTTAAGGATTGTGTTTCTCTTGTGGTCTGTGCTGACCAACGGGATCATAATTTATCAAAACACAGACGTAGTGAGTGACGGCCACCACGTTGTAAAACATTGGACTTTTCTTTTGAACGTTTCTCAGTCTAGGTCCTGAAGGGTTGTCGTCTGGCATGCTTCAGATGTTTCACTGCTCCAACACACCTGATTTTAATGAATTGATAACCATCAACTTATCAACGTCTGTTCCCGAGTCATCCGTTTGAATCAGAGCGGGAAAACATCTCATCTATGCAGGGCAGCGACCCGCAAGGACCAGGATTGAGCAGCGCTTATTCAAGCCTTCGCCTAATGAAAATGAGTGATGGCAATTCAACAAAAAAATACAGTATATTTACGAAAGGAGAAGAGTCAGTGAAAGTTAGAAAATTTATAGTAGAAGTTTGAGCCTTTATTATAAACCTGCATCGTTCTGCATTATTGTATCGTGTAGCTGAACGCCAACAGTGTCAAAAAGGCATTAAAAGATAACAAGCCGCACTTTTAAAAACTATGAACGTCCTGCTATGACAACCCGTAATATAATCAACACGTGGAAGTACAATCCTGAGCCCCTCATTTAGAAAAAAAAGAAGAGTCCACGCCATGCACGAGCGATGCAAACAAGGTCTCTGCATGCTGCTCCATGGTGAATGAGCTGTTTGTCAGCCAGCCATGTAGTTAGATTAGCTGTCCCAGACAGCGAAGCCAACAGTGAAACAAATGGAGCTGAGACAGATGCAGGCTCGCCCTGCCATTCTTCACTGCTGGTGCAGGATGGTGCATTCAGCTGCTGCCGGACCTGTGCCAGACCTTGTGGTGAAAGACGCTTACTGAGGTGGAGGAAGGCTACTGGCTAATCACATATACATACGAGATTAGAGACCTAGAAAATAAAAATGTGAACGAAAACAACAAAAAAAACCCCACCTTTTTTTTCCCCAACCTGGCAAGGTGATTTATTTAAAGGATATATTCAAGTCTGGAGTCGATACAAAAAAAAAAAAAAAAAAAAAAAAAAAAAAAAGTATTTTAAGAGTATTTTTCTCTCTTTCCTTATAGTTACCATCTGTGGTGGTCAGTGAAATTGATCTGAGAAGGACAAAAAAATCTAATTTAAAGAGAAAAAATAAAAAGAGTTTTTTAAAAAAAGGTTGCATTATTTTTAATTTCCTGTTTAAAAAACTTTTTTTTAAAGTGCAGTTTAAGATGAGCCTCACCTTTTCTGCTTTGGGTGCGAGTACGCCCTGCGAGGGAGCATGTGAGGGGCCCGGCGACGGCGGCTGCAGCGGACTGGCTGGATCACCGTTGAGAAGCATCGCTGACACGTTTGGAGGTGTGAGACAGGAGAGGGGGGAGGAGAGGGGGAGAATGGGACGTGAAGCTGGGGAGGAGAGGGGGGAGGGGCCCAAGCTGGGTCCTGGAGACACCATGGAGAGAGGACGACCCAACTGGCTGGAGCAGCGCGATGGCGAAGAGCTCTGAGGACGCAGGGGAGAGATGGCCACAGTGGGGCGCTCCGGGCTTCCAGCAGGGGGACTGTGGACTGAAACACACAAACACAGTTAGTTGTACTCTGACAGCAGCCATCAGACAGCATGAAGAGTAAACATATCCATGTTGTCTGAAGTAACAGCTCCATTTCAAGACTTGCAGTCAGCATTATTACGCATGTAGGATTCTTGCAAGATGCATCTATCCAATAACGTTATTATCCAATAATGTTTGGGGTGCTTGGCTGACTTGGCTGTACTGTAGATAAACATTGAAATAAAAAAATACAACTAAAAACAAAACAAGGAAGTTGTCAGTTCACATTAAATGCATATTTGATGTGTGAAAAGAGAGAAGAGGTCAGAAGTTGAGCTGCTCAGCAAAAAACATGAAAAAATAAATAAAAAAAATGAGTCAGTCAAGTGACGTAAACCTTTACAAGACAAATAAAAGAAGAACAGTATTTTTTTAGCTCGTCTTCCTGACGACTGGCACTAAAAACAAAAACACTACAGGTAACTCAAAAAATTAAATCCTCCTTGTGCAAGTGCACAAACCCACCAAATAAAAAAAATAAAGAAAGAAAGAAATAAAGCCATGCTTGTGTACATACCTCTCTACACAGACATGCACACTCTCTCTGGGTTTGTAGCCACCTGCTCAGCTGCACTGCAGTAACTCAGGCAAAAAATCCTTAGAGAGGTGTGCTGGTCCTGTGATAAAAATCACTAAATGCTCGAACTGTGCACATATTTTACTTCATAATCAAGACCAGGTTTGCGTGTGTGTGTGTGCACACATATGTGTTTGTGTGTGTGGGAAATGGAAGGCAATGAGAGAGCAGCGAGAGAGAGAGAGAGGGAGAGAGACAGAGAAAAGGAGAAAAAAAGTGGGAAGAGAAAGGAGAGGCTCTGTCATTACGCTGCCATAAAACAAAAAGCACAATGATGTCATTCAGCTGTGTGTGTGTGTGTGTGTGTGTGTTCCCTTAGCTGTTTGTACGTGGCAGTACACATCTCATTGCATGTGTGTCATCCAGCGTGCACTCTCCTACCTCCCTAAAGAGACCTTCACCATTATTTTCTCAAAGGGAGACGTAAGGGATACAAAGGGAAGGAGAGAAAGGGATACTGGAGAGATGAATAGACTGAGTGGAAAGCAAGGCTGATATGATCTAGACCTTGTACAGGCAGGCGGTGTGTGCAAAAGTGTGTCTGTGTCTGTGTGTGAGAGTGTCATTGATGAATGAACTAACATCACAGGATCAGAATACACACACGTCTGTTTTTCTTGAGCACACATGATGCATTCATGTTTGAGGGCACACACTGCACTGCTGGTGTGCTAAATCAGCCACATGAACTGGAATTTTTCCAACAATTATTTTGAAGACATCACAAATTAAGATTTCATTCAGAGTGCACTAGATTGTGCACAGAAAATAAACCTGTGATTTGAGTAAAATGGTGTAATTTTTCATGTCTTGAAGACAGATTTGTGTTATATATTCTCTGCCAAAGGTGCCTCATCACCCTCACTACATTACACTGCAACTATACACGAGGAACGCTCAGTGTTCAGTCAAACTCAAATCTGAGCCATGATCTTTTCCTAAATCTAACTTATTCTGATCATTTATTAGACCCCTTTGCAAAAACTTCAGAAAGATTTTTTTCAAAACCCTAAACATATGACACCCACTAACAATTAAAAACTATTAAGCCAGAGTTTTAAGTTGCAAACTACTGATTTTGCAAGGATTGGGAATCTTGTGGGGTTCACTATTTACACAAATACAACAAGCTTCCTTTGTGAATCAAAGCACTACCGCAATTGATTGATATTATTAACTTTGTCATGGAATTTGTCTGGAATCTTGAAATGGCTTGTAAAACTATTATTGTAAGGTCAGCAGATTTAATGCCTAAACCTAAACAAAAGTAAAGTAACCAACAAAATTTGATACCTAAACCCAAACAAATAGGTAGCCGAAACCTAATCAACTACTGTTTTATTGCCACTTAAACAGTTTTGGGATGTAAAATACAGACTCAAATAACTGGAAGTGCTAAGAACAAGACAAAATTAAACACGCACGCACACACGTGCACACACGTGCACACACGCGCACACACGTACACGTACACACACACGTACACGTACACGTACACACACACGTACACGTACACACACACACACACACACACACACACACACACACACACACACACACACACACACACACACACACACACACACAAAAAGGACAAACTTGTCCTTGATTAGAAACCGTGTCTCTCAGGTGAAGGTCCTGAAATAACCCTCAACTGCTGATTCTAGAAATGCTCGATAGCTTTTTACTCTGACCGGGTTGAAGAGTTCAATGTGTAGGATAAAACACATTCAAGACGTTCACTTCCCATCTCACACATCCCATGACAGGACTCAAAACACAGTTTTCATTACAGTTTTCTTCTTCAACAAAGTGGTTTTGGGTTCATTTTTTATGGTACCTGAATAAAAAAAACCATGATGAGAAGAAAGTATCATTGACTAAGAGCAGTAAAGAAACTGGAGGTCCAAGACGGTGTCTGCATAGTTGCATATGGTGCAGTAGCTGCTTGAATTAATGAGTTTCCCATTATTCTTTAGTAAAAGATGGAGAAGGTAAAACGCTGAAGGCCCCAGATAGTCTGGACTCTGCTCCTTGAAGCCCGCAGGCCAAAAAGTAACGGCGGAAACCATGAGACGGTGAAGACACCAGAGACGGATGCATGTCAGAGCGATTTCTTTCAACTTGCTGAATTTCTTTTGATATGGTAATTTCTGGAGCTTCAAATATGGTTTCGTCTGTTGCATAACAGCATGTTCTTACTTGTTTACAAGTGTATTTGAGTTAATGAATAAATTAGATTCTCATTTTTATGTTCCCAACGTGTCAATGAGTTTATGGATGTCATGTCTACAACAGCATGGTGGACTTCTTTTTAGTCAGATCATGATCGTCGGTCTGAGATGCGTCAAACTGTCACAACAAGAGCAACGTGGGTACAGATGCTTCTGAGACGTTCATTATTCATATGTACAAATTCACATGAAATAAAATAAATAAGAAAAGAAAAAAGCTTACTGCATCTTTCTGTGAGCGGGTTTGTGCTTACCGAGCTGCATTGAGGTGCGCGCCTGATTGACCGTGTGCTGACTGGAGCGCAGGCAGTTCTTCAGCTGGGCGGTGGCAGTTTGCGGCGACGAAGCGGGGCTGATGCTGTTCACAGAGTTTGCTGAGGTCACAAGTGGAGTGGAGGGACGGGACAAGGAGGGGCCCAGGGAGCCCGGGGACGAAGGGTCCGAGCTTTTATTTGCCACCTGACTGCACCCGCTTACTCCTCCACCTACTGGGCTGGACAAGCCCGAGCCCCGACTGGCACCAACTCCGAACGGAGCCCTGCAATGGACAAACCACGGAACAAGAATGACTTCACACTGAATTTACCAAATAATATGCTGATGCTTTTTTATTATTATTATTTTATGACTTCTTGTAATCGCACCTGAATTATGCTTTTACTTCAGGTATAAAATCATACCGTCTTTAAAAAGGGAAAAAAAAAATATTGGTCCTTATCACAACCCTTAACAGTTACTGTAGTACAAAAGATACCAATAGATGTACTTTCTAAGATGGTATATTGTCACATTCTTCCTGCAACCACACTTTTAGCTGTGCAATAGTTCATAACAGAGTCATAATTTTCCGTTTCAAAATTCAACAACAGTACCATGATATTCCTGACTCATTCCCATGTATTGTGTGCAGAAGGTGCCTTTATAATGTTGTGTTGGAAACTGCATGGATGTCCCTTAAAGAGATGTAATGTGAAGGCAGCAGATGTTGCTCTAAAATCTAAATGCACTTTTCTCTGTTAACAACGCCAACACAGACGCGCAAATGACCTCGACTGTTCATTTCCTCCACAACAGACCCGGAATACCGATTCATCGCTCATTATTTGAGCGTGTGATGGTGGAAATATTGATGTCAACTTTGGACGAGGTGCGCATGAGGGCTGCGTTTTTGCAAAGTAAAGTTGTAAGTGGTATTTGTGAATGTAACACCATGTTGTAGCGTTTAATAAAGACTTCCTGGAGTAATTCATTGCCCTCGTGTTTCCGTCAGGAACTGATGGATGATCGATGTGGTGCTGAGTGAAGGATCAGGAGTTTACAGCTGTTCATCTTAGGTCTGTGCTGAAATTTCACCAGTTTTCTTAAACCATTTAACGATATTATGCACTCCAGGGGATGAAATGTTTAACCCCTTGATGCCTGATATATAAATAATACACAGAAAATTGTATTTAATCAAAAGACACGTGGTCACGTGTTAAATATTAATGAGAGGTCACCTTTTAAAAAAAAAAAATTGGGTTAAAATATGGTACAGCTACATTAAAACGAGTTTTGCATTCAGCTCAAAGCAGTAAATTGCATATATGACTATTAACCCTCGCAGAACTCTTATTGAATATAAAATCTTAACGCCGATGCAGCTGTTAAGTCACAATGGAGCAAGCGCAGAAAACATTACTATTAAGCTCATTCACAGTGAGTAATGTCCACATTTTCAGAGTAGCGGATCAGCATGACATCGTGCATCATATATGGTGCTGCAGGGTGCTCATGTTTCTGTCTGCAGAGTGCTGAATAGAAGAACAGTGAACTTAACATTATTGACGCAGCAGTATTCACACTCTCATGTCTGCCCATCGACTTCCTGTCAGACTCATACAGAGTTATGGCTTTCCAAGTGTGTATGCGTGTGTGTGTGTGAATGCGCATGTGTACGTGTAATTCAACCAGCAGACACAGCAAAATTATTCACAAGTCCTATGATTTGAGATTTGAGACAGAAATCCCACATATGCCATATTTTATTACTTCTTATGCATGTTGGAGTTGCAAAGGCCCGTATAGAAATCTGTGACTACAGTTTGCAAACTCAAACGCTGGCTGGTGCCATAATTTAAACCAAACCTGCATTCCCAGAGTTTTTTATTTTTTTAAGTGGGTAAAAAAAAAAAAAACATCATGCATAACAATACTGTAAATGCATTAATGGATTCTTATATACCCAAATATCCAAACTGCATTTAAAAAGTCCATCTTTGTTGCCCTTACTCTAAATTATTTATGCATAGATGCAACCAAGTTTGTTTTAGTACGTGTGTGTGGCTCTCAGGAAGCCTCTAATTATCATATACAGAAATATCTGTGTTGCACTGCAGACGGGGGGGGGGGGGGATTGCTAAGGAAGGAGGAGTGGGGGTATGCTTGCGTAAAAATAACAAATTGCCTCTCATTTGATTACGTGCCCATGCTGTTCTCTCTCTCGCTCCCAAAGATTGCATAAGTGCAGAATGTGAAGCAGCACAGTCAGATCCACTAGAGGACACCTGCTGTTCTGCAGCCGTTTCATCTCTTTGGTATAATTTAGTTTTTCTTTTGCATTTCTATTCCTCTTCTCCATCTCCACTTCAGAGAATTCCTAGTCTTTATGGTTTTCCTTTCAATTCAGTATTCCATCTTTCACCCTTTCCCTTCTAATGTCAATGATTTTCTTCCTGTATGCGTTTATCCAACATTACTCGGTCATGCTCTCCATGTCTCTTTCCCTTCATGTTTTACCTCTCTATTTTATTTCCATTATTGCACTCATCTCTTGCATTCATTTTCAGCCTCTATTACTCTTTTCCCTTAACTACTTAGATTAAATGAGCAGTAACGGCGAACGATAACAGCCTTCATCCACTCTCTGGAGGGAAAACGCTGTGATGGACTCATGACATGTCCTGACGACAGCTGGGATGGGCTCTTTTTCTCTTTTCTGTCTTTTGATCAGCTATGAGTAAATAGGTTCTAGATGCCAAAAGCAGTAATGACGACAACGATTATCTGTGATCAGGATGTGGCAGCCAAACACTGCAATTCGGCACATAACAAAACATTTTTTTTTCCTTCCATTTCTGGCATCTCAGAATATGCTCCTAGTCCATTTCCTGACGTTATTAGTAAGGTTTAGCAATTTCGCTGTTAAATACCATGAGGACATTATCCACAATGTACCTCATCCAATTTAATCCCCCAAAACAGCTTTTTTGGGACTTCCTGTGCACATGAGGCTACATGATTGAAGGTGAACATGGGCAATTACATGCCATTACACCCAAATAATTGCACTGGGTGTTCTGATTTTCAGCCAAGAAATGTCCCTGAAACATAAGGTAAACTACATCACTGTGTAGCTGCATTTGTGCGAGGACAAAACTGCCACATCTTTACATTGCAATAATGGACAAGATCCAAATTACGTGAGTGTTAACCAGAGCAGAGATCAGACACATGGCTGCTTCAGAGCTGATACTA
The DNA here is from genome assembly GCA_014839995.1 of Xenentodon cancila. Taxonomy (NCBI): domain Eukaryota; kingdom Metazoa; phylum Chordata; class Actinopteri; order Beloniformes; family Belonidae; genus Xenentodon; species Xenentodon cancila. The sequence continues at coordinate 10,674,342 of CM026200.1, forward strand.
ATGGCCTTTTCAGCAGTACACTTTATTTTCATCCCTCCAGTAAGAGCAAATTCAGTTGATAATCTTCACCTCTCTCATACTTTGAGCCTTTTTCATAAAGATGAGCCAAAGATATAATAAAGCCTCAATTCTAAAAAGTTGAGACACTGTAAAATGTGAAAAAACTAAAAGAAAAGCATGCAAAATATTGCTGCAAGTTTTTATGCTCACTGACCTGGACACGGGTGTGACGTAGTTGCCTGGGAAGACACCAGAGGCAGCGGTTCTCAGTGAGGTGCCTTTGAACCATCCATCCTGACACTTTTCTGTCACCCGGTACATCTCCCCTTTCCTTAGCTCCAGCTCATCAGCCTTCTGGGGCTTGTAGGCATATAGAGCCAGATAACTGGGGAACAAGGGCAACAAACCAAATGTAAAATACTGGACAACTTTTTCACTAAAACGCAGATCATCTCCCTGTGGGCATCTTTATCTGGAATCATACACGGAGATTACTCCCAAAGCTTGAGCCTCCTTTGTAAACTAAAGATTAATAAGTGGATTATCACATTAGTATTTACCAGGGGTAAATTAATAAGTTCATGAAACTGGAAGAAACTGAGTCAAAAGGAATGGGACAAATAGATTTTCCTGTGGTTTCATGAATATGAATAAAATAAACCCTCAACAAAATAAAAATTTTCTTTCCCAAATTAAATGTTTTAACACAATGAATGAATTAATATTAAAAAATAAATAAACAAGAGCAATTATTCTGAATTTAGTAGACAGTGCAGAGGATTAGAAAATGTTTCACGTCTAGACTTTTACAAGGCACTAAGTGCAAAATAACGATTTGCTTTAATGATTCAGCTTTTCAAATATCTTCAACTGGGCTGTAGGTAGCATCGGCAAATCCAAATTTACCAAGAAAACTAAAAAGGTAATTTCCTTTAAGTGAGACTACAAATACCAGCTCTCAGTTTTCATTTATAAATAAAATGCTTAAAAGACCTTATAAATCACGTGTCTCTGCAGGAGTAATGTGATCATTAAACAGAGTGAATGATTTTCCCTCCTGAATAGTGTGGCATACTGTAAATGGGTACCCAATCAATAAGTCCTTGTTGAGCAGCTTACTCGGAGAACGTGGTATTTATCTCTGCTTGACTATACGCTGACTGCTGCACCTGCGTTATCATGGAAATGATCTCCTGGTCTGGTCACTGGGAGACATTTATAGTATGTAGCAGCAAGCCATGACAGAAGACGATAAAAAAAAAAAAAAAAAAAACCCAGAGTAAACACGCCCTATATGTGCTGGATCTCCGTTACCATGGTAACAGACTTGGGGACTGCTTCCCATCTCCCCATGGCAACAGGAAAAGTTGCCAGGTCAAGATGAAAACGTCGAACCTCATCAGCGGGACAAGACCATTCTGGACTGGTATGTGTGTGCGCGTGTGTGTGTGTGTGTGTGTGTGTGTGTGTGTGTGTGTGTGTGTGTGTATGTGTGTATGTGTGTGTGTGTGTGTGTGTGCGTGTGTGGGTGTGTGCCTACAAACCCACTTGGAAGGTGACATTATTAAAGCTGACAATGCTCCAGTATTTCACTCCCATCCTTTCAAAAGGGCAGCAGTTAATAGTGAATAAACACACGTCTAAACTTGAGAGTACCTTTGCTTACATAAACCACAAAACCAATCAACAAAACACCACAAAAATGAAAGTTCAGGAACTCAAATGCATTTCGAAGTTATGCTTATATTTCTCACATGTGGCAAAATAGTTTCCCTCAGTTTTGGCACATTACCAGTCACCCCACTGCGAATCACATACTTGGATTTCCATCAATGTATCATTAGGTTTTATATGTGTAAGATGATGATGTTTTTTGCTCCTAATTCAGTCAACCTATTCAAAGTCAATAGACTTAAAAGCCTCTAACTGCAGTCTTTGTAAAAGTTGCATTTTTACAACATTGTACTGCATTTCAAACATCTGTGTGTATTTTATCTTTTTTCTCTCTTGCATTTGAGACATGGAAAAAAAAGATTGTAGCCTGATTTCCTGGAGTCTTAAGACTTGTTACGAAACTCAAGGCTCTCACAGCTGAGAGACTGGTGTATGTGTACTTTCCCTCTCTGAGGGGAGGGTGTTGTCCTTAACTGTTGGAGGAGTACATGTGGTTGCAGAGATGGAGGAACATGGCCAATATCTTTGGGCACAACAGACAATATTTGCAAAGCTGTCAAGAAGTGGTTTCTGAAGTCTCGATTGGCTTTAAGGCACATATTCACTGAGCTGATAAGCAGAATAGGCGTGTGGTAAAGGGATCTTGACAAAAAAAAGAAGTTACAGCTGGATGAGCTGACAGCATTGGGAGGTACTCACATATTGAGTGGCAGCTGCACCTTGGCATGAGCCAGCAGCTCAGAGGTTAGAGATGCTACCTTGGGGGGCAGCGGTACCCCTGCTGACGAGGGCGAGGGACCAGGTGAAGACGCATCCTGAAGACAAACGCAAAGATGCGGCTCTCACAGAAACGGAGTGGCACAAACTTAAAATAAACCATCATTTGAAACATGCGCCTGAACTATTTTCGGCAACCTGGGGGTTATTCAGAGACGGCAAATACAAAATGAACCAGGTACAAACACAACCAGAGGCGATGACTGTAAAAGTAACGCGTCTCCAGTCGAAAGCTGTCAAAAAGAGGAATGATTTTATTTGCATGAAACTGGCAGCGTGTGACTGGGGAATACATTACAGACTGTGGAGGAACAGTGACTCAAGTCAACTCTGTATCTCAGTCTACATTAAATAAATACTGCTGAACCAACCGGAATCTGTAGAGCATTTAAAGATCTTTTGCATATGATTAAAAAAAGAGATATCACTAATGCCACATTTAACACTGGAGCATTTGTGCAGTACAATGTTTGCACGCACCTGGATGCGTGCAGCAGCTCTGGGGTCTGAGGAGCTGATGAGCACCGGGTGGGAGATCTCCATGCTGTGTCTGTTGTTGAGTTGGGCGGCCCTCTGGTTGACGGACAGCGCAGAAAATGAATGCCGTTTCTTGGCATTTTTCTTTCCCTCGCCTCTCCGATGGCTGGGGCCATTTCCATTAGGTGGGGAAACGCTGGGGGAGGACCCCAGAGCGCAGGGGTCCGACGGGGTTGGCTCAGAGCTCGGACCCGGTGCATTAGCTGGCATCGGCTTGTCGATCTCCATCAACTGCTTCGCCGTTTCATTTAACTGAGGGTGAGAAGACGAGCGGACAGGGGATGTTCAAGTGTTAAATATCTAACCTAAGTGTTTCATGCACATTTCACAGCTCAAACACGCATGTTATTACGTCCGTTTCTGCTTTGTTCCCATTATCAGACGTTCAAACTAACAGCATTACACCTGAACAGCGTGTGAATCTCTCAGTGTGACACTCAATGTATCAAACACACGAAGGTCGGCATTCACCTCACTTGTCAGAATTACAACCTTTTGTTTCACAGGGCAAACATTGAGATTACTGAAATGAATACTGTGATTTACTAACATTTACTGCACTACTGGCTATTGTACTTTTATTTCCTGCCAAAATAATAATATTCTTGAGTATGACTGTTGTGACTGCTGCTGCAAGGAGGAAGCATCCCCAGGAAAAGAGCGCTTGTTAAAGAAGTGAGAGTTTACTGTGAATTTATCAAGAACGACAGAGGAAGATGTAATCAACACAACCCTTTGTGCTTATTTTTGCTTAATGTAATTCTGTTGCAGAAATTTCACAGTCTGCATATTTACGTACACTGTGTCTGGTTCTCAGGTTACTAACAGGAAGTGTGCAGTAGTAGATATTATTGTCAAGTAGCCAGGAGGCTCTGCACGCACTTAAGGAGAGGTTTCAGTCTCTGGCAGCTTTTTGTTCACATGTTTTTCCTGAGCCTTTCCCAGACTTTGAGGATTGCTATAGTAATAGCAGACTATCAGATGAGTTCAAAATATTTTCCTTATTCATTTTTTAAGATCACAACATGTTAAGTTTACGTGACCTCACACCTAGTGTTTATGGGCTGTCCAGAGTCTTGAATAATGAAAAACAATGACAGACTGGAATGTAATTCAAGTGATTGCTCAAGTCTTATAAACACTCATGAAAATAGGAGTTTACTTTAGCTGATATAAAGCCTCTTTTAATTAAACCACTCAGCTCAAACATTTCAAACCCCTTAAGTGATTTTTAGGGTTACCTCCATGATTATTTAGAGCGAACTCACCCAATCCTGTTTAAAAACAAGTCGATACCAATTTGCGCTGTTCTTAGTAGACTTCTAAGATCATTATGTCCGTGTCTTTAGATTCGTGTATTGTTAGTAGATCGCCGACAGAATGGGACACGCCCATTAGCATTTTTTTTCCCCCTTTGCTGCCATGTTTATTTGCAAAACATTTGTTTGCCTACACACAATAGTGCTCGATATGCTCAGAACATACACATCTCTGGAAACACAAGGAGAGAACAATGGTAAACTTCAGATTTATGTCCATATCTCTTTAATATTAAGCTGAAAGCTTAATTCCATTAATGGTTTGAAACCCCACTGACTGTAAAAAAAAAAAAAAAAAAAAAAACTAAGGCTGTAACAAACAACAAAAACAGCAAGCTCTCCTTTTTTCACCTCCATGTCAGTCAGTTGAATGAAGTGCATGAAGCTTTAAGCTTTGCAGCTTTTATTCTTAATGGTTTAATTTGCACATCAGAACTGTGTGACTTCAACGTTCCAATTAAGTTTTAGTATTACCCGTCAATTTCTAAATAAAATAGATCCCCTTCAGTAGAAAAGCTGTATAATGACATCATCTGTGAGGTCACAAATCAATAAGAGCTGAAACAGAATCTAGGTTCTGATGTTTCCTAGTAACTGAGGGTAATTAGGTTCCACTTTAACCCAACCCTTATCTCACAGAACCGGAGGAGACCTCTAAAATGAGAAAATCCCTCATCACAATTCCTCAGGCTTGACACTACATTTGCTCAGGTTGCGTACGAAGCAGATCAGATGAACGACTGTCGAGATGAGCAAATGACATCCATGCAGATAGAGATTCCCCAGTTTGACAGTTAGATGGGATGAATGTTTATTTTCTTCCTAGAAACTGCTGAGAAAGTAAAACCTCCAAGAAAGTGGCACAGCTTTCATAATTACTATGTTTCAGCTGGCTTTAATGAGAAATTTGATTTATTGATGGTTGTTAATTAAGTTTTGATACATTTTGCAGCAGAAAACATGCATCAGTTTGCAAATGCAATGAAGAATAAAAACAGAGCGGTAAGGGAGATAATGATCTGGGTGTGCAGCTTCTCACTTTGAGTTTCATTTGAAAATAAATAAATGAGAAAATAAACCAAATTAACACATTTCTTCATGTGTTGGGGCTGTGTGGTGGTGCATTCATTAACACAATTACGTTACGAGGCTGAAACATAGCGGCTCCTGTGGTGGGACTTTTCTGAACTCCTGCAACAAGAAATTTCTTCATACAGACCAAATTGCTTCAGTCACTGCTAAATGACTGTATTGAATAATCACGCAATAGCTGACAGGCAGAAATGTGAGGATTTTTCATGCATTTATTTCCCCACTTTAACCAGCAAATTGAAATATCACAATATTTGATTTTTTTTTTTCTTCTTTGGCTGCAAAAGCAATGTTGACTTGTCAATAGCTGAAATTGGAAAGCAGTGTTTTTGACAGCAATTGAGACCAATTTTCGCGGTTTACACGGGCAGTGAAGCGATTTTATTGTTAATCTTGGAGCCATTTCAGTAACATGTCAGGATGGCGATGTGGCACCATAATATTCTATTTAAGAGCTGGCACCAGAGTGGTGTATAAAGAGGTATATTCTCTTTGACTGTCAGGTATGATGAAGCTAAAATTAATTTATTACATGTATTGAATTACTTTTGTAACCAAAATACATGAACTTAAAATTCCATGTACATTTTTGGACTCTGGCATAAGATGATCCACAGCTTTTAAAAGCACCCCACTCAAACCAAACCATGATTACATCAAGGGCGAAACAAAGGTGTCCTTGAATTTATGCTCCAGTCCAATCAACTTCAAAACTGGTGATTATGACATACCACCTGGAGCACCTGAATTCATCTTCAATGTTGCTCACACTGCTTCATCCCATCTCCTACTTGCATCTCACCTCCTTCCACCTTCCCAGATGGAAGCCCTGCAAGGTGTTGCAATTAATTCTTTACGCATCAAATCTATAGATTTTTGCCACTTTCAAGTATGGCGTCTTTAACGCTAAGCATTAGTTGTATAGCTCCACATATTTTGCATTTGTTGTGATCCATGTGATATTTTACATTTACTCTCATTAATTTCCACGCAGACGCACACAAACAACATTTCATACACACAAACTTATACACTAACGAATGTCAGCAGCCTCCTTACTCTGATGATTTTACATTGCAATCATGTCTGCTTAGTAAAACCATAGCTCCCTGGAGAGAAAGTCAAGCATTTATTTCTTTTCTCTCCATCCTTGTGTGTGCGCGTGTGTGCGCGTGTGTGTGTGTGCATGCGTTTTTGAGTGAGAGGCAGGGTATAGATTTGTCTCATCTGGGTTTGGTGGAAATGCAGCGATGCATTTCCATATTAATAGATATGCTAATCAAATCCAAATCATATGCTAATAAGCATGATGGATTTATGTTGCTGATATAACGTTGTTACAAATCTCTTGGGACCGAATGGAGGACAAATGCATAAAACACACATTTAGAAGGTCACTGAGGCAACTCATGATCTTACTAAGTAACCATGGATCCCGGCTTGGATCAGTGAATACATCTGGTAGTTGCATGTTACACACTCAAACACACACAGAAGCATCCCAATCACTGCTCTGTGAGTTTCTCCACGACTACTAATGCGCACGGTAACACTGCGAAAGACAAAAGGAAGCACTCGCGACAGCTCTTGTACAAGGCCACCAGCTATTGCATGTATTGACTAACCTATATGGTATGCGGAGGCTGAGCCATTATCTCAAGGTAATATTGAGACCCAAGTTGATAAAGCTCAAAACAAAAAACAATAATTCCCTAAACTACAAGCCCCAAACACTGAACTCAAACCCACCTACACTATCCTAACATCTTCAAAAACACTGCTACACTTACACAACACAATCCAACCCACTCGTTACACCCACCCAAACATCAAGTCTGGCTCAGAATATTCACTTCAGGTTCACGTGAACAATAACTTCACATCAACACAAGATAACGAGAACCCATCTCAAATCAAGTACACCCACTCTTACTAATTATTTGATTCATTATTGTTCTCCAATCTTAGTACTTTGTCCTGTTTTTCCATACAGGATACTAGAGAAGCCTGCTGTGGACTTCTGAATAAAGTTTAGAAGGGCTCTTCATGTTTTACTCTCATTAACCTTCTGTTGCGTTGCGAGAAAAAGGGATGATGGATTATTATTTTGACATAAGTAAGGTTAAGCTGGACCGTGAGCAGGTCTCCAGCTTTGTTAGGCTTCTCATGTTTCCAAAAGCATTTCCCAGGTAAAATATTCAGCCACATTGAGGCAAAAACAAAAGCATTTGATTTCAGTGCGACCTCAGCTCGAGTCCCGATGCAAAGAGATGCTACACAAAACACTGCAGGAAGCTGCTGAATCTTTCATTTAAAAAAGTGCAGCATCAAACAGCTGTGCATGTTGAGTGAGGTGTTCAAACATGAAAAACAGTTATATCTAAAAAGATAACTCACTTTTGAACCTCTGACTTCCTCTTAATTGATGAATATTTCATGAGTGAAGTCCCTTCCTCAAAGAACGGAGCCATTTACCTTGCAGACTTTCTGTGTCATTTTGCCAAGACTGACAAATGTTAACATGACAATATACACCATAAATACACAATAAACACACAAGTGTGTTCAGATTCAGATCGGGGCGGACTCCTGCTGGGCCCTCTCGTTAATTACTCACTATGAACACTCACACACCCCTGTACCCCAGCTGTGTCGGAGTGATGGAGAGGCCTAAATTATTGATGCATCTCTGTCTAATAGGAACCCCTGTGTGTCCATCTTGCTCACTGCACGGCATAATCAAGTCAAACGAGAGACCAGTTTGGTCATCCAGCTAATGTCAGAGAAATGATTGCAAGGATTAGAGTCCAAGTCTGAGTACTCTGCAAAACCACAGTGAGTAAATGACTTGTATAAAAGACCACAATTGGATTTTATATGCTTCTGCATGTGCAGGGAAATACATTGGAAATACATAATACATTGTTTTACAACAGAGCATCTTCCTTAATATATATATATATATATATATGATATATATATATACATATATGATATAGTGCTATATGTTGTTCACCTGTCTTGACAACCATCAACCTGAGTAAGTGGTAACATTTCATAGGGCATCTCCCTTCAAGGGTCTTTAAGATAAAAGTGCCTCACTGATCTCACTTCATCAGACCTACATCAAACTGTAAACGTGGTTTCTACTTTGAGAAATGTGGGTTAAGTTTAGCCCGGGACCACGTCGCTCTGGAACATAATCCCCGCTGTTACTCAGCTACAACTCTGCCCGTATCGCAGATTAGATTGACCTGGCGGCTGATATCACATTCTGCTGTGAGCTCACAGATGAAGACAGGAATGAAACGGCACAGCCAAGGCTACCAACACTGGGAGGTGCACAACCAGGCGAAATGAATGCAAAGAACATCTGACGTCAGCGCTTGTGATGTCACTTTGGGAAAGTGCCCCCGTCTGTGAGGAGGAAAGCATAGACCAACCCAGCCTCCGTCTCCACATCTAATCACCACTTGAATAATTTTCTCCAAGTTGCAGATCATTAATTCACAGAGTACGTGGGGTCTCGGGTAGATGACACAGAGAAGCACAAATGACTAAATACTAACATGTTTTCCTCTTAGACTGAAAATGCTGTCAGTTTTGAGGGTTTCATTACTCATTTCTGGCAGGGCCATTCAAGAATAACTCCATTCACATGCTGATGTTGATTGAGAGAAACAAAAAGAAAACATATTTTTCACCACTGTGTTTTTAGCAGAGCTTAAAAGCCTTAAATGTGATCCTGCTTAAAGTCTGCATCACACTTCTTCAGTTGCAAAGGGATTAAAGTAAACTACATTTCACTCTTGACAGGCATGGCATGATGAAAGAAGGTAAAATCTTTGGTGTGTTGAGGGATTTATTCATCGACTGAAAGGGCATCCCTTAAGAAAAGTGCCATTAAAGCAAAGTCTAATTCCTAATGTTATTTATATTTCTGGAGCAAATAGAGTTTGCCTGTGTGATCATCTAGATAAATGTTCGATTTTTGAAGCCACAATCTCACATCTAGACAAGTCACAAGGGCCATCAGGACAGTTTATAGCATCAACGAACAATATACCTGCCACCCGAGCAAAATATTAAAGTTCCTATTTTGGAAACATCATCAATATGAGACATTTTCTAGTACTGTTTGAAAATCTGGGGACAACAGAGATTACAAATAGACAAAGGCTGTGTTGTCCTGTATCAAGAACAAAGCTCTGCAACACAGCTGAGGCTGCAGTTTTGCTTGCATGCAAACCCAGATCATAATAAAATTCAGCTCAATATATTTGGCATGAGGAAACATTGTTCTCTTGAGCACCTATCGTTTATATTAATGTATTCTCTTTGTGTTTTTTTTATTTTTATTTCATTACCAGAAGTGGACGCTGACTTATTCAAATTTGAGAGCATAAAGAACTAATATCTCATGCATCTGTCGCCCTTATCAATGAATAAGATTAAGGCGCAGAGAAACCTTCATCAAAAAGGACAGAATATATACTTCCTCAAAAGAAGGAGTAGGAAGATAAATGATGATAAATGCACACACAGATGAGATGTGCTGCTGCAAAGTCCTGGCGATTTTACGGCGTTTGTGTGACAGTTTACCTCAACATAGAGAATAGGAAAGATGCCAATCTTGTCTCCCAGCATGCCCTCCGCCCAGTTTTCATCCACACGCCTGATTACTGTCAGCACTTCATCCTGGAAAGAGAGGAAACGAGTGAAACCACACAGAGATGCAGAGAGAGACACGCTTTAACTGCAGCTACATTAAGATGGTCATAAGAATAGGTACGTTCCTGCTGTTCCTTTAACTGACACGGTAGGAACACATCTTTTCCAAGTTGACTTTAAAATTTGAATAGTTTATGAAGTTATGAATACGTGTCTTTATTAATATTTGACAATATTGATCAAAATTTTGTCAAAGCTCTGCAAACTCTGCATGTTTATGGAATATTTAAGAAATCTTTGTCTTGCTGTTTTTAACTGTTCCATCTACTTGGTGGAGTTCAAATTAAGTGCCGTGCTGACTATGAGGACCTTTGAATGTGGGGCGACGTTTGCAGTGTCGTCACTTTGATGGAAATCCTCATGAGCTTCGGCCACACGAGCTTCACTACAGAAAACCTTCTGTGTTTTGTTGAGTTATGAAGTCTAAGATGCTTGTTACTGAAACACACACTTTGAACTAAGCTCTGCTGGTGTGGCACACCGCTGTTGTAAAGAGGTGGCTTTAAAAAAAACCCAAAACAAAACAAAAAAAAATAGATAACGTGTCTTTCACAGAGATAATTCATTAGACAACTAATTATGGCAATGCTTTTGATATATTGAGCCATTAATACATTAAGGATCATATTTGAGACATAAGGTATTTGTGAGACCTCTGCACCACCCCTGTAATCAAAACAAAATCGAAAAATGTTTTATGAAATTAAAAATATAAAACAATAGATCAGTGTAAGCTCACATATTTGATGAATCTTAGAAACAAAAACAAAAAAAACAGCTAAAAGCAACAACAAAAACGTGTCCCAACACTTCATTCACAAGAACAAGAGGTTGTTTGAATGTAAAAAAGTGATTAAGATAAAATACATAAAATAAAAAAAAAAAAAAAAAAAAAGTAAGAGTGCTGCTGCAGCTGAAACGACTGAGGAAGATCTGCAGAAAAAGGCTGTTTTTACAAATGTGCCAGTTATGAGATCCTTCTAGTGTGAAACAAACACAGAAAGCACTCAGAATTTAACTTGGTACATCAGTAGTACATGCTGCTCTTATGCCCTCTGATAAATTGATAATCATTTCAATCCACAACCAAATTGATAAAGTGAATTTTATCGATTGAGTTCTGATATATTAATCAATTTTCTGTTCCGTTTTATTGAATATTAAAAGGTTTAAGAATAAATCTGTCAGGACAAAATAGAAAAAGAACCTGTTCTGCATTGACGGTTCCCATGGTAACACATAGCAAAGACACCAGTTTGTTCGACTGTAACTTGAGATTTTTCATTTGCTGGTCTAACCTGTAGCTCAGCAGGATTGGGCGTTTTGTTTGCTTTGGTCAAACGGCTGGTTCTTGGTTGCACGTTAAACAATCTGCACAATTTTCTACGCTGATATAGCCAAAGATGACAAAAGCCACGTTCATTACACATCAGCTCAACATACACGACCCATCATTGTGGCTTCGCAGAGAAATCGTTTTAGGATCTCTAGCCTTGTGGATTTGTCTTCAGCTCCGTCCCGTCTTCTCAACACCAAACTAGTAGAGACGGATACACCTTCCCTTAGTTAAGTTGTGCTGGAGGTGTTTTCGTGATAAAAAAGGTTTTTCTTACTCTTTGCTGTCGTCCTGTGAATGCTTAGAATTGGGGTCAAAATAAAAGTAAAAATTCAAAAAGATTTAAGTGTAATGGTATCTGGATGACCGGGAATTGGATTGACCTGGACTGTGTTTAACTAGACTTGAATTGAGTTTGTTCACTTCCTCTCCAAACCGCCCTGTGGTGACGTTTGCTGTGAATCAGGTGCTATACAAACCCCCCCCCCCCCGAAAACGGGAGTTTTGCTCGGTAAATATAACACCATTAAAAGAAGTAAAGCTACGGTAATATTAATTGACATGTTTTTCCTTTTGTCTCGTCTCTGTGCACCCAACTTAAACAACCAAAAAAAAAAAAAAAAAAGGAAAACAAGCATTCATGTCCAAACGTTATGCAGATCAGGACTCATACCTATTTGAATTTAGTGCTAATACACATTATCAATAGCCTATAACATTTCAATATGCAAGCTATGATCGTTATGCCTATATGATTTGCTCAATCTCCTAATGTGTGTATGATATAATATTGAAACTGCCCCAGGGGAATTTATTATCTTTGTTGTTCACCAAACCCACCCACACACTTTATTATGAAAGTGTTGCTCCCTCCGCTGCTACTCTCCTCACATGAAGGCCTCGGTCAGACCATTGCAGGATGGCAGAGATAATGCTGCTAAACGACTGTATATTAGTCATACTGAGTAATTACCCCTCACGCTGAGAAAAACAATATCACCCTCGCTGGCTTTGCATGACTACACGCATGAAGCACACTGTGTGTCTTTGAGTGTGTGACTTAATGTAATCTTCAGCAAGGACCTTTTGATTATCTCGACTCTAAAAATCCAAAATAATCTGAACTATAGATGTCTCATTATCTGCTCATGGGGTCTGACTTTGCCTTAGGACACCTACAACAGAGTGTACACAATAATGTGATAACCTCTCTCTTTCTGTCTCGGCAGAAACCCTTTAGAGTGGCGAGAGAAAGTGGAAATGCTGGTTGTTCAGTCCAGCACAAATGAGCCCGTGTAACAGCAGGAACAAAATGATAAGCTTTGAGGAACAAAATGGTACAAGGAATACAAATGACAGTTTAGTTTAAAATCAGAAAACCTCAATATTTTCCACCCCCAAGGGCTGTCTTCTCTCAGTCATTCTTTATGCCTTTATTTGTTTCCACGTCTTTGCAAATTCAGTCACAAAAACAGGGTTTTATTTCATAATATCAGATCAGAACACGGACACACACGTTTTAAGACTTAAAGTTGCACCTCTTCTCATCCTCAACAAGAAATAAAGATCCACATTAAAAACACTTGGGATAAACAAGAACTGAAGAGGACAATAAGCTGGTTTATTTTCTTTTATTTAAAGTTTTATTAAGGTGTTAATTGGATGTTTAAAAATATAACTTGGCTTGTTTGCTGTTAAATAAATTATGACCGTCTAGTATGTCATCATTCACATTACCAATGTATAAAAATAATATTTAAATAATTAGTCTATCAGCTGCTATAATAAAGAGCTTACAGATTGGATTTGTTGGCTCTTAGATCCATCAAACAGTGATTTTTTTTTCTTTGTTGTTTTTACACCCCTGCATGAAGATGCTCTGGTCTACAGGCAAAAACCTAACGTGGACTGCAGAGTCAGTGCTCGTTAATTATTAGTGAGCAACAAATAAGCTGCCTGCTTTAACAACAGGTAAGTGTTTTCTTCCTCTGCTGTATCTATAATGTTGTACATCAATTCATGAAATCTCCCCAATGATTCATGCGTGCTGCCTGTGAATATTTTTAGACATTCATGCTGTGTCTGGTCAAATAACAGTGTCCTCAAAGTGGTGTGTGTGTGTGTGTTTGTATGTGGTACCTTGCTGAAGGCCAGACAGTCTTTATCCTGGTCTTTGTCTTTGACCTCAAAGTCGTACAAAGCTTTACCCTGGGGCGGAGTTTGACTCAGGGGACGGAGTAACTGGATGTAACTCGCTGGCAAGAAACCATGGCAACCATTGAGCTCTCCGTGGTACCAGTTGTCATCCACCTTGCGCCGCAGGATGATGATGTCACCTTTGGAAAACCGAAGGTCACCTGGTTCCTTGCCCTCATAGGAGTAGAGCGCTTTACCACAAGGCAGCGCTGGGATATTCTGTTGAAAATTAAAAATAAATAAAACACACACACACAGAAGAACCAGGTAGTCTCGGGTGGAACCTTACTCATAAGTGCTTTAAAAAGGACATCAATACAACATAGTAAATATTTCTTTATGCTTCGTACAATAGAGAGGCCTACATATGCTGCATAGTGATAAATCTCTTTGCTTGGTTGTGGCCAAGAGATAGATTTAGGTCTGTTTTCTATGTATTTATTTATTTTACATGGAGCATTGTGAAGTTGTACATGCACTGCAATCAAGACTGCACCCATATAGCTTTTTAAGCCACACAAAACACATAACCTGCTTAATTCAGGGTAAAACATAATTCATAAAAAGTGAAAAAGTTCCCACGCTGGAGCTGTTGTGGACACAGTTGTTATGGCACTCAAAACTTCAGGGTCTTCATGAAAACTGTCCATTTTAATAGTGCAGTTTTACATTGTTATTAACATAAATGTTAAAATGAGGAGAGAGCACTACTCTTCTTCAATGCTCTTGTTTTCATGTTTACACAGAAATGTGATTTTTTTTTTAGATGCTATAGGAACTGTGCCTTTGTGCAATCCCCTGAACCACAACGTGACTGAAAAGCCCCCACATTTAACAGTTTAGCTTTGACTTTCATTTTAATATTTGTTATGCATTAGACGGAGGGGGCAAATGAGGCATGGACTCCTGCAGTGATAAGTAAATTAACTGAAAAAAAAAAAAGCCTGAGAGCCTGGTTCTGAAGCAACTCAAAACAGTGGTAAATCCAATATGTTGCTAAGTGCTGGCCCTGGAGACTAATTTGTAGAGCTTGGATAGTTGGACATGAGCTCCAAGGTTCATTTTATTCCCCTCAGCAGTATGTGAGATATGACTGGTTATTAAAATGTTTGGCAGGTAATTGCTGCTCCTACCTTGGGCCAAACATAGTAATTTTGGAAATGACAGAGCAGTTTGAGGCACGACTCCCTGGAGTTTCATCAAAATCGGGTCTATGGTGGCTCATTTATCACACGTCCAGACAGACACACACAGCTCCATTCACCCAAACCAAGAGAGATATTGATGCCATGAGCAGAAAATTGCCAAAATGTCACAATGAATTTGTGCTCAAGTTCTACATTCACTAAAACATCCAATGGACACTGAATAGTAGTTTAGGCTTCCTTTATTCACATGTGATTTATCAAAACATTTTAAAATATTGATCGCCATCTGGGTGACACTTTTTCAGACATGATCTCATCTCTACTAACATGTCTGACACACATATCACATGACTGCACATGTATACTGGGCATGTGCGTGCCAATGTAAAGTGGTTTGGTGCTTTACTATTAGACAAAAAGAGTCTGTACTTTTGCTCCATGTATCAAAGTATCTGAAATCATATTACGTTTCTCCTGTGATGTTTTAGGTTTTTAAACATGTGTCTATTTGGATTGACTGATTGTCCACAAGCTGTGTGCCAATAGTCGTACAACTCCATGGAGGGAAAGCCAATTTAGCTGTAGCAGAATTTGCAGCAGGTTTCTCAAAAACTGAACTGGGGAGCTGCATTTTCTACTTGAGCTGCGCCTCCAGAACTCAAAATCCAAATGAAAATAATAATGGATGGTTACATTTACAGTTCACGCAACAACTGTTTTGTCCATCAAGTATTTAACAGAATAACAGAACACGGTGTCGTACACTTGCAGGAAGGAGGAAAAAAAAAAAAAAACAAAAGAAAGAAACTCCAACACGTTTCTGGTTCAGAATTCCTCACTGACTCTTCGGACCGAGTGCTCCGACTGCTGCAGGTAAGACGCGAAAACTGCTCACATTTAGTGTCGTACTTATCGTGGTACTTCTTACTTCAAAATAGGTGGATTTCCAAAACAAAAGCGACAATGCTTAAACTGTGGCACTGGCTGTGGAGGGCCGGTGTTTTCATTGATCTGTATTTTTCTTTTAAATGACCTCAACTCTCCTAAATCTCATCCTGTGAAACATCTCGACTGTGCAGAAGATGGACAGAAACATCTTTAATTTTGGACAAATGACTGTGACAGACAATGAAGGGAGCGGTTGATCATTCAAATTATTCAAATCAAAGCCCTCATGTAATGCAGTAATGTGTAATGATTAAGTAGTGTTTTAGCACAACTGCATCATATACAGTAAATGGAGGCCAATAACAGCTTATTTTGATAGCTTTGGCTTGACAGACTACATCACATTAAGTTACACTTTTGCACTAAACTGAATTTTCAACATGTCTGATAAACCACCTCATGAACGCATAAAACAATTTTTGCTATATTGACAGTTTTTTTCGAATACTAAATGTTTTCATCACGTTAAAATATGTCTGCGATATTTAGGTTTTGCACAATTCCACTGGTGATGGAAACGTGACTAGAATCCCTTCAGAGGTCAGAGTCTGCTGCTCGCTCTTAATGCAGCAGACTCATACCAGCAACATTATGCTGTTTTTAATTCAGAGGATTTTTACTACTATGCTATACTATCATTATACATGACCAGGTGTGAGCCATGCATGCAGCATAGTGAACCCTCTCAACCCATTGTCCTGATGAAAGTGCTCACAAATGCCTAATGTATTGTACATCAGGGAGCAACTCAACCAGGTAGTAATAGGTTCTGACAGCTCTGCATGGACAAGAAATGCTAGACCACACAAGGTGAACAGGCCATTTTTGGGTAAGATTTCATTTCAGGGTTCTGATTGGATTATTTTTTTAATTCTGACTAAAGATAGTTTAGTAAAGCAGGAGTGGCTGTGCAAGGTCAGGCACGATGCATGTGCTACTGAGCCACAGGAAACATCAAATACCGATAACAGTCTTCACTTGGAAATGGTCTTTTAAAAAGGTCTGAATCTCATCTTGGAGATCAAATGCATCAGGTTTTAGTTCGTGACGGTGACATCCACCTTTGCTGACACAAGCAATACCTGAGAGTTGAAGCCAGAGCACCAGCGATATTTCTTTTATGAATGCAGCAGCCGGTGAGCGGTACAACAGTGTTCCCCGAGACGGGCAGCTTTAAAAGGATTAGCCTTTGTCCGTGTACATCTGTGTAAAATTAAGGACCTGTTGTTTGAAAATCAAGTTTGAGAGGTAAACCTGACACTTTTTCCCCCCTTTTAAACTGGTTACTGCATATGTGACGGGACAGAAAGGAGCGCTTGATCAGCACTGTAATAGAAACTGTGGGGGATGGGGACAGAATCCATTAAGACCCAAACCAAACATCTCTACACCAGGTTTCCCGTGCAGCCTCTCAGACTCAACAATGAACAGATTAAGCCTCAAAAATATGGCCAAATGGATGCCATTCCAACTAAGCATTTTATCAACCCTTAAAGCATTTACCTTAAAAATTCATGAACAAAACCGTTTTTCATTGGACACCTCATAATATCCATAATATCCTTTTATCTCTGGTAGTATCATAACAGTATAAATTTGTTTTCATTTAACAATGAATCTAAACTCGTAACAACTCTTAAAGCAAACAAATCACAATAATGAAAAATGTAGGTTGACGTTTCCCTGATGGCACATGTAGAGGTCAGATTAACGCGTCTTTTTCTCACACTTAATATGCTGATACGTTCTTGAAGGCGACCAGTGTTTAAAGGAGATTTATCTTAAAGAAAACAGGTAAGCAAACAGTGGTGTGCAACAAACAATGGGCAAAGCTTGGAGATACTTTTTGTGAACTCATTTACTGTGTACAGACTTCCTCTCCCTTGATGCTGCATTAAAAGAGAACAGCCTGAGGTTCTGCTTCCTTAGTGAGATTAGTAGTGACGCAATGAGAGGAAACTCACAAAAATGAAGAAAATAAAGTGATACTCCTGCTTTTTTTAAAATTTTTTTTATAGTCAATACCACTTCACCAGCTGTTGCTATTCCCATCTGCTATAGGGTTTCTGCTATGTGAGACCGCGTGGCCAAAAGAACGTAAATTAAGCCTGTGGACACTCAATCCAAGAGCGCAAACCATGCTCATAAATCCCCTGTTACAAACCCAAACTCTGTAGGCCGTCCAAGTGATTTTGAGGTCTGGCCCTGACGCAGGGAGGTACGAATCTCTATCTGAATGCCAACCGATCCTAAAGGCGTACACTGGAGGATGGCGAGGGCTCTAAGCAGCCCCTTCCAAGTCTTTCCAGATAGAACAAAGATAGAACAAAGAGACATCGCCAGTTTACTCGGTTCATGTTGAGATAGTAAAGTGGAAAGTTCAGCTGGAGCATTCAATCCATTCAGACACAACGTGTGTGCTATTACCTTCCCTCTCAGGCCTGTCAGCAGTTTCAAAACATGGGCCATCATGGTTTTAAAAAAATGTGTCAAATTATAACTATGAAGCAAATAAAGAACAATAAAAGTAGAATGTTCTACACCTATGGCTGCTGTGGAGTAGTGGAGGAGCGCGGCTTTTGTGAACATAA
The DNA here is from genome assembly GCA_014839995.1 of Xenentodon cancila. Taxonomy (NCBI): domain Eukaryota; kingdom Metazoa; phylum Chordata; class Actinopteri; order Beloniformes; family Belonidae; genus Xenentodon; species Xenentodon cancila. The sequence continues at coordinate 10,692,691 of CM026200.1, forward strand.
ACTACTGGTGTCCTCCTATCGGTGCTTTTTAGAGAGCGCTTTCAGCTTCTGCATGTGCGTTCGGTTTCCCAGCTGCACAGAGGTGCGAAAGAAGCCCTTCAGAAGGGTCATAAAGAAAGCCCAGAGAACCATCATGTATCCTCTTGCCACTCTGAAGGAGCTGCATTGTTTCTGTTCCTGTGAGGGAGCTCCTAACATTATACAGGACCCTTCTCATCCTGGTCACTGAACTGCTGCCTTTGGGGCAGAAGGTATAGAACAAAGAACTAGCTCAAACAGGCTCAAAGAGTTTTTTTTGTTTTTTTTTTAAATCCCAGTACTGAACAAGGATTGAATGCTGCCAAAATGTAATAGTTTCATGCTGTATGCTCTGTGCTCTGTGTTACATTATATAATAAGGGAGGATTTTAACTTTTGTTAGAATGTAGTCTGTTTTTCATCTTTCTGGTCTAATTATATGCCTCTTCTACACCTAAATATATAGATTTCTGCACTGTAGATGGCATGGATGGCATTTAATCGTCATTGTACATGTAACAGTGACAAAAGACATTTTAAGGCTTAAACTCTGAAACTGCATAAATATGATCATCCTTTAACTCTGAGAAATACAAAGCCAATTCTATAAAGTGATTTCCATGAAAACATCATGCTAAGCTTTAATGCATTATCACACTGAAAACCAGTATTGCATGCTTTTCTGTACTGTAGATGAGATATTTAAACTTTATGCGATTTTGCACTCAGCAACAGTATTCTCAAATTGGTTACAAATGTACACAAGTTGTATTTCCTGTAGACAGTGCGAGTTTCCTCAGTGTGAGAAACACACAGATCCATGATTTTTGTTTAGTAAGAACACACATCTACTGTAAATTGTAGGATTCCTGGTTGAAAACGAACCAGCAAGATAAAACTGGAGGTAGACGAGGTGGATCCTTCACTCTAAGACACAGAAATGAATCTGAAGAGAAAGAGACGCATGAAGAAGATGGAGCAGGAGAGAAAAGATCAGCTGCATCACCTGCCTCTTCTGAAGTCTTCATTTGTTTCTGCAAGTCGCAATAGTTTCTCACATCGTCTCTCCTGAGTCTCTGCTTTCACAATTTTCAAAAATCCCATCTCTCTCTCTCTCTCTGTCACCTTTCTCCTGTTTTTTCACTTTTCTTTTCCATCCTCCCTCTTTTTCTTTTATCTTCCTTTATACCGTTTTTATTTTTCTCTCCCCTGGGCAAACATGGAGGGGTGGTAGTCTCCTGGAGGGCCTCATTAGGTGACTGCTCTGTTTGCTGCTTCATGTCGGGAAGGAGGTCGTCGCTGTGCTCGCTCTGCTGTGGGGATCATCTATATCTAGAGGCAGGCTGCTGTGTTTCTCCTCACTGAGCCTGAGGCACGAAGGTCCTGCTGCATGTAGGAGTTTCATAATTTACAACAGGAAGGATCCCTCTGGAATCTAAACAATGGACCGTTTCTGTTTTATATTATTATTGCTAATCAAAGGATGTCTTTCTCAGACCGTTTCCTTGCAGACATGTAGAACATCAACAGTCACCAAGTAAATACTTTTTCTATTCGAAGTCTGCTCCTTGTCACCCACTGTTGACAAAACTTCAGGAGCTCTTTGTTTTGTGCGGTTTTTGAAGACGTTAAAAGTTTTGTCCTAGGATTGCCATTATGCAGCGCTGCTCTACTTTAGAGCAGCCACATTATTCTTTTTCATGTTTTGGCTCAACATTAACTGAAGCACATGGGGCTTCACTGATCTCCCATGAAGTTCAACAAAACACAATCTGAGCTGATAAAATATAAACATTCAGGAAAGCACACGAACACCAGAACATGACAGAACATGTATAATGTTCCTACTAACATCCATGAGCAGGAATTTCCCAGGCACGTCCACAACTGCATGCTACATGAGACGTATAGATGTGAGTTTGTCATTAGTTCCCATATTTCTCTGGTGTATTTGTGTCTGGGCTGCTGTTTGTGCCGGGGGTAACGCGCGACGCAAAATACCGTTTAATGCTGATATATGACTTACTTTTATTGGTCAACTGATGACATTAACAACTAATTCATATAAAATTGATGACTATTTAAGTGTAATTTGTATTTTTAATGAAACAGTAAGAATGTTATAAATCCACAGTAATCTTACAACAGTTCATGTCAGGGCCTCCTGAGGAAACATTATCTTGGCAAGGCCTTAGGAAAATTACCACCGTCTATGTGTACGCATCATTGATTTATCAAGTGTTAAATTTTATTGCACAGGAGACCAACATCAGCAGTAACGCTGTGAACCTTGAGACCGTGATTTGTATACATCAGGGAACACAAGAAGACTAACAAATCTCCAACAAGACAGGAAAGATCCATTTTTATAGGAAAAGTGTAATATGCCATGTCCAGACACTTTCACGAGGACAAGCATGGATGTAGAAGAGAGACAACAAAAGCTTTGATTGCGAGACGGGGACCGCTGACCTATCAGTAAGTCCCGCCCCTCTTAGTTACCTCTGTTAACTCGGACGGTCTACGTTGTTTACAGTGGTGACTGCCTGTGTGAAAACCCACCCCTCCGCATGGAGCATTCAAATAAAACTTAAACATGCCAAAATCTAAAAATAGATACACTTCAATTAGACGTGAGGGTTTGCAGATCGCGGTGCAAGCGGGAGAAGTCTCGTCTTACTGTCAAGATCAGAGATGACAACATCCTGAAACACTGCTCATGCACCGCAGGGTAAAATTAAATTAATTTACTGTTTATTTAGTTCAACTTGGAAAGGCATAACTTCTGCCCTATATACAGAACTTCACATCTTGTACTAAACAGCAAGTAGCAGACCTGAACTTATGGCTCTACATAACCACAATGATACTACTGGCTTTCCAGCTCTATATAAGTTATGAAGATGCGATGCTGCCAGCTGTCAAACACTAAAGTTATAACGTTGTGTTTGGTGCTCGGTAGCTTCATTATATGACATAAAGTCATGATGCCAGTGCTGATTGTTAGGAGAAGCTAATTTATCTGAGGAAAAGGCTGAGTTACTACATAACAACTCTAACTAAATCATTTTACGTTACACTGGCAGAATTTAAAGCATTGTTGCTCGGATTTACCGTAGAACAAATGCAGACTTTCTCTTTCTGATGTTCTGGATGTTATTATTGGCAGCTACATCCAATGAAGTCATTTAGCTCTGTTTTGTATGGATTTAGGAAATGGAATAAAATAAACCATTACCTGCCCCCTACATGGAAGCACATTGTTTTAAAATTGTTTTGGCGTCACGTCCATGGAACGAAGTCCAGGATCTTCCAGTGTTTTTCCACGGAGCTGAAAGGTGCAGATATCGGAGCCCTGGTGCCTTTGTAAATGATGCTTGAGATAAATATTCCATAAGAAATATAGTCCCCCCCCCCCCCCGTTTATACCATTTTAGGCTTGATTTTCACTTTGCAGACTAATTTAAATGCTAATCAACAAATCCCCAGATTGGTAACAAAACTCAGTTTGACTGGTAGTCAACAATCACTGTGTCTGAACACTTTAAAATACATAGTTCATGATGCCATTGGAGATGCCAACCAAATATCTTGTATGCTCTAAACCCAAAAGAGGAATAACACAAAACAAGCAAGCAAAAAACACTACAGACATGGAAAATAAAGCAAAGGTAGTCTTATGAAACTCCTCTTTGATGTTTCCAGTGAGCATCATTTTAAAAAGACTCTAAAGACAGATGAAACTCCCGGTTCTTTTCAATATCAGCTCAGCAAAACGGGTTGAGTCAGTTGGAGCCACTTCATGGTTTAAAGTTATACACGAGAATAGACCCGCACACATAATGCTTGCAGGACAGCTATAAATACCAAGATAAAGACCAGACAGATGAGCCTGGAGTGCTGAGATGAGTCAACCGTGTCCTAAAACTGAGCCTACTACAGAACCACTTAGTAAATATATTACAAACATGTTTTTATGAGAATCACTGGAACCCCTAATACTTCAAAACCTTCAAACGCCAACATTTATCTAGGTTATTAGCAACTGAAAGGTTCAACGTGAATTTATCAATCAGATATTTAGTCCAGTTGCTCCAAGTCCATTGCGCATTAGCGCTGTGTTGGCTTCTTAAATAAGAAAAAAAAGAAAAAGACATTCATAAGACTTAAAATATGTATGATTCAGTACTTTGTCCCTTTTCTTTTATTAGAATTTATTTTATTGCCATCTCTTTTTGCACTTTTGTGCATCTGCTGTGCTGCCTTGTGAGACTTTCTTAGTCTCTCACTTGTAAATAGGTGTAATAAGAACTTACACATGTAGGCTCACCTGTTGTGCTGCCTTAATAAAATATATGCAGCAAACCACGGCCTTAATGAAATAGTGTCGCTGCACTCCCAAGAGCTCAATTTCAATATTGCTTAATCATGAATATCTTTGTGGTAGAGGAGGGGATTAAAAAATAAAAAATAATGGGGAAAAAAAAACTATATCAGCAATCCACCATAGAAAATTACATTCTTCACCCCCCTAAAAAACAAACAAACAAACATACAGAACAAAAAAACAAATGAATGTTTGTAACATCAATTTAAATTTCTGCAGCAAAGCAAGATTACCAGCATATAAATATGGCAGGGATTAAATCAAAGCTCAACCTTCTTCTTATTTTTAACTGTGCTGCCTCCACTCTCAGCCTGCTCGTGGCAAAAAATATTTTTCAAGCATAAATTACTGATAAAATTAAGAGGACAAATTTAAATGCCTTACAAAAGGCGACTGTGAGATAAGTGAGTACGCTTTTTTTTTTTTTTTTCTCCTTATTTCGTCTCCCCTCCCCCTTCCTTTGGTCTTGAAACTCTCCAGTGTTTTCATTGTTGGAGGGGGGAAAAAAATGAAGAGCTTGTCACTCATTTCACGTGTGAAAAGAAGAGAACAGTGTGACGGCAAAACCGAGCCAGGATTGCGGGATCTCACGTCTCACACCTCTCAAGTGTAAGAAGAGGCTTTTTTAGTGTAGCACAATATTATCATCAGTCAAAGCATGAACACACACATGCGCACGCACACACTCCTTCTGTCCATTATGGGAATCAACAAACAGTAATTACTGCACTGCAGGGGTAAGAGAGCGTTCTGTGTGTGAGCGTTGCCCATAGGGAAATAATATAAATGCACGAGTCCCTCCATCAACCACTGCTGAGACTCCCATCTGTCAAGTCCCTCAGTGCGTCTACAACAGCCATAAGGTACAGGGAGGTGAGCCGTCCAGCCTGGGACTTATTCATTCAACGAGGACCCTGTGGGACACAAACTGTCACACATGCACTCACTGGCTTAACACGTATGGCCCATGAATCAATGAGTTCATTGAACACAGGAGGCAAACGGTCCTAAATGTTAAACACAAGAAGCCAAATAAGCCATTGCAAGCATAAAAATGCAGCAGCGTGCAAAATCCAGATTTAAAACGGGCACCGTTTTATGAAACAATCCCAGCTATAATTCAGAATCTTAGTGATCTTTTGGCATGGCCTGCAACTATTAATGTAACAGCTGCGACATAAAACCCAATTCATCATCATCATTGTCATCATCACCACACAGCACATGTGTTGTATATGAAGCCTGCAATAATTAGCCTGATTTTCTTTTCATTAGCTGATCGTCTTTGGATTGTCTGCTGAAGTCTACTTGAATTTAGTGGTAATCCACTAAACAAATTATTAATGGAGAATTTAATAATAATAAGCGCACAAACTCACACATATGTGATATACCTTCTCAGGCAAGCAAATGCACGCAACGCATTCTACACACGACAAGATTAGATGGTGTTCAACCACCCGTTCATTTAGACACACAGGCGCAGCTCATCACTGAAAGCGTACAGATGTGGCAGACTAACGCTGATCTTATGAAATCAATTATTAATGGCTACCATCAGCTCATAAAACGACTCAGCGGGAAGCAAATTTATCTTCTTGAACCTTTTGATGGAACATTCACTGTTCTTATCCTTGTCAAATTCATTAACTTCATCGACACATCTTTTCCATAAACAGGCCAGGCAGCAAGAAGAAGGGTTATTCCACTTCTTTTCTGTTGTTGCTTTTTTGTGTTGTTTGTTTTGTTTGTTTAATTTGATGTGGAGATGCCTCTCAGTCACAATTATTACTTTTAAACTGAAAGCAGTTTCTGAAGCCGCTCAGGTGACATATCAAAACTATACTCGAAAACAAACAAAAAAAAAAAAGAAAAAAAAGAAAAGCAAATAAGGGTGAAGACATAAGAGGCTCAAAACGTTCATTTTCCAAAGGATTATCAAAGTAATTCCAGGCATTAAGGCATAAAATTCAACTATTTGCTTTTCTGCTGTAACACCTTCCTCATAGTCAGACTAGAGTAGCATTTATTTATTTATTAATTGCATCGTTTCGTTGATGTATTTGGGATGTTTTGGGGATTTTTCATCTGTGTAAATTACAGGAACACTAACTTTAATACACGGACACAAGGACGTTCGGTAAACACAACCTCCTTGGCAGAAGCAATTGCTGGTGATGTGCTGCACCGCACTGGAAAGAGATGATAACGTCGCCCACGAGAGCTACGCTCTTTATGCTGCTGCTGCTGCTCAACATCCTACGGCATCTGCATGGTAAAGGCAACTCATTACACGGGAACATTAGGGTCAGATTTACAAAATACGGCTCTATGAAAAAGAGGAGAGGGTTAAATCGCAGGTTTAATAGTAAAGAAAACTGATCTAAAGACACCAAGAAGTAACAACCAGCAGCAGCGCAGCAGCTTACGTCGGAGACAGTGATGGATCGACTTCTGCAATTTTTCGTCCCGGCTTTATTCGTGGACATAACAGAAAGTAAAAGTTAGAAAAAAAGTGCAGTGGCTTATTTGAGTAAGTCGTACAGAAACAAGGCTTTTCTAGACATCTGCGAAATTACTTAAAGTCATCTGATGTCGCAATACTACTTCAGACTATTGGAGTGCGGGGACGGTGCACGACGATTTGTAATACCACTTTGTCACGTAGTACACCAGGTGCTGACACATTAACCTTCTTGTGATGATCAGAAGTGGTATTGTTACTTACAGTGCCTTTAAAACTTCTAAGTACAAGGCGATGGGTTTTTGAAAGCAGCACCAAAGACTTTCCTTCACATTTCTTTAGCAGAGTTCCTTTGTGCTGCTTGAACTGTTCTACAAAACCATCTGTACAGATTGGTGAAGGTTTGCGGCTCAATTGTCTTTTTTTTCTTTTTTCTTTATGAAGTTGCAGCTGATCATAGAATGAAAACAAAAAAACAAACTTCCAACTTATAAGCTCCTTTACTTTTGTCGGGACATAATGGGTTCATTTCTCAAGCGAAAACTTCTTTCAGTTGTTTATTTCTTCGGATTCAATCTTGTCATGTATTCAATCTCAGTTACAAATAAAAAAAAAACAGTTTTTTTAAATCAGACACTTGAGCTCTTCCATAAACTAAGATAAGATGGTTTGGTTATCAAAACTGGCAACATGAAGAACCAAATAATGTACTCAGATCTGCACTGTAGTTGCCTCTGGAGGGTGCCAGCAGTCATCAGCGTTCGCTGCTCTTAACAAGCGCCTGACTTCTATACCTGGAAATTGCCTCGTCGTTGGTATTGGTCCTCAGAGGAAAAGAGATGTATATCTGACAGCAGATGAAGCAGGTGCAGAGAGCATGATGAATTCAAACTTATAAAGTCAAAAAAGTGTATACTATATTGCATACCCCTGGTGGCTTCTTGCAGCTCTGTATGAAACATAAAATTGCAAAGCTGAATAAGCCAGAGGTGACCAGGGTTCTGTCCACCCGGATGAAATTTTCAAAAATGAGCTCTTAAATGGAGATTTGTGGATAATTCCCCCTTTTCTATAGCAAATATTGCAATGCAGTTTTACTGGGCTGACTTTTTTTTTCCCTGAGATTCTGATTCATAGTATAACAAAATTATAACAATAATTTAATGGCATGCCAGAAGGGCAGGGCAAGAAATCACGAGTGGTGATAAAATCATCCCTTTTTTTTTGTAAATGCAAGAAATGTGCTACCTCTGAAGCAGCGCAACCAGGAAAGGTTTTGAGCAACTCGACTGGTGCGAAACGAGTTGCAACTCGACTGCAAAACTGGGCAGAGTTCTTAATTATTCATGTCAAGAAGGAGCAAAGAGCACAAGTCTGAGAGTACTGGGGAGTAGGCAGAGGCCATGCATAGGTACTTGTAGTAACATTACTTGCAGTAATACTTGTATTATAGGCTACCAGTAGAAGAACCAGTTGGAGGCCACAAGACGGTTCATCTGATGCTGATAGCCAGTGGATTGAACCAATGGATTACAGTTGACTTTGGCTGAGCACTCGCACGTTGAAGCTGACAACTTAAATCTACTGCTTTGGTTACTAGCAGTGAAAGGGTACTCTGCTTCTGGCTTACCAAACAATTACCCAAACGGCTCCCTGCCTACCTTCACTCCTTCATCCAGCGCTACGCTCCCTCTCGACAGCTACGCTCAGCCAGTAAAAGATGCCTGGTTCTTCCACCACAATGTGGCGCAAAATCAATAGCCAGACTCTTTTCCTCTATTGTTCCCCGATAGTGGACTGACCTACCAGACTGTCTGATCTGCAGGGTCTGTACCCACTTTTAAGAGCAATCTACATACTAAGCACTTTTACATTTAGTTGAACTCCTCTGGTCATCAGAATGATTTTGTTCAGCTTTTTGCATGACTCAGCACTGAGAAAGGTGCATGCACTTATGCCAAGGTGGCATTAAGATGGTGAATCTAAGACCTAGTTTTTGCTGACTAAAGGGACTGATGCAGGGTAAAGGGAACAGAAAAAAAAATCCTCTAGCACTCGCATGGCAGCACCTGTGTCCTACTGGACTCAAAGTAGCCTGACCACCACTTATCCCCGCTGTACCTTTCCATTTGATTTCTTGCTTTGGAAAAAAGTGTCTGCTAAATGACAGTAGTAGTAGTAGTAGTAGATGTAGTAGTAGTATTTAAATTGGGTGCTTAATTTTCCGGTCAGCAAACTCCACTGATGGTAACCGTAGCATACTCCACAATTTGCCACTAAATGGAAAAGAATCCGTGTAGTAAAATCATCTTAAACGAAGCAGTAGATTATTCAGAAGGCCACCAGTGTTGGGACACCGATGCCTAGCCAAGGTAACAGATGAACCAATAGGCAGCAGCATCAGTTTGATGCATCAATTACTGCGCCAGTCGACTAAGCTGTCGCCTCTCCATTTGCCACTGTCAGCTGTTCATTTATCAGATCAGTAGCTGGAGTCAGCAGGGATATAAGCCTTTAGCTACAATTAAATAAAATGTTCTTTGTCAACATCTCAGAGTTTTTTTTTCTTTTTTTTTTTAAGCATTACTTAATCACTTACATGGACAAGCTGTCCTTGTTATAGACTTCACCTGATTTTACTTCTTTCATGATAATTTAAACCTGGATTTCACTTTGCAATGGCACCAATGGCACATATTCCCAAATTACTTGAAATATGTCCCAGTTTCAATGCTGTCCAAAAACAAATGCTTGTGTGTGTGTGTGGTTTTTTTTTTGTTTTTTTTTTTTTGCAATGCAAATGCAACACCTTGCAGGTAAAAATTGATAATTTAACTGACCACAGCTTGTGGCTGAATGCATCTTTTGCATGCTAAAGGACAGAGTCCTGAAGCAGCTGCTATTTAAGTCAAAGTTTCAAACGTCATTTCCCTAAATTTGAGAAACAATCACTGGGAAAGAGCCAGTATTACTTTGCATAAATAAATTCATCTTTGACCAATTGACATACAGCTCTCAATAGCATCAACACCTGTGTTTTTGCTCTCCAGCTTTCAGACTGGCGGCAGCTTACCCACCACAGTCTCACTGCTGGTCACAAGCTAAACACTGCACTTAAGTGATGCTCTTGTCATAACCTTCATAGACTAAGGCTCCACAGCTGTTAACTTGGCAGGTCCTATTTTATTTATTGAGGAGTGCCATGTTAAGCACAGATAAGAATTTCTTTCCTTCATTATAGTGCAGTGAGAGTATAATGAGAAACTTCATGCATTTTAGCAACACAAGTGTGTTTTTGTGATTTGTGTGAACCAGGGTTTTAAGCCAGAGGGACACCCTATTTAAAACATACATTTTTAATTTAAAGGCCATGTACATGCGTTTTTTACTAAACACTATCTTAAAAGGGCAACACAAAGAGTTTGCTAAACTAAGTGCTGCAACAAATAATCTCCTGAAATAAAATGGTGCAGAGCGAATACCTCCATGCTGTGACTTATGACCAAAAAAGTGAGAAGTAGAGTAATACTACAGCAGCTGTCTATCAAAACAGAGAAAAGACATTTTCTGAAGGTGTTTATAAACTTTGTTGTGAAAAGATGCTTATAATAAATGAACTAGCGTGACATGAAAAATGATTTTTTTTTTTTTCTACCAAATCTTTTCTAACTTTATTATATGATGCCGGGCGTCTCCTGTTGTCTTATGAATCTGGCCAGCGTTTCCTTATACTTGTTTGGTTAGATGTTTCCGTGATAGATTAGCTCCGTCCACTTCTCCTGGACTGCAGCCAGCTGGGAACGTTGTCCCCACGGAGCAAATGCCCCCTGCTGTGTTTCATATTGAAGTGCTTCTGAGGCATATAAACCCATACGGCTACAGTTAGTGGCGCTTCAGTGCTGGAATTTGTGCAATAAATCTTTGACCTCAGCATGGTTTTATCAGCCAGAATTTTCATCACACAGAGACATAGCCTTCCTTCAAATCTGACAGTTTCCCAGCCCTACACCTAGCAAGTGTTTAGAAGATAGTTTAGGCAAAGAGGGTGCATTTGCAGCAGCAGTATGAATGTCACAGTCCACCATATCCACTACTGCCATTGCAGTCGACAACTGTGGCTGCTTGCTATGCGACAGACTGTTTGGGAACCCAATGGAGAGGCTTTCCATGAGAAAACTAATGGCCCTGGAAATGTAGAGTTGCAGCTGTGGCTTAGCAGCTTAATGTGGTCAAACATGTTGTCTAAATGAAAGATGCATTTATTCTGTTTCAGAATCGCTGAAAATATCAAAGGCATTAAGTGACTTCTACGAAACATTGCACAATTTTATACAGTCGTCCTTGTGATTCAGCGCACCTACAGAGACGTAAATGGAAATAAAAGTACAACAAACACTCTGCTCCAGTGGTTTGACAAATAAGTATCACGGGTGAGGAGAACATGGGTGAAGCTCCTCAGTTTCATGGTGCACTATGGGCTACACACACACACACACACACACACACACACACACACACACACACACACACACACACACACACACACACACACACACACACACACACACACACACACACACACACACACACACACACACACACACACACACACACACACACACACACACACACACAAAAGGAGCCAAGTACAGTAATGCATGTTAAAAATGTGACAAAAGTACATCCCCTGCCAATTCAAGTTTTTTTACACAAATACAAGCCTGTTTCCAGCATCTGGAAAACTAAGTTTGTCCCTACGTCTCCCCTAAGATTCAACAGGTTAACTAGCAGCCAGGTGCTGCTGATCAAATACACTTGGTTAACTGGTCAACAGAAATTTTGCAGGTTTGAAACATTCAGGTGTGTATTAACACAGCGCCAAGAAGCCATCGGTAATTATCTCAGGGAAGCAACTACTGCTGCCCATTAATCTGGGATAGGTTATAAGGCCATCTCCTAACAATCTGCAGTTCATCATTATACACTGAGGAAGAATATTTATAAGTGGAAAATAGGGGAGGGCGTCCAAGCCAAGGTCAGACTGTGCAATGTTGAGAGAAAATTACACACACACACACACACACACACACACAAAACACAGCCGAAACGCTGCATCTCTGATTCTAGCCATCTTTGAATTTACGGATTATGCCACCATGCAGTTTAATGATTGTGACGAAGAACTGTCACAGCCAAACGTCATGCATGTGCTCCATACACACCCTCCATCACATATATGTGCAACGGTACCGGGACCAAACACACCTCTCCCAGCTGTGTCACAGATCAGGAATCCGTGTCGTGTTTGAGCACAAAACAAACCACCTAAACACTGCCCAAACAAATACTGGGTGAAAAAATTTAGACGCTGGATATGTTGATAAACTTATCAAAGTAAGCTTTGAAACAGGTAAAAAATAAAAAGGGAACAAATGCACTTGTTTCTGGGTCCTGGGGGTGCACGTCTTCCATTCTGGATTCACTCTTCTATCGCTCAGCAACACTAACATTCCCACTCGAAGCCAGCATGCGAGTGTGTGAATGATGGTAGATGGGACAGGTTGTTCCACTCTGCTCATATCCTCATCCATTTTTCCAGCACCAAACCCTCCTCTGTCCCCTGTAGAGCATTTAGTCACCTCTCTACAGACACACACACACACACACACACACACACACACACACACACGCACACACTCAGTCACAGTTATTCTGCTGCTCTTCTTTCGTCTGTCCTTGGGTAGGCAGTGGACCATTACGGCATTTTTTTTTCCTGCTTAATCTTTGTGTGTGCGAATGTTGAGGTGAGAGACTGTGTGTCTGTCTGTGTCTGTGTGTGTGATAAAAGCACAGTAAATCTGCAGAAGTCTTTTTCTACTCCTCTGTGAGCTCAGCACATTAAATGGTGCTCTTTTATAGAAGAGAACAGTCAAGCACAACATAAACATACTGGACACTCATGTGGAGTGATTATCAATTTTTTCATTTACTTATTTGTTAATGAATGTACATTTGTCATACAATACAGTTGGAATAAAAGATTTAAAATCCACATAATCATAAAATAATATGGTAATTTATTTTAGCATAAAACACTTAATCAATCAAAATAATTTAAACAGCAAATCCACACGCACGCACACACACACGTAAACTGTCTCGCAGCTCACTATTGATTCACTCTCCATTCATAATTCATGAAACAATACACTGAAAGTTAAGTGAAGAGGAGACACTGGCAAATTCTCAACAGGAGGCGAGAAACTCCACTCACTCGCTGTCTATGAAAACAGACAAACCAGCAACAGCACCAGCACACACTTGCACACAAACACACTAGACACACACCGCAGTGCATCCAATAAAAGCACCAAGTGACCATCACCTCATACATCCACCACGTCCTCCTCTTTCCTCACTTTCACTCCCTCAGCTCATGTGCCAAACGTCTCATCTCACCTTTGCTCATCCTGCAGTTTTCCTCTTTTCCCCTTTACGTCTAACAGAAAGCCTTTGTGTCCAGAATTAAAAACAAGGTAAAATAAAGATAGTTTAATCAAATGTGAAAGCGGTCAAGAAAATAATCCAAAACTTAATAATCCTAAAGACTGAAAAAAAAAGATGTTATCACAACACGGGTTGTGTACCACAAATCCATGCTGTGTGTATCGGCAGAGGCCACTATCCAAAGTTTAAAACATAATCTCATATAAGAGCATATTCATGTGCACGTCATGCTGATCTTTGGTGGGTTGGGGTCCGTGTGGTGTCATCTCTATTGGACACGCTGCCAGCTTGGTTGTGGGAATGTGGATCTTCCACAGTGCATTTGTCTTAAATATTTGAGCCTCAGTTATGCCTCAGGTGACCACTTGGTTTAACACACATGTGCTCTTAGGAAGACGGCATCTCAGATGGTCAGTGAGACAAGCGGAGAACAGATATTTGAATTTCTGATGGCGGACTAAATGCAAATAATGAACTAAAGCTTATAGTGCCACAGATAATATATATAATACTATCACTGAGGTAGACAAAAGAGAATACCATGTTGAATTATTGTGAAAATTGACAAATAGTTGGAGCATGGGCAAAGAAAATGAAAAAAAAAAACCATTACATTTTGAGTAGACTTGGTTCACTTTCATAAAAATTGCAAAACAGAACACTCGCCTATATGAAGCACTACACTTTCTGGGTGTTTTTGATTCATATTTACCCATTTAAATTACAGCAACTTGTACTTGCTCCCAGAAACAACAGGGGTAACTGAGGTCTGTGAGCGTACAGCTAGATAAGTGAACCCATGCATACACCCCAGCATGCAACCTGTCCACAATCATTTGTACAATGTTACATATACTTTCATCTTCCCATTCAATTCTCTTTGTGAATGCTATCCATGACTTTTCGTCAAGCTTCTAGATGGAAGTCATTTGACTGAGTGAATGACTAAGAAAGACACAGTGACAGACGAGAGAAACGGAGCAAAAGATGGGAAGGAGAAGAGACACCAAGGACTGCAGAGACCGCATGCATATTCATAAGGCTCATTTCCATCTGAGATGTAAGTGGGGGGGGGGGGGGGGGGGGGGGGGAAGAAATCACAGCAGAGTTTCTTACACATGCAAGCTGTGCAATGCCAGTGGAGGTGTGAGGTATATAGATGTCTTACCTGAGCAAATATCCAAAGTTTCAGTACCAGAGATACCAGGGATGGCAGCGAGGAAGAGCAAAGAATTTAATATTTAATGACAGCGAGTAATCCAAACATTACAGTAAAACAAAATTATAGCAGAATTGCAAACAACGAAGTGGACACAAACTGTCCAACACAAAGGCTAAACCAATTCAATCAGCTGCACACTAAGATGATTTGACTCGTAAGATTCATAATTTTTAGAACGTTGGTTTCAGTATTAATTATTTAGAAGGGTTATGGGAACAAAAATAAATTTATATAAAATTATGATTTTGTAAGATACAAAACTGAATCAAAATTCATTAAAAAAAAAAAAAAAAATGACACTTTTCTCTTTAAAAAGTTGAGTTGTGTCCACAAGGCCTTCTAACCAGATGCCTGAACCACCTCAACTGGCTACTCTCGTTGAGCAGCGACTCAGAATCAGCTAAACTTTTCACCCCGTCTCTAAGGGAGAGTCCAGAAACCCTACGGAGGAAACTCATTTCCCCCAGTTGTATCCATAATTACATTTGTTCGTACTGAAATGTAAATCGAGTCTTGCCTTTGGTACAACGCTCCCTTCACCACAACAGACCAGTAAAGAGTCTGCATTACTGCAGACACCGCCCTGAATCAGACTCAGCTTCCTCTATGGAACGTGTGTTCCTGGGATTGAGAAGATCGTCCATTCAAATAATATCCCCAGACAAGGTCACAGCACCCCACCCTCCATGTACACAGTGTTGGTGAAGCACTGTTGTTTCTACTGAGGTGCCTGATGGTGCTAGAATCTTCTCTGGCGAATCAAAAGTCACTTTCCATGGCCTTACCACACCAAACTCTACTCCACCCCACTTTTTGCCTCAGCAACCATCAAGGCCACAGCCTGTTTGACCTTCTGGTACCTAACGACTGTTTCCAGAGTACCATATGTTAACAAAGCTCTATTGGACCGTTACATTGGGTCTCTCTCATGGCCCTGGAAATCCACCACCAAATTCACCCCAAGGTCATGTTGTGCCCCTCAACAACAGAGGGGAAGAACATGGCCTATTCAGACTCAATGTTCCCCATTTCCCCTGGGAGGCAAGTACAGATCTGTTGGAGGTGGGAGTGCATCTATCCATCTATCCAGCCGTTCCTCCCAAATCACGCTGGACCACGTAACACAGTTGTTACCATCTGAGCACTGAAGTGAGCCCACTATATGTAGTTGGTATCTCTCAACCTCACACAGAGGTCAGGTTCCTTTCCCACCGGAGAGGTGACATTCCATGACCCTAATCCGTTTCGGTTTTGTCTGGCGAGAAGGCCCGGCCCAGAGGTTCTTGTGAACGAGTCCCTCTCCCAAGGCCTGGGTCCAGGGTGGCACCGCAGAAACCCACACCTAGGTAAGGGGGCACTACTCCTTGATTTAACAAGCCTGGTTGTTTAACAAAGTTATTGAAGTTACTTCAAGGCCATGCTGGTGCTTCTGCTCAAAAATGTTCAAGGGGATTATTTGAGTAGCTCTTTCAGCTCCTCAGCTTGCTATGTTGGCCTAAATCATTTTTGTGTAGTCTCAAAATGTATTTGATCTGCAATGCAAGTTTACTGCTTACGTTTTAAGGCCGAGTTTGATATATGAAGAAAGCTTCAAAGGTCAGCATTTTAAAGAATCATGATTTCAATATTGACCAGACTAATTGTGATTGCTTTGTTTTTCAACATTTGAGGAAACCCATACCTTTGAAATTTCTAGGTTTGTGCTTTTTAGTTATTTTTTAATAAAAAAAAAGAAAAAAGAAGCCACGTTTGCCTTAAATTTCTCTTACCTCTACGATGTGGGATGTCAGCTTGTCATCTTCGCTGCAGGTAAAAATCACACTAGTTTGACCTTTCAACACACTCAATTCATCCCTCTGGGTCACAGGTGTGAAAGGAGAATGTGGTTAACTACCTTGTTAGTGTCCATTGCCATTAACACATAGGGTGTCTGTCATGCTCTGAAAAATCAATCTGCTCTTTTCTGCAGCTCGCTGATAAGATTAAAGCAGCTGCCCAGATTTTGGCAATACTAAAAGCTGGCTCACATATTCAGGGCAAAAAAAAGTCTAAATGCATATGCCCTAATCATTTTATTTTCTGTGAAAAGGCAATAACAGGAAAAAATATCTAAGATATGCTGGGGTAAAGTGAGGTTGCTAGGAGTGACAGGTTGTTATGGATGAGCCCGCTGTCTTGGTCCTTTCCCCTCTCTAGACCCCCGTTACTGTGGTGACGGGGCCATGAGTGACAGATGGTTGCTGAGGCGTGTCGGCGGTTGTTAAGAGCACTAAATGTGTCAATCACACTTACAAATATATAGAGCTGAAAGGATACAGACCTGGCCAAGAAAAACCTAAAATCGCAGAATGATGAATAGTTAGATAAAAAGAGGGAGAAGCAACAGAAATGTTGCCACCTTTGTTAAATATTTCTTTTGATGCAAGTAGACAAATCACCAGATTATGAACAAGATATCCAAAAGGCAATACGTTAAAAGATTGTATTTTCTAATTTGGAGTAGGACTGTTATATTTGTATAAATTTTTAGAAAGATGGAAAAAATGTGCATGCCTCAACATGTGAATTGGAGGTTAAAATGAAGAAAAAGGGTTAAAAGTCTGAAGGAACAAGAGCACTGCTCAGGTGGCTGCTAGGATTGCTTGAAAGGCAAATGATGACACCTCTTTTGCTGCAGTAGACTAAAGGAAATTTAGCACACTCTTAAAAAGTGGTGCACTGCTGTGTTGTTCTGTAGTCATACAAATATGACCTTGAGGAAGGAATAATGAGCAGAAATCTTTTTCCTGCAACTTCACCATGACCGAGATTTGTTTCTTGCTCATCCACTCTCTCATTTTATTTTCTTCGCTTTCTTCTATCTTAGTCACTTCTGCAATGATGTCCAATTAAGCTCTGATCCAGCTGATGTGAAACATATCACATCATAATACGACCAAGATGGGAACGGGACATGATGGGGACATAGATATAGACAACACTTATATACCATAAAAAAAAAAATAAAAAAAATGAACATGGCTTAAAAAAAAAAGAAAATGTTTATCTACAGCCATGGAAGTCTATCCAATACTGCTGCAGTTTCACACCAAGTTTTCTTCTACTATATCTGATTCCAGTAATGCAGATAAATTATTTAAAATTGTTCAAGCTCTTATTTGCAAAAACATGTTGACTAAAAAGCTCTATTTGCATAAAAATAATTAGAATCAGTACAGTGAGTGCACTTTTTTACCAACAAGTAAATATTCAATTTAGCACAAATTGTTTACTATGATTTGTGAGGTACCTTGTGAGAAATATTGACTACCTGATACATCAATATTCACATCTTAATATAGTGCATCCAAGCAGATGTAAACATCAGAATGACTCATAAACCAATTAAATGCTTGACGGATTAATCCGTATTGCTGTGAGACACAACTAGTCAGATGTAGTGTTTCTGTCTGTTAACAATTTCACCCAAAATTGTCAGCTACAGCAGAGGGACAGTGGGTCATAATGAAAAGCAATTCTCTATCTATTGCCTCAGATGAGGTTAAACACCACTAGAATTTACACCCAGACAAAGAAATGAGACATGTGTGACGTATATGTCTGCACATTTGCATCAAGAGCCACAAGAAACTGATCAGCAAAATATGTTGAAAAAGAGTAACAATCCGCTGCTCTCCTTCTTGACAATTTTACTGCATGCGTACAAACACACATGCCGCAGAAAAGCATGCAGATGCACGCAGTGAAGTCAAAGAAAAAACACGTTCTTCCCTCAGGTTATGCACTGTGTACTTACTGAAAAGAAGATTCTTCCACCATGATGTCAGTCCTTTATACACTACAACTAGTAGTACACACACACACACACACACACACACACACACACACACACACACACACACACACACACACACACACACACACACACACACACACACACACACACACACACACACACACACACACACACACACTTTGTGATGATTGGAGGGGTGCTGTTGGTAACCACCAATCAGCTTGCAGTACCACATGATGGCAGCTGTGTCTATGCCTTTTATATTCCTCTTTCAAACACCTCCACCTCCACCTGTCTATCTTTAAATCCACCTCTTCCCTACACCTCCACCTGGCATGTTGTTTTGATTCCATACCATATAATTTCCTCTTCCTGTCTTCCTCTGCCCATCTCTCTTCCCTCATCCTCTGTCTAATTCTGCTGTTCCAGGGTGTTATATTTGTTCTCTGATTTGTCCAAATCAGCTTATCAATTTTCAGTTCACGGTCACTACCCCAGTGGGTATTGACCCACAAGAACGTGTTTGCATCTGGGGGTAGCTGAGACTAATGAGTTATAGTGGTTGCCCGCTAATCTGAAGGTCAATGGGTCAATCACTGGCCTCCCCAGAGCACATACTGACACGCAGATTCACTGGCGTGTGTTTGATAGAGAAAAAGTACTGTATAAAAACAGGGAAAAAAATGATCAAGAGGTGTTTTGCGAATGACAGGATGTGGTTATTAGGGTAAAGTGGTTCTGAATAACAAAAACCAGAAAAGAAAAGCACATATTTGCGGGGGGGGCATTTTGCACGATGACACCGACGTGGGCAGTGATCTAACTACTCCGAGCAAAAGGTCAATTTAAGAGACAGAAAGACTCTGCTGCACTAATATAAACTATGCTTGACATTTAAGAGGCAAAAACAGGATACATATACAGTAATTTGTGCACGATGTATTAAAAAAATGTATCATCATGGTAATAATGTCTGCAATATCAGTATTGCATTAAAAAAAAAAAATGCAGTTTTGGTAGTCATAGCCATGTATTAAAGCCCAACAAACTGCTAAGCAATATTAAAAGTGACGGTCAATGTTTCCACCTTCAGTTCTGTCTGAATAAGCAACCCCCCTTCCAGATAACTTGATACACAACAACGATTTAACAAATCATCCAGCCGGTTGAGGCAGATGGCCCTCCCCATGTCTGGAGCTGGTGGAGTCTTCCCCCTCCTCACTTTATTAAAAGAGAGGCTTTACGTCCCTCGTGTAGCCGATTGCTGGATCAAAGGGAATTGTTGGGTTTCTATGTTTAAGTGCCCCGAGATACCTCATGTTGTGATTTAACTGTAAATAAAATGAACTGAATAAAAGCTTGTAACATGACTGATTTGTAGAAGAAAGTGCTTTGAGATTGCTCAGGTTTTCTAGAAACTGCGAAGGCATAAGGGGGCAGTTAATTCACTCCAGCAGTACAGAGGAAGACAGTGATGAGACTTAACGGCGGACCTGAGAGTCTTTCATCACTGGGAACAACATGGCAAAGAGAGACGCACAGAGATGGACTGAAAATCCACTAAACTGAATGACAATTTTGTCCATTTGTCTACAAGATGATACCTATACATGGCTCCCTCTTATTTAAAAAGTGCAGTCACCTCCATGTTTTCCCAATCGCTTTACAAACCTCTTTAACCTATAATTGTATTACTAACTTATTCAACAGAGTGTGTTAAATGGGAATCTGCAATAAGGGAAACCTACACTGATATATTCATTTACACTCAGGTAAAGTTCATTCATAAAACTCAAATTAAAAGTATAGCCTCAGTGAGCACCCTTGCACTCAATCACATGTCTGATAAATCATTATACAATCACTGAAGCTTCTTGCATACTAAAAGCTGCAATCGCAACACTGTGCTTTGAAAACCAATCATTTCAATGGTTTGACAGTTTGTTGGATCTCGGAGACCTCACCTGCCAGACTGTCAAACTACAGCGAAGTTCAAATAAACGAACAGAGTAACCAGTGCTCCTTCACAGCCTCACTTCTCCATACTGTTACTTGGACCTAAGGAACAGTATGGAGATACCCTCATGTATCCACAGCCTCCTTTTTCTTCACTTTTTCTCATTAGTGCTAGCCCTTGCTTGTTAGGCATCTTGCTTGTTAGGCGTCTAGTTTCTATGCAGTGTTGCCAGCAACAAAGACACAACTGTCCCACGCTACCAACAATTGTGTGCTTCCAACTAGTTTGCTCTGTTATCCACAACTCCCTGCTGACAAAAGAAAAAGTGGGAAATAGATGACGTTCACTAAAAGTGTTCATAAAGCAATTACATAAACTTTGGTGAAACAGTTTGTAGAGGTTATTTTAAGAAGAATGAGTGCCGTCATCTGAGCCTTGGTGTGCACCCAACGAGCGAACTGAAACGCTATAAACAAGTGGCACTTGTTTCACTTCCAAACAAACGGCTGCAGCTTAACTGAAATATGAATACAGGAATTACCAAAGAGACAAAGAAAAAAATGCTTCCATTATAATGCTTTACTAGCTGATGCCTCTGTCTATTGGGTTTAAATAAACCCTGGGATGCATGAAACTGTAACAAACAAGTTCCTACCACAACAAATTACACCAGAAAATGCTCCTTTCTTTGACTGAGATCAGATTGTCGACTCGGAAGGTCTGCAGTCCCCCCAAATGATAAAATGTCTTATAATTTACTTTTATGCATTTGACTCAATCTGAGATCAGGGCATATTTCTCTTATACAACTGCGTTCATCTTCTGCTGCTAGCGGCGGTACTTACAGCAGGCACGCTGGCATCAATCACGTTCACTGGTCCACTGTCACACCTAATCTTTTTGTAATGCGAGACTAAAACCAATCCCCCTGCAAGACTTGTCTTGTCCCTCTCATACATACAAATAATTAACTATAAAAATGATGTTATATTACACGTTATATTAACATTTGATCTAATCTAAAATTACATTTTCTCTGCAGCAACACTGACCTGGATGACGATGCAAAAAAGATGAATAAATGATTTGGCAATTAAGTGTTTGGCACTCGACAATCCCCTTGTTTAATGTACGATGACGGGCTATACTAAAAGCGTTATATAAGTTATATCAGAGCAGCACAGTATTTTTTTTTTTTATTTCATTAAAAAAAAAAAAAAAAAAAAAAAAAGAGCATAGAAAGGCCATTAAACCTTTGATCAGTGGAGAAGATGTTTTTCCCTTTTCTCCCAATAAGGGATTTACCAACTGGCTGCAAAATGTTTGAATTGTTGGCGTAACCATGGATAGTGACGAAAGGTCTCAGAAATGTTTATACAAATGTGTATATTGTTTCATAAGAGACATTTCACATTCACTTAGTTGTGAGTTAGCATGTAAACTAGAAACTTTGCACTTACACGATAATGTCAACAGAAACCACTGTGACGCCATGTGACGCTCTAAATCAGTCAGTTACCGCATTTTCAAAACGAACCAAAACCGTAGTTGTACGTCTAGTGACACATACAGCTTACGTCCGTAAGAAAAAAATACATGTGGAAAAAAAAATGTGCTTCTTTTGGACTGGTTCCATTGTCAAAATTTCATTCACAGAGTTTTTAAGCAGCTTGTAGAGATGCAGTGTCAATCTTGAGGTTTGTGTCACTTTCGTCAGATTTTTAACTCTCTAAAGCTGACTAGGCCTGTTCATAGGAAGCACTTTAAGAGTAAATGGTTTCACACAGTCTGTGTAATCAAAGCGATACTAAAAGGAGTTTACTGGGATTGTATGAATAAATAAATAAAATTAATTTTTCATGTTTGCCCAAATACATTTTGAAAATCATCCTAAATAATAACACTGGTTTCTTTTTAATTTATTTCGGTGAGTACAAACACCTGCAGCCTTTGCAATGATTTATTCTGGTTTGTTGTTTTTCCTTGCTTGATTCCTTTTTTTAAGAACAGCGGCTGTTTAGTTGCTGATTGGTTTCTAAGCCCTTTTCAACGGTATGAATTGTGGCTTAAAACAATAAAACAAAAATATGATCAGAAGTCATCTCAGGTCCTCCGATTTCAGACAAATCTTTTTTTTTTTCTTCTTTTTTTTGGAGTTGCAATGAAGATTAATTAGAAACCAATAATTGCATACTGTTACTGCGTGGAATTTCTTCAGAGAGATGACGGGAGTGTTAGTTATGAAAAAAATCACCACCAAATGACAGATAAAAACACTAAACAACTGCAGGTGAGTGAGTGGAGACAACTTCCTATAATTACTTTTGCAAAAAGAAGAAAAAAACAGGCATCCAGACCTCATGTTAATCTACATTAGAAAATATACAAAATGTTTCTCACTTTGAAATGGTAATGGGGTCAGCAGTTTCAGTGCGAGTGTGTTTGTGTGGTAAAGTGTCATTTTCAGCTCTCAATTATTCCATTTGCTCTCATTTGTAACACATACCAATCTAAATTTCAGAAGAAAAAGAAAAAAAATTCTCCATCACAATCTCTCTCACACACACACACACACACACACACACACACACACACACACACACACACACACACACACACACACACACTGCTTTGCATCTGTTTTGATGTACAATGAAGCTGAGCAGTCCTCCAGTCATTACTCTTCATATACCCAGTCTCAATTCTGCACCCTCCCCTTCTAATATACCTACAGATCTGAAAAGTGCACACCCACACACACACGCGCGCACACACACACACCCACGCACACGCACACACACTCGCACAGAGCATGCCTTTATGACTGCAGTTACTTAGGAAAAGGTCATAACCCATGTAGGTTGCATTAATCATGTATAGATGGCTCAGATTGGTGTGCTCACATTTAACAAGAGGGCGGAGACTGACCTTTTGAAGATCGTGGTGGTGGTAGGTGGGTGTGGTTAGGGGGTATTTAGGGACTTTAATATAAAGTGGTGACACATTACAGCTGAAAAAGGGCAGCCTTTTTTTTTTTTTTTTACGACGCTGAAATAAAAGCATAATGGAAAATGTGGAGAAAACCAGAGAATAAAAGAAAGAAAAAAACAAAAAAAAACAGCTGAACATAGAGTTAAGTATAATGCATTCTTGGAAATTGTAGCCTCTGGGGATAATGCCAATGTTTCAGAATTTTCTGTATAGCCTGATCGTTTCCACATGAATAGATAAAAAGGTGTCCAGACTGAGACTTTGAGCTTTATTGGCCTGACATTGCTTGAATTACAATAAACTTGATAAACCAAGTAAAACTAAACTGACATTCAGCTGTCACAGGTCTTCAGCTTTGAGGTTGTGTTTTCTCCTAAGAAAAACTCTCAAACCTGCTCAAACACGATTAGTCAATACTAAACAAGATGTCTAGTACCAAAAATCCGACCCATTGTCTGCCTTTCCATTTGACATATTCATCTCCAGTTCATGGAGACGAAGAAGACTATAGCTTCGGTCCTGTCTGATGCATTTCAACAACTCTTTTACAATATTTGTCCCGGAAGCAAGTTGCGTTATTCACATTATAATCGTGTGGACTTGTGACCTCCTGAAGATATTTCTAGTTTCTACTGATGCTTAGTTAATTTATTTTAAGCAGTACGACCACCCAACTTGGCCACCATCCTTTGTGCTATGTGACATCAAAGCATTTATATGCGTAACATAATTTAAGGATTGTTTATATACAAGAGTTTTGTGAGCTTAAACTAAAAGATTTGCAAAGTTCTTACACTGTAAGCCACTGGGCTTGTTAGAAGCGTCGTCATCGTGAGATCAAGCCTTTCCTTCTAATATCAGTCTCCAGAAAAAGATTTATGCATGCACTTTAACATGTTTTTTTTTGCAGGCCTGTAAGTGCTTGTGTGCATCTGTGTGCTCAGGATCTCTCTAGGCAGTCAGATGAAGGGGGTACCCAAAGGAGATGACAGTGAATAATTAAAGAAGGAAGAAGGGATAGATGTAGCAGTTGGGAAAACATGACATTTTATCCAAAGATATGCTTCACTGGGGGAAGTGACAGTAATAGTTGCTGAAACTAAATCTGGTACATTATTTCTAGGAAATGCAGTGTGAAAGCAGAGGTAATGAGCCTGACTGCAGAAGCTAGAGGAAAGTTGTCTAAGTGCCGCATTATACATTAGCGCTTGGATAATAAATATTTCTTGCCCATTTAAAATGCAAATGTCACGCTACACGCCACGCAGAAGTCAGGTTTTTACAAGCTTTCAGGGGCCATGCATGAGAATTATACTAAAAGAATAAAACTGGTTAAAAATATATATAGTTTTGCACCCCAGATAACTTCAATGTACACCATTACTCTGATAATTGCATTTGCCCTGGCCTAATCTGTGTTTATTTGTTTTTTGTTCCTGAAATCAGATGAAAAGAAGCGACTAATGAAGTCGGCTTCATTGGCTAATGAAGGTTTACCATTTTACTCAACAAAACTGATTTTTGTCCCATTTTTCCTTACACGTACAGAGCACAAACTTGACACTTAAAAGGAAAATTTAACAACTCTCGTAAACCAAGAAGCTCATACTGTATTATTTTGTCTACAAATACTTAAAACCCTCTGTTGCTTTACTGAGTAAACACAGCTGACTATACAGAGATTAAACTATGACAATTTCATGTTCAATTATGGATCTTTCAACATTTTTCCTTTGATGACAAGTTCTTATTAAAATACTGACTGACTTTTATTCTCTCTTATAAAAACGAAATAATTACATAATTTATCTCACTGAGACCAAGTGACCCACGCTATTGGACAGACTTTTCTTGGAAATACAGTTCAGTTGAAAATAAATTGCTACATGTCGTCGAATTGTGGAACAAATTCACAACATATTCACCGGGACGCAAGTCTTTGATGTGGGAGGTTTGCACTGGGGGTGCAGAATACCCAGAGCAAGCAATTTGTACCCTCGGTTAGGTCAAATTAACCGATAGAGGAAAAAGAGCCGAAACATTTGGCACAACTAATTTCATTTAACATTTAAAGGTTGGGTAAGGGATTTTGGAACGACTTCACGTCCGTTTATATTTGAAACACAGTGATCTAGCTCCTCCTCCCTCTTCCTTCTAGTGCTCCCAGGAAAACATGCCCCATCATGGTCTCATCTGTTTGTATGCATGAGCATTAATGTCCCCCTGTCACTGTTTAGCTGGATCAATATTTGTTATGGATAGGAGGACAGGCTGCCCCAGAAGTTTCCAGTTTGTTTTTTGTTTTTTTTTAAACTGTGTTTTCAAAAGAATGGCAACTAGCAAATCTTAAGAATCTTAAGATTTTAAGGTTCAAAGTTTGGCAAAAAGAGTCCAGCAGCCTTCCTTATGGTTCACTAGTTGAATATAACAAAATCTCCCAAGTAAAACATTAATAAAATGATAAAAAGAAATTAAATTAATACAACACATTTGCAGTTGGTTTGCCCCTACTCAGATTTTTTAATAGGCCTCCGAGAACCCTGGCCTTCCTGTTTTTGCTGACTTTGTGGATGTTGCCTACAGAGGAAGACAGAGGTTTTTGGGTTAGGGGTTTTGAAGGGAAACAAATAAATAAATAAAGCGATGCTGCCTGCTTTCAGATTGTGCCATTGTTCCAATTGCAAGTTAAGCTGAAACTGGAAATAGAACACCCCCAATTTCCCCACTGACTCTCCCTGTCACCACTTTGTGAAATAGGCCCCCATAATGGGGCCAGTCAGAGGAGAGACCAGAACATGTCCCTACCTCCAGGGTCTCAAAAAGGCAAGATGACATCAACATTTTTTATAGTTTTTTTTTTTTTTTTTTTTTGTATGTGCATAAGTGCAAAGACAAGTATGAAAGTGTTCCACCAAGATCCGAGAGAAGAATTTGTCCTTACCCCAGGCATGCACCCTCCCCAACATACAGCTTCTTAAATACTGTTTTGTGCATTTGCATTGCAGAAACGCTCCTCGGCAGTGGCTGTTTGCACTGGAAGATACTGCTCTACGCACTCGTATCACTTGCACATGCTTGGTTTTCTTGTTTGCATCAGATTTTCATGTAATGTATTTTTGTGCCTTGACTTCTGACACTAATGTGACACTGTTTCTCAACTGAACTACTGACAACAGGAATGATTCCTGACTGTTCATTCCTGCATCAGGGGTCTCAGACTATCACAGACCCAAAAACCATGCAGAGGATTGAGACGGACACATGAAGGGATTGGGTAGCAGGGTCTAATGACTTTGGGGCAGAGGGGTGGGCTGGATCAGGTGGCACGTTAGGTGGGTGGGCCACTAGTCTGCTGTCAGCACACTTGTACACAAACAGGAACAACAGAAACAATTCTAATATATGAATAACATGAACTGATGCATTTTAACTAAAAGAAGAAGAAAAAGTTTTCAGTCCCTCAAAAGCACACGGTGCACGTGCAGATTATCTTGCAGCACAAAAACTGAGTTTTCTCCCTGACCTTCTGCTGACTGATCTTGACCTGGTAATAACCCTTACCATTAGCAGACTGAGTGTGTGTGCCTGCACACTCCTGACTACAGCTGTTCCGCTCATTCATTTCTCCCCAGTGTTCAGCTCCATGACGGAGCCGACGTCTCTACGGCGTCAGAGCTTTAACTCAGCTTCAGTCACTTATCTCAGTCAGTCGCCTGCAAGCGTTTCTGCCACATTCTGAAGTATTAATGGGACACCAATTAAAATGTGTTATTCTGACTTCATCAAAAATGATTGATTTTATATACATATTTATTTATTTATTTATTTATTTATTTTTTTTTTTTTTTAAACAAAGGTCATGGTACAAATGATTGGTTTCTGGTATTCCTCAAAAGAAGCAAAGTGGCCCCCTGATTTTAGAAATTCTTATCTGAAAGTGAAACATATAACAAGTGATCAACATATAAATACAATGCCTAATATTTAGATTTAATCTTTTTTTTCCTCCTCCCATAAATCAAGTACTCATACAGAGGAGACCCGCGCTCGGTCACAGAAGATGAGAGCCCAGGCTATCAGTAACAAAGACAAATATCCACCACGTCCCTGCAGACAATACATAATTCATTACATAGGGATTTGAATTATATATATTG
This sequence comes from Xenentodon cancila, assembly GCA_014839995.1. Classification (NCBI taxonomy): domain Eukaryota; kingdom Metazoa; phylum Chordata; class Actinopteri; order Beloniformes; family Belonidae; genus Xenentodon; species Xenentodon cancila. The sequence continues at coordinate 10,720,190 of CM026200.1, forward strand.
ATCATCAAATATTGAAGAGTATTTGCCTTCTTCCAAGTACGGGAGCTGGTTCCAGTCTCCCTCTGAATTGGATCAATGTGATGAAAAGGGGAAAAAATAAAAAATAAAATAAATAAAAACATGGTTTTGGTGTCAGTAGGATGTAGTGGAGGATGATAGAGAAAAAGATCAAGTTTGATGTTTTCTTCCTCTTCTTATGAATAAATCTTGAAGTCATTTTTTTTTTTTAACATGTTGACTTATATCCCTCTGTGTTAGTGGATTCCATCTCTGACAACAGTCCTTTTTGTATGCATTGGCTTGATCGTGTACAATATGATGGGTATTCTGTTTCATTGCGAAATTTGTTGTTGAAAAGAGAGACGGAAATTTACAATTTGCCAAAACAGAGAATTGCAGCCAGTACCGTACACCCATGGCGTTGAACCTTTGTAATCCGTCACATATACGCAGACAAACTGTGCAGACTGGTCATCCACCCTAAATGGTAAACAGATCAGCTTGATCCCTTTGGATTTTTGACCAAGAGACACATGTGGACTGTGATAACAAAACAACATGCGACACACAGGAAAAAAACAAAAAAAAGTGTCCTAATATCCAAGTGATGAAATCAATCTTTCATGAGAATTACAAATTACAACGTTCCAAGAATTTTTTGCCCCCAATTGTGCTCAAAATATTTTCCAAGTAACAGCAGATTTGTTTCACCACAAAACGTTGGATTTTGTGACAAAAAGACTCAGATTAACTCTGTGTGCACACGTGTGCGCCCGGGTTTTAATTCTTTATAAAGGAGATTAAACCTTTATTTTGGCAAACGTCTTACTCGGAGGTGATCCTTCTTACATACACAAGTGTGCTGCAGAGGGGTGCGATTGGGGGAAGTGGGCCAGATGAGAGGGATGGAGAGAAAACACCTACTGGGGAAAACGGGAGCTGGAACAAATAGGACAGATGTAACAGGCCACAGTGGGTCAGATATCAGCTCCCTGATGGAGCGAGAGAGAGAAAGAAATCAGATCCTCTAATACTCTGGCTCTTTTTCTCCCCTTCGCTCTCTTCATGAAGTCACTGAACGTTGCAGTCAAGTGTGCAGCTGTCAGCGGCTCTCCGGCAGGTCAGCGATGCACAACCCCTCCACCGCAAAAGAAAAATCATACCACATATTAGGGCTGCATGTTCACTTTGGCACGTTCAAAGCCAGTTACGTTTCGCTCTATTTTCACACTTTTCACAGTAAGTCACTCTCTGGAGCCCCACGGGTCCAACTGTACACGGGGGGAGCAAATCTACCAGTGCAGTCAATAATTCCTGCTCAAATGAAGCTTATGCACTGAGACACGGAGCAGGCACAAAGGCAGACAAGATGCACACATGGAGGAACATTATATCAGGGCACTTCAAGCCTTGAGGGCTTGAAAGCTGCAGATCTGAGATATTCTGTATCTTTCATTTCTTCCTGGAAGGAACTAACGATACCAGAAACTTGATAAGAGTTGTGGTTAATGAAGAAGAAGAAAATCTGTAGGCAAGATGTGATTAGTCTTAAAGAAGAAACTAGATGACACAATAGGAAATAGATAAGAGACAATTATGAACGATAAAGAAACAGGAAGATTAAAGCACAGATGGAAGGAAACGGGTACACAGGACATCTCTTTAAAAAAAAAAAAAAAAAAGAAGAAAACCCCAAAAAAACCCCACTACAATTTAATAAATCAGGAAGTTTTAACTTAAGCTGGTGAATGATAATTAACTGACCACATGACGGTAATTATTTGAGCTGATCCCATTCTGTCTGACTAAACTGCATGCATGCATTTAAAATAATAAAGTTTAAAAAGAATGGAAGAAACATCATATCTGTATGACAATTTTCACACCGATTCTTCCAGTTACCGGTTTAACTGATGCTTTTCCAATGCTGTCATCTTCTTCCCTCTATAAACAAGCTATATTACCACCGGGACTAATCTGGCCTACACACAACTCTTCTCTGACCCGCAAGAACATGCGAAGATCATTATGTATTTTTAACTAAATTCTATTCTGTGTGACTTAAATGGATCATAATGACATGTCCCACAATACATCTCTATTTCATTACCTGCAGCATGATGGCATCCAGCAGCTGGATGGCAGTATCTTAAATAAAAAATAAAAAATTTCCCAATTTTGTGGTTCAGTCAAATATATGAAACAATTTTAAGATGCAAGAGAAGAAAACACAAATTTCTCCCAAACTAAGACAAGCCAGTGGACAAGATGAATTTAAGTCTGAACAGAAATGTCTCTGTTTAAATATCCAATAATGCCTATTTTAGTATTTTTAAAAGGTTCACTGGCATGTTGATAAGAAGAGCTAAAACTGTATGACAACATTATAATGAACTTTAAAAAGCTGGGAACAGGATTACATGAGAGAAACTGGCACTTGGTTGGTTTTAGATTGTGAGACTAAAGAGGGATATTTTACGCTCGTCAGCAGTATTGCATTTTGAGGGTGTGGTCAGAGTTAAGCAGTTTATGAATGCCACCATCTGAACTTTAGTGCACAGCAAATTATCAAATATGTTTTATAGAGATATGAGCGGTGCATATGCAATGTCAAAACACTTATTTTCATGCAGAGCTGCATTTATTTTTCACTACGACGGTACTGAACATGAGACAGCGCGACTGTGGTAAAGAGTCTTCTCCAGCACAATCCAACGTGACGCTGCCTACAGGCCAGCGCTGTGGCATCACTTCATCCGCTGCTCTTTCCTGGATGCTCCCATTATTCCGGAAACATGTAAACCTGGGCCACACAGCTTTTTTCTTTTGTGCCAGAGTCTAATCTTTATTCTCTCAAGTAAATTAAAATGCCCCTTTCTTTCAATTCCTTCATACAACAGCAGTTAGAGCAATCCCCTTACTTGTTTTCTTATTTAATGTCGAACAGCATTTTGACCCTTCTGAAACAGTAACATCTTTTTCCATGACATTGTCGTTGCGGTCAGCTGAAACGTATTATTTTTTGCTATACTTCTCCATTAGTACTGTATACCCTTACCTATTTTACTTATTTCGTTTAATTTATATGCCAGTTTACATTTTTCTCCCCACGCCACATCAGTATTTACCAAACAAAACTTTTAAAATTCCAGGCAGGACAGCATACGGAACACCAAGATTGTAGATTCACCTTTAACAGGAATAACTTGCAGCAATTGCTTTTTTTTTTTTTTTTTTTTTTTTGTAAACAGTATATCATAAGTCTATATCATCATTGTGGAAGAATTTCCGCCCACTTCTTCACAATCCTCATGACTGGCTTTGGGCTGGCCTGGAAGGGTGCAGGGACGAAGCTCAGCCAGGTACCAGGCTGCATCTACCTTCCCCCATAGCCAAAGGGGGATACTGGGGTTAACACAGGCAGCCTCTGGCTTAATGGCTGCTGGTAGCCAGGTCCTCCCGCTGGGCAGCTGATTTAAGGGGTTGGGTGAAGTCAGTTTCTGCTAAGAATGTGTCGTACACACAAGGTGCATTTCCACTAGCAGGCGTTCCCGGTAAACCCCTCAGACAGGAACCTCCAACAGGGCCGACTGTCTCCTCAGCCACTTCAGGCAGCGTGTCTCCATTAGACTGTGGCGCCACATCAGAACTGTTGACTGAACAAAAGACACGGCTGACACCGAGGCAGCGAAATGCGCCTTTCTTGCTGTTCGCAAATGGCCAGCAGCATAAAATGAGACAAAAAGAAAAAAGCAGCAAAATAAAAAAGAAGAAACACAAAATTGTTGACTACTTGCATTTTTTTTTTTTTAAAAAGCAAACGCCACCGCAGTAGCAGCGATTGAGATTAAAAGAACACCACCACTCCACCCCCCCCGCCACACTTCTACATTGGTGTAATATGCCAACAAGACCTGAACCGACTCATTAGCCCATCTGTCAATGTGTCTTTTAATCTCCAACAAAATGTTTCTGGTCCAATGGTTCAAATGAGTTGTGTTCACATGATTTATGTTTACGTGAGCGTGCTGGATGTAATTTAAAAAAAAATATCACGATTCACACAGGCCCCTTGTCAGGAGGTTCCTGTAGGCTGACCTGAGTACCTCTACCACTAGAGGAACATTTTTTGCCCCGTAAAAGGTTCCTAAAGGCCACTTTTGCAGGGCCATTCCTAGTGGTGAAGATGCACGTCAATGATGGTAAGTTAGGTTCCTTGAAGTGTTTGACACAAAAGCACCTTATGCTGTTCATTACAACTTAATAGTGATATTAAGCAGGGGTATTCAATCTCTGCGGTATGCTGACTCAAGAGTGTCACAAACATTAGATTAAGACTTCAGGAAATTGTGTCATCATGGAGGATGGAAAAACGTGGAAAAGCATGTCTCCTTTATTTCCCTGAGCAGAGACTAAAAGGCAAACAGAAATGTCATCTTCATTTACATTCTCAGTTCAAAAGGCTCAACTTCCCCTTCCACCAGCAAAGGTGTATTGTTACTAGGAAACCATTATTAGACTTGTGACAATAGTTAAAAAAAAAGAAAAGAAAAATTTGAAGACAAACAATTGCATCAGATTAATATATGCAGGGCTTTCAAGCCTCACGCACTGAGTGTAAGACACGCGCATTTCAACAAATTCACACGCCCACACGCCACACATGGCATTTCTCACGCTGCGAAATTTACTTCACTGCACAGAAATTCCAACAGCCCTTCTTACAAACAAGTCAAAGGCAGACTACGCTACTGCCCCCGAGCACTCAAACAGTTCAAACAAGCTGTCTTGAGTTGTCAACCTATCGGCCAATCAGAAAATAGAGTTTTTTGTTGGCGGGTGAGGTCTGAGGGACCGCATCACCTGACAATCCCCCATCCCACACCCAGCAAAAAAACAAACAATAAAAAAAAAAAAAAAAAGTTAATTGCAAGCTACATTTACCAGTAGATGACCAAGATGAGACGAAGGAAGTGACACACACACACAAAAATGAAAAGAAAAAACAAAAAACTGTGTTTTTTCCTGTTGTAAAACCACATTAAAGCACACCAACTTAGAAGGAAGCTGGTTGGATTTTTCCCTGAAATGATGCACACAAGAACATATACACTAGGGGTCAGAACCTCTTTTATCCTCCATTAACTCAGTAATGTTGAAAATGAACTAATAAGAAAATGTTCTCTCCATGGAAAACTAAACATAAGTGCTACTCAATGAAAGGAACATGAACACCCACAATATATAAGCCTTTAACAACAGGACAATGAAACTACATCTTACAGAAATGAGAACACTGCAGGAACAACGGAAAAGGAAGATTTCCAACGGTTAAAAAACAAACAAACAACCCAATAGGTGGTGGGGTGAAAAGTGAAAAATGATGTCTATTAGAAAAAGGCAAAGGGAAAGAGCAGGCTGCAGTGTTTGATGGAAAGGTTGGAGGATACGAAACAGCATTGTAAAGTAGGTAGATCCTGGAAAACTAAATCAAGGCAAATCCACAAAACATAAGCTCGCTTCCAGGACAAAGTCAAAAAATTCCAACCCTCTTCCTTTCAAGTGAAGTTATACTAAACATTTAAAATATTCCTTAATCGAAATTATACAGTCCAATAGCCTTGTTTCTACAAGGTTTGAAGAGAATAAACAAGGTCAAATGGTATCTGTGTTGATTGGTAAGAGCGGGCTGTCAGTGTCATCTCTGCAGCTGCTTGTTGACATCATTACCGCCGGACAAGCGAGAGCAGCTGCAAGACCCGTGAGACAGAGGGAAGTTAAGGTCATCAGACCACACCGCCAAGTCTTCCCCACCTTTCTGAGCCGCTTGGATTTCTCCTTTTGTTGCTCGGCGTTTCTCTGTAGAAACCAGAAACTCCTCCTGAACAAGGGCCTCACACACTTAATCTCAAAAATAGAATACGGGGAGTAAAATTACCTGAAACCGAGTTCAGTCACTTTGAAGTGCACTTAACCAACACGGTTTACTTTTATTTTACAACACGCACGCTTGCACGGAGCAATGCTGCGAATAACAAATGGCAGAAACAAATCTATTTGACATACTGAAAAACACTTCCTTCCTTTGGGAACTCAAATCAAATCCTAGTAACAGACATGAAACGGTTCGATTTTTGCTTACAGGAAAGGTTAGTAGCAGTTACGTTTATATTTAGAGTAAAGTTTCAGAAAATGAGTGCTTGAACCCCAATTATCTGTGTCTGGGTGGGTGGGTTGGTTAGAAGAGAAAACACACACACACACACACACACACACACACACACACACACACACACACACACACACACACACACACACACACACACACACACACACACACACACACACACACACACACACATTCCTCCATCTGTCTACTTAGCATCCAATCATAACTTTATTCAAACACAGAATGATGGATCGAGTCTCCCACTGTGACTAAAACCACATTCACATTCACTCTCAATGTGAACCGAGGGGCTCTGGGTCAGATTATACGAGGCTGAATTGAGTTAATACCTTACAGAACTTGATCATAGGGGTCTAAAACTGCTTATAATGAATTAGTAGATTATTTGGAAATGGATTAAACTGAACAGATGCAGAGTATCAGTGCAGGGAGAAGGAATGAACGCTGGTGAGGCAAAGAAGATTGAATCAGATCATACTAAAACTGAACCCAATTTCACAGGACTGGCAAGAATTACAGAGGATACTGGCAGAAGAATATTAATGGCTGAAACAGATTAGTTAAGCAACTTAAAGGCATATCATCTCAAATGTGCATCTCTGTTCCAAATACTTTAACTACAGAACAATTTTGCCTCCCCAGCTGCAGCACAAGCAGCTTATTCACCGAGTCCTGTTGGTATCGCTTAAGTGAGCAATGAAAGAAATGGCCTTAAACGAGAACTGTGATGAATGACAACTACAAAGCAACTCATGCAACACTTCTGATGCTAAATCCTGGAGATCTGCCTCATTATTAAGACTAGTTTAGTGTCACTAACTTTTTGACATCATTCAAACAGGGTAAACACAGTGTCTAGTGCTTTATGACCAAACTGCAAAAATTTAAAAATATCTACACATACGGCTCTAAATGAAAATGTTAAATAACTCTGAGAAAAGGGTCAAAAGTTATCTTTCAGATTTAAGTTAATTTTTGTTTATTTGTTTGGACAATCTGAGAAGCAAAGAGATGCAAATAAGACAGGCAAGAGTTGGCCTATATGGTTTCATGACTAAAACGGTTTGTACTCAAAGGCTCATATGTGAATATGCAGTCACAAACCATGTGTATATATTCTTTTATAAAAATTCTTATTATGAAATCGTTGTGATTTCCACTCCCATTTTTTGTCTTTTTTTTTTTAGCCAAACTTGGACCACAACAAAGTAAGCATGACAATAAATACAACACCGAGTGCGTTTAAACAGATCATCTTAACTGCAATATTAACCCAACTCAGAAAATAATCATTACATTAACAATGTAAAGGTTTCTGATTTTAGTCACATTACTAAAGTCAATTCTAGACATATAAACAATTCTGATATAACATCCTGTTGCAGTTATGAAATGGGTCAAAACACTTAACAGTATATGGTATCATTATGCTTGTTGTTCCCCAACAGTCGATTTACTTGGTACAACACATGTCGTATGGGATATCACGTCCTCGCGTATCCTGACTGAAGCTGTAACCACGCCTTTAAGCGAATGACAAGTGATGACAAGTGTCCCGCCTGCACCTAACTACAGCCATCCTCACGGTCATCCTTCACTTCTTACGCTCTTCACCTTGATAAGAACGCCTCTACCAAGTCAGGCTGACTGGGTGCTGCTAGGTAGCTCTGATTTTGAATTTTCATGGGGTAGCTTGTGTTTCGCCATGTGCTCCAAGCCAAAGCAAATGACACAGAAGTCTTCGATTCATCCTTGTCCTCAGGGATGCAGCTTTTCACTCCATGAGAAAAACCAGCACGAAGCGTGCCCCGCCTGTCTGGGGATCGTTCACGCCAGAGGAGCATCCCTAGGCGTGATGCCAGAGTCAAGTCAGGTGTGATTGGTCATAAACCTGCAGGAACACCACCTCTCATAAAGAGGGCAGCAGTGTCTTTAAGTCTGGGTTCCCAACTGGTGAAGCCCCAAACTCTCGCCCAGACTCCTCGCCAGTCAGCCTGAAACAAAGGCCCATCCCCTGGCCTCCGCAGAGATCCGACATCAAGGAGAAAAAAGCTCAGACTGGACATATGGTCTGTGTCAGAAGCTTTCCATCGCTGGACTTGATGGCAGCGGCTGTGCGCTTCATCCCACCTCCACAAAAAGGTGAAAATAACTGCCTACTGTGTGTTGGCGTCTTGGAAAGACCCGGGCTCATTATGCCAAGGTTCTCCAATAGGGAGGGTGTCCTTACACAAAGTGGTGTCTACAGATGCCTCCCTCAAGGTGGTGGGGGGCTCTATGCGAGGGCGTGGCTGTAAGAAGGGGTCAGCATGTTTCGGTCAGAACAGACGGCACAACAGTGGTTTCCTACATAAACAGATGGGGATGAACCCGGTCACTCCCACTTTTAAAACTGTCTCGCTCTCTGTTGGTGTGGTGCAGTGCTCATCTCCTGTCAGAGCCACCCACATCCCAGGGCATCTAAACCTGAGGGCAGAGCTGCTGTCCAATAGGGACCCTCCTGTGAGAGAATGGAGGCTCCCCCCCAACTGTGGTAGCTCAGATACGGGAGCAATTTGGCAGATTGGAAGTGAATGTCTTTGCCACTTCAGCCAACACTCACTGCCCTCTGTTCTTTTCTATAACAGATCAGGATCCAATTGGGAATGGATGCTCTAGCTCATCTGTGCCCCGATGTGCTCATGCAAGGTCACCTTCCACAAGAGTTTGACAACAAGTTCTCACCCTCTTGTTTTTCGTGTTTAAAAAGTGTCTGCAGATTCCGACCTGTGGTTAGACCTAGCGTCTCCTTTTGGGACCTGATCTTAGTGCTGGATGCTCTATGCAGCTCTCAATTTGAGCCACTTGAGGCGGTGGATATGACATTTCTTTCTTTTCATAGGTTGCATTTCCTGTGCACGGTCCACTCCTTACGCATTTACGTTGATCATACTCAAGAGCATGAGCTTGTGCAATCATCCGTTTGTCTGTTTTGCCAATCCAGCCAGAGGTAAAGCCTCGTCTAAGAAGAGGGTCTCTCACTGGATTGTGGAAGCACTTTTCCTGGCTTACAGCAGCAGAGGTCTGCCTTTACCCTTTACCTATAGGGGTGCGAGGGGCCACTCAACCAGAGGGGCAGCCCTTTCTAGGGGAATGCCTGTGGGTGACATATGTGCTGCGACCAACTGGTCATCACCACACACACATTTGTTCGGTTCTACCGATTCAATGTCACAGCCCCTTCTGTGGTTCACTCTGTTCTTTCTGCTGGGTCTGTTCAGCACTGAAGTGCTGGTTTTGACCACGGTTCGGTGGCTGCTCTGCAGGGCGTGTATGTGTGTGCCATACTACATGTGTTGTACCGAGTGAATCAACTGAAAGGGAGTGAAATGTTATGTCCAACTTCTGTCCCCTGAAGGAGAGGAACAAGGTACATCACTTGTCTGCCCCACAGTACAGACGGGCTCGGTGAAGAGCGGCTATCGAACTGAGGATGACTTTTCCAGCAGTTCTGTAAAATACCTCACTGAGACGGCAAACCAAACAGAGATGACCTACACATTCACGCACACACACTTACATTGCTCAAATACCAGATATAGGAAAGACTCAGCCGGAGAGGCGTTTGGAGCCAGTCTTCTCTGTTTGGAGGGCAAACACACACAGATTTCTGGACACCCCCAGCTAGGCACCAGACTGACCCACATGTCTGACGGACCACTAGGGCCTAATGGATCAGTGTCTAAAAATTTGGAGTAGACTCATTAAAAGAAGAAAAAAAAAACAAAAAAAAAAACAGGACACCATGACAACAAACAAAATCGTTGTCTTACTCTCATGTGTGTGCCTGTCTGTGTCTCATGAGCCACACAACAGTCATAAAATTCAATTATGAAAAACAAGAGATCCTTATTCACGACTGACAACAGCAGCGCACACAAACATCTGCAGGTTCCAGAGCCATCTGTTACTGCAGACGGCTCAATCAGCCCGGTGTGCGTGTGCTGGCGTGAACGTCACGTATCTTCTAGTTAATCCGCCGTCTCCTTATTGCGTTCAATGGGTTATATGGTATGTGTAGTTTGTAGCTGAACATTTAGCCTCTCTGTGAAAAAAAATGTCTAACAGCAGGAATTCAGAAAGTACATATAAAATCTGACTAAAAAAAAAACAAAACAAAAAAAAACCCCTGCTCATTAATTGCAATAGATACAGAAAGATGCCTGGAGGGAGTCTGATACTTTAAATAACTGCTTTGGGGATAAATGAAAACATTTATCTACAATATATTTATTTCATGATCAACTTTTTTTTATAGATGTGCAAGGAGATATGAAAGCACAGATGTAGGACAGGGATAACAGAAGCAAACACTTATGCACCTTATAATTTATGCACGTTAACCTGACCGGACTGAATGAATGAGGATGGTGGAGATCAGTGCTGAACTTACTGGGGCAACAACTGAAGAATCTTTCATTTTTCTGCATCTGGTGGAGACACCTTCTGGATGCCTCCCTAGGCAGCTGTTTTGGGCGTGCCCAACCTGGAAGAAGCCCCAGGGAAGACCCAGATCACGCTGGAGAGATCATATCTCTTGGCTGGGATCACTTTGATATCCAACCAGAGGATCTGGCGGACGTCCCTGGGGAGATGGGGGTCCGGGCCTCATCGGTCAGACTGCTGCCCTCAAGTCCCGATCTTGGTTATCGCAAGTCAATGAAAGGATGGATAATTTCACATGTAAGAGGTCTAAAATCAAATATGTAAACTAATTATTTGCAAACTGTAGCATACTCAATTCGCTTCCCTGTGCAGCAATAAATAAAATATACTGTATAAACAGCATTTTTACTATGAGCAACACAACAGACTATCATTGCATCATTTAAAAATAAATAAATAAATCACACTTTGGCATACATGTTAGTTTGTGACTCTCCTATGAAGGTTGGCCTCATTTTGTGAAGACCATTTCTTATCATCTGAGTAACTGATGAGCATCTTCAAGAAACATCAGTCACTTTTGTGAATAGAAACTTTTTCCATCCAAAAAGTAGGGTCTTTTTTTTCTATTTTTATCTGAATGCCACAATTTGAAGATGCGTTTGACAGTAAATGTTTACGTAAACTCTTCAGCAAACAGGAGACGGGTTCCTCAGCTTCAGTCTGGAATTCAAGATAACAATATTTTAAAAATACAAGTTATTGATTTTGCCAATTTGTATGTGCAGCAGTTTGCCTTCACAAATCCTCTCTTTAGACCCTTACGACGCTCCTCTACAAATTGGATCTAGCCTCCTTCTTTTAGCTTTTTAAAATCCAGGCTTTTTCACTTCAAGCAAAGTGGTTGTAATTTTTAAACCACAATACCAAGTTAAATCACATGACAAACATTGTACAGCTGGATGTGGGGTAAAAAGAAGAGGAAAAAAAAAAAAAAACTTCTGGGTGCTGGGTATGGCAATGCAATGGCAAAACCAAGGAGATTTTATAGGAATTAAAAACCCAGCTATCACTCAGTGGATGGAATACATATGCCCTGTGTCATTTAACAAAAAAAAAAAAAAAAAGAAAGCATTTTCACCATGTTGAGCTCAAACAAGTGTGGCCCTCACAGGGGTAGTGGCTTGGCTGAGCCACGGTTTGTCATCCAATTTATATTTTTTCATTTCCGAGTGTACATGAATTTAAGATGCTGCTCAAGGAAATTACACTAAATGATGAACTTTGTGGTAAGGCATTCCCCTTCTCCCTGTCCCATTCTCTGCCTTTACTCTGACAGAAATCCCAAAATGTGTCAAAATTAATCATGTTAAAATGTCTATTTACCATTTAGGAATTGCATAGAAGACCATCTATTTAGTGCATTATTGGTGGCGTTATTAGAGGTCTTATATTTGTTGATCTTTAATCAGATGCATTTAAGCTGAAACAGTATAAGGAAAACTGTTTTTAGGATACATGCAGAAAACTATTTGCAATCGCCAACAAACTCTTGGTGGGCGCATTTACAAAAGTGCAGCTCTGCAAACACAGAGATGTAAGTGACTTATCTAGGACAGGCACATCACAGCCAACACCACCTAGAGAAATTTAATTTTCTGGTGATGAAAGAAGAGGGAGCGAGCACGCGACCAAATAGGTGTGACTGCACAAGTTTTCCTTTAAAAGCATCCAAGATCACTCGAAACACAGAACAAGCAGCCGGGAAAAGCCTTCCCGCTGACATTGTTCTAAGTCTTAGAAACGGCTGTTGGAGAATGTGTGTAAAACTGCAGCAGCTGAATTGAGCTGATAGAGAGGGGCATTGCAGTGCCACTTGAAGACAAAAGGCAAAAACTACGAAAGCAAAAGAGCAGAGAAGGAAAATAAATCAGAAGGAACAAAAAAAAAAAAAAAAAAATGAAAAGTGGACATGTGGACATTTGTTTGTTGGAAAATAGTTTGTTTGATAGTAAACTACTCCTTTTTTTTTTAAACTAAATCACTTGTTGATTGAATTAAATCATATATTTAATATATCCTCTTAAAAAAAAAACAAAAAAACATCTCAACTAGTGATTTTCCAATAACACCTTTTTTTTTTCTCCTGATACCTGAATTTTTCCTTTTTTCCTGAATACCTTACTTGGTTGATGAGTACTGATCTGACTCTTTTTTTAAATAGGAAAAGTAACATTTTTATTAAACTAAAATCAAATAAAAAGGACTAAATTGAATTTCCAAATGAATGTTTAATAAAGTAAGTGAGTCACAAATGTTTTAAATAAAAATCCATTTACATTTTGACATTCAAACACATTGTGGAGACTAAATACTACCGTTTGTCATTGCTGTGACTTTCTGGCTTTCATTTGGGAATTTGCCTCAGTTGTAAAAAACAAACTCCAGAGTTTGCTGCTGCGGTACGTCCCCGTTTCCCTTCAACTTGAGAAACATGTACTTTATCATACGACGGCTCCTTAAATGAATAATAAGGTTTCCTTGTGTTATTTTCAGCAATATTCGTAACACCCTTTACCCTGTAGCAATGAGCATGTCACAGTATTCCTGGTGGGATTTTCCAGCCTAAAATAACTGCATATTGCCAACATACTAGCTCTGTCCAGCTACTCGCATCCCACTGCTTCAACACCTGGCGACTCAGAACTTTGCAAAACAGTGTTGCACAACTTCATGTGCTGGTTTTTAGAAATTAGGATTACAAAAAAAAAAAAAAAAAAAAAAAAAAAAAAAAAAAAAAAAAAAACGGTATCAGATGGTGCACTAACGTAAATTCTCATCGATACTGACACCTTATTTTCAGACATTCACTATATGACTAAAAGTATTCTCTCTCCTATCTCTCGCATATTACCTTAAGTGACATCCCATTCCTGATCCATAGGGTTCGATATGACGTCGGTCCACCCTTTGCAGCGATAACAGCTTCAACTCTTTTGGGAAGGCTGTCCACAAAGTTTAGGAATGTGTTCATGGGAACTTTTGACCATTCTTCCAGAAGCTAATTTGTGAGGTCACTCATTGATGTTGAAGGAGAAAGCCTGGCTCTCAGTCTCCACTCTAATTAATCCCAAAGGTGTTCTATCGGGTTGAGGTCAGGCCAGTCAACTTCATCCACACCAGACTCTGTCATCCATGCCAGAAGCGCCATTAGTCACTCCAGAAAACGCGTCTCCACTGCTCTAGACTCCAGTGGCGGCGTGCTTTACACCACTGCATCCGACGCTTTGCATTGCACTTGGTGAAGTATGGCTTGGATGCAGCTGCTCCGCCATGGAAACCCATTCATGAAGCTCTCTGCGCACTGTAGTAAATGGAGGTGTAAAAACAGTCTGCATGTCTAGGTGCTTGATTTGATACACCTGTGGCCATGGAAGTGATGGAACACCTGATTCCCATTATTGGATGGATGAGCGAATACTTTTGGCAATATAGTGTATCTGCAAGTATTTCTGATACTGGTATCTATATCATCTCTGATCTCAACTCTATTATTTTTTTTTGCTCTGAATCATAAAAAAGGCATCAAAACTAATAGACTGCCCATTAATGGCCCACACTAGTACACATACAATTGTATGTGTACTATAAGTAATTACACAGACACATTACTTTGTGTTTATAGGTGTACATCCAGTGACCTATGAACTACTTTGTTGTTTGTGTTAAAATCCTCCACAGTCTGTTGGGGAAAAGCCAACACTGGCGGCAGTATGTGGTGTGCATATATATGGGTTTTTTTTTTAACTTTGGTCCTGAATACAAAATGTCAATTTCTTCTCAGCAAAGATTTGGGTTACTGGTTTGTTTGACCCCAATGCACATTTCTGTGATGGTCTTTCCAAATACCGCCAAATTCAGACACGCAAAGGTTGCCTCTGAACGACGTAAACATGGGGTTTATTTTTTCCACATGTCTAAGTGGTTTGATCAGCTGGGGAATGCAGTGATTAATGCAGTGCTTGTAGAGGTAAGATCTTAAGCCCGAGCCCGAGCCCGACCCGACCCGACCCGAATTTCGGGCCGGGTCGGGCCTAAAATGTCATTCATTACGTTCGGGCCGGGTCGGGCCTAAAATGTCATTCATTACGTTCGGGTCGGGTCGGGTCGGGCTTCTATCTCGCTGACTTTTTTTTAATAAATATATGTTTGTAAAAATGTATACTAAAACGATGTGTGGAATTTGAATACTAAACTAATGAATACTTGTTATAAAATAAATAATTTGGATAAAACAGAGAAGACGCTGTAAGGTAATTGCTATTTAACTACTATACGAGCGCAGAGCCAGAGCTCTGTGCACGTGAACGCCGCATCTATTTTGACTCGGTATCCCTGATTATGGAGCAGCAAGAAGTCACGGATAAACTAAAGACAGGGGAACTTAAAAGGCAAACACACACCGGGAAGAGTGAGGTATGGAAAAGCTTCAACTTGATAATGTAAAATGCTCCAGAAACTTGCGTTGGCTTCGCTGAATGTCGTAAACGTGGCGCTTTGCTTTCATACGAGAGCAAAAAGACCGGCACCTCGACGCTGAGCAGGCATTTAAACCTTAATCATGTAAATGTTTATCCAGTCTTGTTAAACTTAGATTTCGTTACAAAAGGCTTTAATTTGTTAGCATAAATCACCTCCTCCTCCCGAAACCCAACAAATAAAATATGAAAATTTCGGGTTTGCTTCGGGCTCGGGCCTGCAAATCAAGTTAATTGGTCGGGCTCGGGCTGGGTCGGGCTTTAATACCCGCGGGCCTGGGTCGGGTCGGGCTGAATTTTTTAGGCCCGATCTTACCTCTAAGTGCTTGTGGAGGGGATCGGAGTTTATGGGTGTCCAGTATGTGCTTAGACCTTTGCCCTTTAAGTACGTTGAAATGCCTCTAGATTCCTTTAATTATTTATTGACATTATGCACTGCAGAAAAAGAAATATGCAAATCCCTTCGAAATCTATGAAGAACAATGTGCGTGAACATTTCTATGATTTTTTTCATGCATTTGCTAAAGTGGAGACCTTCTGCCCATATTTACTGGCCAGGGACAGGGTCTGCATGGATGCTACTTTTGTGCTAAATCATTTTAGTCACCCGTGAAAGGCAACTTTTTAAAAAAAGGCAAGCCGCCCAACCTTCACATCCTTTCAAACATGCATCTCCTTTGCTCTGCAGAGTTGCTTTCCTTACCCCGACCTCACCCCATGCCTTGCTCTTTCACTCATTGGCTGAAACTCAGACGGAGTTGCCGACAGCTCCAGATATTTAGCATGCTAGATATCCATCTGGTGTCAGAGATGGCTCGGCAGTGTGCTGGCGAGCCTCTTTGATGCATCCGAGCAGTTCACACATTAGGAACGAGTGCAGGCTGGCAAGAGCTGATTGCTGGAAAACTTGCTTCCTATCAAAAGTTTTTGTCGGCGAGCTTGGCAATTTGCAAATCAGACTTGAAATCATGTAGTCTGAAAGCAGCTTTAAACATCAGTAACGCTACCACGCAGAACTATTGAAATGAACTGAACTGAACTGTGGTGCAGTGAGGACTGGGACGGACGAAGGTAGAAGAGTGTCTATTTATCTCACAAAGTGTTTATGAGTAGAGAAACGGGGTTAATGCTTGAAAGAATGTGTTTCCACTGAGGAGTATGGGAAGCCATGGCTGCGGGGTCTGACACTGCCCCAGTTTTACCACAGTGCCAGTATCTCCTGTGGCTCTCCAGCACATTTCCACCCAGTTGATTAAATGCTACCATCCCAGCCATTGCCAGTCTCTTTGAAGACTAAAGAAGAAAAAAAAAAAAGAATCAGTGCTCATCTCTGCTCTCTGTTTTAGCCTAGATTTGGCCTTGATTGCCTGAGATAAAAAGTTCTGGGACATGATGGCTTGATGGTGGAAGTAGGGCATGACGGGACACTGTGGCCCTCGTTTAACCAAGTCATTTTACAGCAAGAGCTACAATTCTAAGTCATCATTAGTTGTTTCTTGTAAGTTGAAATTATGTCTTTCAAAAGGTCTCCTCGTTGTTGAGATTAAGCATCAATATTTGAAATATCCAATAATAATTAAAATGTAGCAGCACAAAGCTTGTTCCTTGTATTGTGTGAACAGTTCTGTTCAGCAATGATGCTCCTCTACGTTATAAAAGGTGTGTTTTTTTTTTAAGATTCAATTTGTGTTAAAAATTCTCTAATTAAAACATCATAGCAAAACTCAATTTGGCCAAGTAACAAGGCTGTTTTGTCCACATATCCCTGGTGCGGAACAGAGTAAGGCCGCGATGTTCAGCTTTTACCAGAGAGCAAAATGATGACCACTGGTGTTTTAATGGAGCTTGCAGGACTGGTCAAGGCAAGTCAGAGATGACTCTGGACTTCATCCAGCTCTCTGAGGGAAGATAAAGAGAACAAATGGAGAGCTGATTGGGGAAGTGGCTGCAATCATTCTCTGGCAGTCTCCCCTCGAGTTCACAAACATTAGTCAAAGGCAGAAGATTAGAGTAACTGCACAGAGAGAGAGCGCAGATAGCACAGAGATAGCTGAGACAAACAGAAGAAGAATAGAGCTCCAGCAAGCAGGGAGGACACCAAGTATCGGCTCAAGTTTGTCAATATTGTGGTCATATTTTAGCACGTTCAGCTCTTGGATACTTTGCTTTATAGAATAGTCTAGGTATGAGGTGTTGGCCCTGATGTTTCTTTGTTTCTTGCAAAACAACTAAAAGCTGTTATGGTCAAACATCTTCACTTTGGTATTGTGTTCTTCAAAGAAAAGTTGGTGCAGAAGTCTTGCAGAATATAATAATATGCCACGTTCCAGATTATCAGCACCTCAATGCCACCTACCCTCCTAATTCCTATGAAAACATTACTTGTGTACGGAGTTTTTCCACACATCGCTTCTGCATCTTGACTTGGTCTGTCTGCTGAGGTTGTATTCGCCTTACTCATGATGAAGGAAGAAAGACATGAGTATTCCTTACTCCACTCTACTTTGTGGTTCTGGCAGGAAGGACCACGACCAACAGCTGCTGTCCAACGAGACACGGGATTCACCGTGGATCTGAAAGTCACCGAAGACTGCCACAACACCAATCTGAACAGGCAGATGGCGCAGAAATGAGAGGGGAAGGGCCAGGGTTTATTGGTTGGCAGCAACTGAGCCCCTGAAATAAAATACTGTGGCCAGCCACCATAAATAAATCAGTGTGTGGGAGGGAAACACTAATCTATTGTGGAAGGCATCATTCTCTTGGTTTGACACATAAATAATAGAAAATGTTCAATAATCCGTCTTAAAAAGTCAAATCCATGTTTGGCAATACTTGATCAATATTTCTTTAATGTTGTGCATCTCAGTGCAGTTTGTCTGTTTGTTCTAGTGTCACATCCGAATTCAAAACATATATCTGATATATACGATATTCGCTCTTATTCAGAATAAGGGCGGCCTTTAGGCCGGTATATTACTTTTGTTGGCGTGCTGTGAGACACGAGGGGAAAAAGGATTAAAGATAGATGCCTTTGATTCCAGAAGTGCTTTACAAAAGCACAATTGCATCATCTTTATCTCTCCCTCTGAAAATAAGGCGGCGAGAGGGGATGAGGGAGCTGAAGTTTCCTAAAACAGAGATGAACTTGTGCACACAGAAAAATCCCCTGATGCACATACCAACAAAAACACACTATCACAAACGGATAAACCCAAAAAAACAGTATTGTTGAGGAAAATAATAAAAAGTGAAAAACCAAAGCTTTTGCTATACGAGTCAGGTCTCAACTATACTCCACAGTTTCAAGCTAAACCCATACACCCCCCCCCCCCCCCCCCCATTTGAAATGACTCATTTCATTGACGTCATATTTGGTAATGCAGTAAGAACACTGTGACCAACGGTGTTTTATTTTTTTCCCCAGGTTTAAAAAAAAAAAAATAAAGAAAAATCTCTCTTGCTGATGACATGGGAGGCAGCTCAAAAACGGGCCGCAATCAGGTCTGCAGTACTTACAGACACTGAAGACGTTTGCAGACAAAGAATTAATTATTGTTGCATTGATGGACAGATAAAACTTTATTGATCTCACAGGGGGAAATGTGTGCGTTACCACAGCTCGAGTACAAAAAACAGAGGACTAAGCAGAAAAAAAAAAAATTGATAGTCATTGCTTTTAGATTTTGTGTGGTAGCTTGCTTATAAAATCCAGGGCGTTTGCAGATTTGCCGTTTCTCCCTGGTTTTATGGATTCAGGTATAATTTTAGTGCTGGGGAACACGGCAAAAATCAATATCACAATAGAAATGACATTTTTTTGTAATAAAATATGGTATACAAATTCAACAAAGAAGAGGGGCATGATGAAGGTTGAGTCATCAGCAGCCAACTGTGATGGTAAAAAAAAAAAAAAAAAAAGAAATACAAAAATCTATTTTCATACCAAAGTCAGTGTATCAGTGCATCAGATGTGCTGTTGTACTCGTGACGCTCACACAGAGAATGGATGCTAAACTGCTATCAGCAGGTGAAATTCAGGCACACTGAGCGCAAAGCAAATACGTCTACCGTCAAAAATATATTCTTCTCAACCTGGGCTACTTTTCAGCAATTCCCATTGAGAATCTCTCACATATTCTGTGGGATTCTTGTATTTTGACACAGTAAGAAGAAGTTTAAAAGCCTCCTGAGAAAATAAAATCCAAACGGTTTCTGAACACAAAAAAAAAGGGGATGAATCAGAAACGTTTCAGCCTTTACAGTCAATGTTTACACAAGCAACCAGTCCGAGGAGGAATTTGACATTAAATCCTGTTGAAATTCCACTTCAAATTTCTGTTTCCAGAGTAGAAATCGTCAAAGTGGTTTTTACTACGGCTAGCACAAAAGCAAACCTTTAAACAACCTTATACCTCTTTTTTTCTAGAACAGACTAGATTTACATAAAACGGATGTAAATGTGAGCTTCAGACTGGTCCGTGCATGTTGCCATGGCAACATGTCTCTGTTGATAAGTCTCATCTTCTTTCTCTTTTTAATTTTACATTCCAATGTTTCATAAAGTGACACTTTGAAGCAATAATAAGCAAGTTAAATGTCAAATCTGTTTGGCTGTAAAACAATAATTAAGACTGTGTGTGACTGGAAAAATAGCAGTCAGCTGGATTCCTCCAGATTAAGTTATTTTTTTGTATTTTTTAACGAAATTCACTTTCAGGGTTTTTTTTTTTTTTTTTTTTTTAAATAATTCTATATGATTATTTCTAATTAAGGTCAGAGTATTTTGACTTTACCAGCACTTCCATTTTTTTATGCACAAAAAGAAAGATGGTATTCGACCTCACTTCTCTGTGGTTGCATAATCCTAAAAGGGAACACACACACACACACACACACACACACACACACACACACACACACACACACACACACACACACACACACACACACACACACACACACACACACACACACACACACACCTGGAGACTGGCACTCAGAGTTCAGTTCTATACAAGGTAAAGCGATTTACTCACAGATGATATATGCACATGCACCGTTTCATAAACACAATAAATGACTTTTAGCAGACACACTTAAACCCACACCAAACACCACAAATGCATGTAGTTCAAACATGCACACAAGGTATTTACACACACAAAGCGCCACACATCAGAGGAGAAAGCTGATCACAGCTGCACCGCAACCATGAAAAGCTCTGGATCAGTGTGTCCTGAAATAACCGATATCGACGTGCATGCAGCACGCATTTGAGAAGAAAACCGCCATTTATCCTCAGTCAAGGGAGAAAATTGAAATTAGAACTTACCATTACTCTGGTTCCCAACATAATCCTGTTATACGCTTGGCATTTTAACGCCTCCGCTCTTCCGCTCTGTGATTAAGTGTATGATACTTAACTTTTCAATGTAAAATATCAATATGTCAGTTGCTCAGACACGGCTGGGTGACGTGGCCATAATAATTATACCCAACCATTTTCTAACAGAATGACAGTGTAAGATCTCTCTTGGCGTTTTCAATGAATATCATCCGTCGTACTTATAGTACTATTTACATCCAAGTACTTGCACTCTAACTTTTTCCAACAGTGTCAGAAGTTAACATTGCATAGTTTTTCTTGTATGACTGGTGATACAACCACACTAGTATGGTTTTATTTTAAAAATCTGAAAATGTTTGTTACAATACGCCTGGCTTCCACGCTACTCTGAAAAGTTTTGATGCTCGAAAACTGAATCATTTACAATCTGTTGCAGACCATGTTCAGGTTTGTAAGTGATCCAGTCTATGTTGATGGACAAAGCAAAACACTTTTAAAAGCTGCTGGCACTCTCTTCACCTTATTTTCTCTTCTGGACCACTGCACATCCCCCTGATTCACCAGGCCCATAAATCACATAACCATCACACACACCATCGTCAAAAGCAAACTTTAACGAGTCTAATCGGCAACAGTTATGGTGGTGCAGCATAGATGAAGGTCTTTTGGACCTAGGTTGAAAACGCTGGTTCAGTTATGCAGCTTAACGCCAAGCTGCAGCTGCTCCACTGACCCCACAGAAGTGAGGAAGGACAATCGGAGGCTCAATCCAATCACTTTACTCCAGCCGATTCACGACAAAGTCACCCCCAGGCACTTTCCGTCACTAGTCGTCACCTTGTGTTAACTGTATTTTAAATTACAATTATTTTTTTTTACATTTACAAAACAAACAATGTCGGAGTAAAAGAGTAAGAAATCCAAGAAGTAAAGAATCAAAGTCCAATCGCAAATGTGCAAAATAAAAAAAAGGTATGTACAATTTGACATTTGAACATGTTTGGACGTAAACACTCGGATACCAACACCCTTATTTTAAAAAGAGTTTCGGCGACTATTTCCAATATTAGTATCAAACAACTCTAAATTGAGTTGGACCGTCGCTGACTGCGAAGCCAAGGTGCTCTCATACTGGCAACTTTTAAAAGATGTTGGAGGCTTTTCAAGTTCCTTCTGCTTCACACGTTCGCCGCCGCCGCCGCCTACGCACTCACAAGCCACACTACTGTGCCAAACGTCCTGATTTTTTACTCAACTCAACTTTATTTATAAAGCAGTTCAAAAACAACATAGTTGACCAAAGTGCTGAACACAAATGTGGGTTCAGAAAAAAACAAAACCATGTCAAACAAATGTAAACATAAAAGCATTAAAAACAAAATGAAACGATAAGACCGTAGAAAGCACCTTAGTCAGGAAGGAAAAAAAACAAAAACATATCAGTCCACTTTCCACACGGCGCGCTGCGGATCAGAGGTTGATCCGGATGTTACACAGATCATCTGTGATCCATTACCGTCCTGGCACGTAGAGTTGCAAGTAGTTTATTTTGGTAAATCAACAATCTGTAATCTGATTCATTTTTCAATTACCAGATTTACCATAATCCTGGTTTAAGAGACAGATCTGTCTTTTTTTTTTTTTTTTTTTTAACCCTCTTTGTCTTTATTCTCTCCGGCCATTTAACCGTCGTTTCCATTTTCTTCTTTAGGGGTTATATGCAGCTATCACAGATGATTATAACTGGATTATTTCATTGCGGACAACAATAATTCCTGATGAATTTTCATAAAAATCGATGCAACTGAATTTTGTCAACTAATCACCGCTGCCCCACATGTGCCATTATTCTGACAATATTCTTCACCGCCACCATTTTTTAATCAATTGTCCAAAATGTTGCCAAATTGAATACTAAATGCTTTTACAGAAGAAGAAAAAAAGAAGTAAAAAAAAAAAATTTGATAAAGCTGGCAATAATGAAAAAAAAACAAAAAAAAAAAACACTGGTAAAAACGAGGGGGTAGGGGAATGCCGACTTTAAACAATTTATGCGATGAAAATGAGGGAGAGATATAATTTCATAAAGATTATCATCACAACT
The DNA here is from genome assembly GCA_014839995.1 of Xenentodon cancila. Taxonomy (NCBI): domain Eukaryota; kingdom Metazoa; phylum Chordata; class Actinopteri; order Beloniformes; family Belonidae; genus Xenentodon; species Xenentodon cancila. The sequence goes on from CM026200.1 coordinate 10,742,797, forward strand.
GGTGATGAAGTAAAGTCCAGAGTTATGAGAGTGAGCAGAAGGTTGATGAAAAAGATGACCTGCATTCACTGCAATGTTTCTAAATTCTCTTTAGATGCATGCGTGCACGTGTGCGTGCGTGCACGCGTGCGCGTTGATATTCTACTATGCTCTAGCCAAGTCTACTTCCTGCCAAATATAAAGTAGGTGGTGGGTGCATTTCAACATCTCTTCATATCAGAGAAAGATGAGGGTGACGTGGGGGAGGCATTTTTTTGTAAGACACCATGACAGGAAATGAATTATTTTAACTATATGTTTACACTTAAGTGTACATCTACACACATACACACAAACTGCTGCATCAAAAGAACCATCTTGTGCTCAATGAATCTTTTCCCCAAGAGAACCGTTCCATTTTTTCACATCAGTAGTAGAGGATAATTTATTATTTCACAGGCATGACACTGCATGCTGCTGTAAGAGTCAGGAGAGTCATTGCCCCAAAGTAACACTACCAGCGGTGACAAACTGTGACTCGTAATACTTTTTGCAACATTGGAAGACTGTTCTTAAACTGCTCGGAGTAATTTTACACATCAACGGTCCCTGATGGCAGCAGGAGGTAACTGATTCGGTTTTAATTGCTGCCAGTTTTATAGGCCAGAAGCCATGTAACAGGATGCCAGCAGAAGCTTTTCCCAACCAGGAAATGGCACATAAATGCCCACCCACATCAAACAGGATTTTTGATCTTATTGTAAAGCTGTTGCAGCATAGAAATAGGCATAAACAAAGGCGTCTTCCTGTCATATATGATTACTTTTATGTTAAGTTTGTAAACATGATACTCACATTTGACGAAGTCCGAGTGAGACTAATTAATAATCTGCTCTTCATCTCGCTGCCCCGGGAACTGTAGAAGTTTGAATGCATCACTTTCGCTCAGTTACACTCAAACACGATCTTGCATTTTACTCGCTTTTGAATGAGGAAATGTTCTGGTGGACGATTTTAATCAGAGAACTGTGCACTTCTTAAATGGGACATAAAGATTTAGATATACGGTTATGTGAAAAAGTTAAGTACACCCTCTTCCCATTGTTAACTTTTACATATAACAATCTAAAATACTAAATGTATACTTCATTTTGCATGCATCATCGACACCAATGACTTCCTACCCCTCTGTTTCCACAGGAACCAAAAGAAATGGGATCGAGGGGTCTGACCTTTAACCCTTACGTGTATGTGCACATTCATGTGTGCATTGGTGCCCCTGGTTACACCAGCGGGAATAACAGTTAAGCTCTGAAGTTTGTTTAAGCCTCAACAGCCGTCACACACCAAACATAAAACTAAAACGAACGCAAACTGAGTCAATATTCCTTCTCCCAGGGTACGAGTCGTCTTCATCCAATACCCTGCCTCCATCAATCAATCCCTTATCCAATCCAACTCCACATCTGTACCTATATAAACTCAAGTTGATTTGTTGTGTTTTGTTTTTAACTACTAAATGAACCTATTGAAAACTGAATTTTATTATGCTGGTCATAAAATAGAGCTAAATATCTTTGCTGGTCAGCTTCATTGGGAACCATCCAAATTCCAGCAGTTGTGCAAGACTAGTAAACGCACACAAAACATAGAAACAGATGAATGTAGAGTACAAGCAACACACACACACGGTTCAAACATCTCCCAGGAGCATAGCTCATAACTGGCAGTGCACACAAATGTTTGCGTGTGAGCTAGAGAGGACGATGGGTTCATTATGTGGTCACACTGAAATTAAAAACGTTCTCTCAACGTGGGAAAAAGTGAAAGACAGATGGGAAGAAATTAGTTAAGACCAACAGAGGAAAAGGATATGTTTACCCAAGTGTGTGCTCATATAACAAACACACGCAAGGACAGGGAAGTTTGTCCAAAAAAAAAAAATAAAATAAAAAATAAAAAATAAAAAAAAAGATAAAACTCAAGAAAAATCACAAGATAAACTGTGTGCATCTCCGTTTATCCGTCTGTGGCCATGTGCGAGTTTAATATTTATGGAGTTAAGGGATAAGGTGGAGCTAATGACCATGTGTTGCTTGTTTGCTGCAAAGATCATCAGTAATGAAAGTGTGCATGCAGCTACGGATGAGGAGAAGTGCATCTCTACGTTTGAGAGGTTGGGTTTTAAATGTCAAGTTTGGATTTTAGGATAGAAGGGGTGAACGTATCCCAGCATTTCTTAATAAACCTCTGGCCTTAGAGAAGAATAAGGTTGAAGTTACACCTGTGTGTCTGCCTGTGCAGTGTGTTCAGGGAACTATAGTACAAAAGAAACACGTTCAAAGCGACATTACAGGGACCAGTGGTAGACAACGAGATTTCCGCTTTGCAACGCCCACCTAATCCTTTGCAATGACAGGGCAAAGCAATGTCTCACTCGGGAGATGAAAGCCGGTGGCGTCATTGTTGCATTTTGTTGCCATTGTAACATCGTGCGTTACCATGTCAACCAGGTAAATACAGGAAGGAGAAAACATCAAAAGGTTTGGAGCTTTGCAACACACTGCTTTGATGGAAAGCGGGCAAGCACGAACTAAACACCTGAAAAACTACCCAGTAATACTTAAACTGCGTTTGCTGATGATTTGATAAAATTGGTCCAGATTTTAGGAATAAAATCACTTTACATTCCCCTATGAGATTATGGGTATAATGCTGCCTCTGCTTTTGAACATCACACATTTTATAAGACTTATACGGAGTGTCAATAAAAAGCTCCAAACACAACCTTCTTCTGATTGCAAAGCCCAGATGCCTCATCTCAGTGGTGTCTCTCTCACCATTGTATAATTCTCAGGAACGAATGAGATTCATGACGACGTCTAATGCACATTAGAGGTGCAACGATTAGTCGATTATGTCGACAAGACTCAATGATAAAAACAGTCGCCAATTAATTTATTTGTTGACTTTTTTTGGCAAAAAGAAAATGTTAGAGTGAGGCGTCATCCTCCACTCCCATCTCTGCTGAGAATTTCACATGTGTAACCACTATTATCACTATACATGTTCTTCAACAGAGTGGGGCATCTTCCTCCGTCTTATCTCTGCTGAGAGTTGCAAATGCACAAAATAGCACAGCGCAGGTAAACAATATGGCGGTGGCCCATGCAACGCCGCAGTTCATTAAAAGATGTATTTTTGAATGAAGTGCCCATCTCCAGCACACCGTGATACGAGTAGCCGTCTCATCGACAGAGTTGTGCAGATCTGCACGACAAGCTGGCGGCGACTGTTAATTTGCAGGACAGTGTGCCCCGAGGACCAGGGTTGGGAAAGTGCCCTAATGCATTTAAAAACAAAAATGTTCCTCCACCATTTAGCACACTCCTAACTTAATTCACTCCCGGGCTAAATTCATCACTGACAGATGGATGCGGATACAAATAGATCAGCTTTATGAATACCAAACAGGGATCTAGGATAGAAGTGTAAAATAGAAACGACCTAATCCGTAAGCCTCCCACTCTGAAAACAACAATGCGCTCCATGAAGACGAGCACTTACCAATGCGGACACCAGTTAAAAACCACCTCACGCTTTGCTTGTGTCTCGTCCATAACATTTTAAACCTTCTGTTAGATGCCCTCATGAATATTTGCCAGTTTCCAAACTTGCATTGATCAAACAAACTCCACTTTATTAAACAGACCTTTATTTTGGCATGTTGAGCAGATCTAAAAAAAAGGGCAGGTGTATTATTTCTTGTGTCTTGAGATTTAGTTCGTATTACTGCACCACATTCTAAAATAAGCTCAGTGTTGTTTTTTGATGTTTTTTTTTTTTTAAATAATTGTACCGCTATGCAGTGGTTTCATTCATCCGAGGCCAATATTCAGGAATCGCATATGGCACAAAGACTCAGACTAAAACAGGATGACAACTCACTTTTAAGTGGTTTTCCTGTGAGCACAGAAACAAAAACATGAACTAGAAAGCAGTCTGAGCAGAGTAATTTCCACTTCAGCTGCATGATCTTCAAAATGTTTTTTTGTCAGTGATGAATTAAACACATTCAAATGTGTTAATTGAAGCTCTAAATCAGTATGCACAAAGGGATGCGATACTTCAGGAGACAATGGGATGTGCATTCCTCCATCACAGATCACTTCTCAAAGTCCAGCACACTCCAACAGGACTGTTATTCAGAGTCCAGATCATCCAAGTAAATCAAGGTTCTGTCACATCACTAGAGTGAATATATCTGGTCTTACAAGGTTAACTAACGAATACAAGATGTGTTTTACACAGTAGCAGACAAGTCAAATGTTGGGGCCAACTTGACAATGTACCCGAAGCACCCCAGGAAGAAGAACGCTGGACTCCGTCACTTCTGTTAAGAGCACAGGGACAGTTTAAAACTTTGGACAGCACTCACTTGCATCGTAGTTTGAGAATTGTGTATATATTCATGTGGCCCATTTTTATTTATTTATCCAGCATCAAGTGTGAAATATTTTTACCACTCCAGCACATATCAGCCATTTAGCTGACTGTATATTTGTGCGTGGTATTGTATTAGTTTAAGTGGCTTTTACTGCTTTATTCTACATAAACATTTGATTCCATGCTGGAATCGTTCTAAAATTCTCCAGCCTAATTTCCAACGGAAAGTTTCCAGAATTTCACGGGTAATTTGCATACCCATGGCAACCCGGGTACCTCAGCAACATTTCTACCTCTTTCCACAAGACATTTGTGGCCAGGAACAGCCCACCAGTGACTGATGATTAAAAGGTGCACATTTCTGGACATCAACTCGGTTGTCCAGACGGTGTCCCACCTCAACTGGAAGTCTCACCTGGCTTTCACTTCCTAGGTTGGGGTATTGTATTCCCTCCAACACTACCACGCCTCATACAATACACGACATCCTCCGAGTGAACAAATACACAACATCTCTGCTGGACATAGTGATTTATACCTTCAGCATGTTTGCTTTGCTTGAATAAAACGTCGCATAAAATGTGAATTAACAACAGAAAAAGCAAACATTGTGTCCGATCCCACTTGCAATGTACGAAACAAAAACTGCAGGACTGATAAACAGACGAGCAAAGCTTTTCAACTGTCAGGTAAGAGTTTTAAAAAAAAATTAAAAACAAAAAAACAAAACCTAATCCAATACAGCCACTTGAATAACCAAGCACAGACGACAAACCTGAAGTCATAAGATGAAATACAGCTTTAACAGTGCACTCCCATTATTAAAGTTAAGATTATTGTTTGTTTTTTTTTGTCTTTTTTTGCGGCATTATCTGTCTCTGAAAGTTAAAGTGGAATGTAATGATCAGTTTCGATAAACTACCTGGTTAAGTAAAAATTTCTTGCATAGGAGGCTAAGAAAGTGCTGCAGGGGGAATAGTTGGCCTTGCTGCTGACTCAGCATGCCTGGTACCTCTTCCCTTTCCATGGCAACACATTCATCCTTATCTACAACCCTTAATACCTTATATAAAGTGCTCTGTTTCATCTGACTGACTTCTTCAGTTACCCTGCGTGTGTGGTGGTATTGCATGAGTGTTTCGCTCAAAGACGAGCTGAAATCTTTTTGCAACACCCCTACGCTTTCTAAGCAAACCCATGTACATACAAATGCATGCAAAAACCACACACATCCACCTCACAGTTAGGAGATTATTCCACACTTTCATGATAAACGCTTGATCCCGAGGGTGCCTGGAGGAGACGTGGACAAAGCGGCTGCATGGGTTTGCTGGATTGCAGGCAGAGTGGGGGGGGGGCGCGGTTATAGGCATGCGTGCACACTTGTGTGCGAGTATGTGTGGCAATAAAAGTTAAGTCCACAGTGGAGTGCTACTCCCATGGGGTCCTAAAAGAAAGCGCAATGACCACAAATCACATATTAGTGCTCATTGTTTATGTTTCACAGTGTGTGCAACTGTTTGAGCCCGACTGTTCAAACAGCTTCTTAAAACAAAAAGATGTTACAAGTGCAGAAATAATCACCTGTTGATTTGTGATATTTCAGTTAATTAGGCCATGAGGGGGTGCATTTCTACCATTAATGTTAAAGTGTGTCTTTAAGAATAATTAAAAAAAACAAAAAACTATGAAATTGCAATCTGACTAGGTATTTTTACATTTCTATCTCACCTGGCAGAACTGCCCCCCCCCAGATTCCAATTGAAAGCAAATAAATGACAATTAACATTTTCCCAGCTCTGTGTATCACACTGCGGTGTCTCACTGCCACATTTTTTAACACCCCACAACCAGAAGACGATGTACTGGAAACACTGCACAGGAAGTGAGTAAGGCTCCGTTCTCCTCCATCTGAAAGACCTCCTGCCACTGCAGCTTGTGATCTACAAGACTTGAACAAAAGAGGAGGCAACTGAAACACCGACTCTTGAGTCTGTCCCTACAGTAAGTCGCTTTTTATCTTGCCACCTTCGTCCACTTCAAATATAGCTCAATTAAAGCGTAAGAAACACACCTTTATTAATATTACTCTCATCACGATCAAACGACAACATTCCAGTTGGGGAACAGAAGCACGCCACCTGTACCAGCATGGTAGAGCCACCACAATGCATCATGGGGGAACATCCCATGATGCACAGAGTTCTCTTTTGTCTTTATGTATGTACTTATTGTTATTGCAGTTAATATGGCTCTGCTTTTGTCCACATGGGCAGCTATCCCTGGACTAATCTCTTTGCGTTTGTTGGTCTCTCTTTCCCGTTCTCCCAGATCTCCGGCTGGCTGAGGCAGGAGGCTCCAAGTCTGGTTCTGCTGGAGGTCGTTTCCTGCTAAAAGAGGGTTTTTCCTCCCCACTGCTGCCGGGTGCTTGCTCTAGATGAGACAGGATTTGATCCAATCTGTTCCCCTCCTCTCTCTTTCTTTAATGAAGTGGCATTAAATGAATTTTCCATTTGGACTCAGCCTGGATGAAGTCAACTTCTACAAATTAAATAAAATCAACTGAACTGAATGGATATATATATAGTTTGGCAGAATTGGACTGTATACAGTTTTATTTGACATCATTGAACTTGTTTTGTTAAAAATTTAGAGCTATGCAAAAACTGAACTCACAGCTGTGCAACGTAAACAAGTGAACATTTAAGAATGTGTTTACTTGTCTGCAAACCCCCTTTCTGCTACTGTCCTGAGCAGCCAAGCACAGTGGGATCAAGTTATAAAGTTATGTGTTGGTATTAACAAACTCACGGGGGTCTGAGGATACACAATTCTTTTTTTTTTTTTTAAGATTGTAGCGCAACTCCTCCACAGAGACAAACGGGCACATTAACCAACCTTAACAGGAGAGCTCCTGGTGGCCACGGGCAGCTCTCTGACTGCAGTGCACGGCGGGGAAGCGGATATCCCGGCTGCGTACCCCTGCAGGGGCTGCCTGCCGCCAGCTCCCACTCCTCCTCCTCCGCTCCCCCGCTGAGGCCGCTGTTTGATACCATCCAGGAGGCGAACCAGGAGGATGTTGGCCGGGAGGTCGTCCACCCCGCAGTCCACAAGGATGCGGCACTCCGGGCAGCGGAGCTCGTTCCGGGAGCTGACGATGTTCTCCAGGCAGCGGCGGCAGAAGGTATGCTGACACGGCAGCACCTTGGCCGTGGTGTCCAAGCGCTCCAGGCACACCGAGCACTCCAACAGATCCAGCAGCGACGAAGAGTCGTCCATGTCGGCGGAGAGGGTGAGCATCTGGGCTTCGGTGTCCGCGGAGACGCTGCGGCGACTTTTTTTCCTCCTTGTACCGTGGAAATTACCCGGGGACCCGAAACATTCTGGGAGGCGAAGCAGCGCCACGACGGTGTCCCCACCACAACCTCTCACCCTTCTGCTTAAGCGGTTGCCCCCGTGTTTGTTGTGACTGTTCTCCGTTGTGGCGGACCTTTTCCTCCCCCTTTCTCCGTCCGTGTTTCTGTTCCTCGCTCGTTCTCCTCCGTGTGGACTCCACCAGCGTCTCCGGCAGCTGTGCAGATTCTGAAAGCTGTGCGAGGTCACGCTCTCATCATCATCATCATCATCACCGTGTTTTCACGCGCGCTGATCACAATTGAGGCGCGCGCTCACGAAGCAGAAACAGCCAGAGAGAGAAACCCCTGAAAGCGGCGCCGCGGGCACGCGGCAGGCAGATCCACGGCCGATCAGTAATTAACACCAACCAGTTTCCCTCCTTCACACACCTGCACGCTAACTGGCCGAGAAAACGAGGCTGTCAAGACGCTTCTGTCATCTCACCTGCTCGTCGAGCTCACCCGAGCGCATTACAGCATCTGGACGCTAAATCTTAATCAGTCATAATATTCAGACTGAAAGCTGTTGTTGGGGAGACAAAAGTTAATTCAGGTCGAGTTTGCCCAATTTTACCCAGTTCTGTTAAATAAAACCAATGTAAGCATATAATACTTATTCTTTTAAAAAAAATGTGACGACAACAATTAATATGCTTTCTCTGATGCGTGACAGCAACAGCCATTCTTCTGATTAGTAACCAGTCAGTTGTCGGCTTTGCGAAAAGGTGGTTTGTGGCGACACCTTGTGGTGACTTGTTTTTTTTCCTGACATTTCTGAATCAGTTTTAGTTCTGTACAAACAGCACACCAGGTGTACCTATTAATAAGGCGGTCGAGTATATATGCTTTTCGGAAAATAGGAGGTGATTTAAATATAATATCATCAGATGGAGGTGAAGGTGATCACTTGTCACTGATCTATAACTCATTTTAGGGGAGTTACAACTGACTTAAGCCCAATTTACAAGGCAGTAGGTCTAAAATATCGAGACCTGCAGACAAGATGATCACTTTTTTTTTTTACAATTACTCATAGCCAGCTCAATTTTAATTTGACCCACTGGTGAATCACCAACATTGATCCTGGTATACTTAATCAAGAGTACATACACTTACCGCTTTATTATATAAATAGACAAATAAATAAATGAACCAATATTAGAAAGTGGGAACAATATGAGCCTTTCTACGATTAGTAGTAAATTTGAAGGTGCAATTAAAGTAATTTGTTTTCCATCAATGGGATGCCAAGCAGGCCTATTTTCAGTCAAACAACAAGGATCTATAAATTGTCTGAGCTTTACAACAGATTTCTGCAAATCTATCATCACATCCAATGATATTTCTTAGGGTTGTTAGGCTGAAATAAGTTATATAACTCTCTGTAAATGGTTTGGATGCTACAAAAGCACTTTAAGACAGACAAATGTTCAAGTGGATTTTGGACCAGCAGTAGTCAACTAACAACAGAGGGATCTAATAGTATGTGGGTTGATAAAGGTACACAGGGTAAATAAAGTAATGCAATATTTTTTACTCACACTGACAGAAGTCACTGTTCATTCATCCAACAAAAGAACACTGAATTAAAATGGAGAAAGAAAATGCTTCCAAAAAATGTATTGCAGTCATGTAGCGGTGTAGTTTGACAAACATCACCGGTGCAATTCAGAGTTGGAAAAATGAGACAATAATAAAGCTTTTTGGTGGACGGAAAATAAAAAAAATCCTAACCTTCCTTACAGTTACTGAAAGTCTTGGCTTTTATGTGATAGAAGTGTTGAGGAATGACTTGAAGTCAGCTGTTCATGTCAGAAACACTGATTTCGCAGAGCTGAAGCTGTTCAGTCAAAGTATTGAGTTTAAATTCCTCCAAGCTGATTTACAGGACTGATCAACAGATACTGGAGGCCTCTGGTTCTCGTTGTTGCAGCACCAAGAACTGAAAAAAAGCATCACACGTTTGTATATAATACAACTGCCGAAGCTGACACTGCACTGATAAGACTATAAGATCATAGCAAGAAGGTTCCAGGTACTAATATCAGATGAGACCTTTTTGTGTGGCGTTTAGTGGCTCCAATCTAATGTCCTTCCAAAGGTTAAAAATATACAAATTAGGTTTAATGTTGAGTCTTAACTGTCTGTAGGTGTGACTATAATAGTTTGTTTATTGGTTCAATCGCTGGGTCAAGATGCTGAAGCTGACAATGGCAACGGTAATGCATTCTTCACTGCGTGAGTGTGTGTGTGATAATCAAAAGACATACCATGAAAAAAACGGTATAGATTAGTAAGTGCTGCATGAGTGGATGTGTTGGGGTTTTTCTGTACTAGAACATTGCGTTTGTGTGAATCTCGTTGTGCTTTTAATCACTGCTGAGTTCTCATATGCAGCGTACACCCACCTCTGACTCTGGCATCATGACATCTTTCACTCTTTGATAAATAACTAATAAGCAGCAAATAAAAACCCAGGCCTATTATATCTCTTTGATACTCTTTGTTCATGACTATAGCCATGGGCAGACTCTGACCCTTGATCAAAGTACTTAATTCTTAATTCTTAATTCTTAAGCCTTAATTCTTGTTGTCTTTATTTCCAAAACAATCTGTGGCGCAAAAACCCTTTGAGTGGTTAATGACTAGAAATAGATATACGAACCCGGTCAGTCTATTCACCATTTGTAAGTCCACGCAAAATAAAACATTACAGTAATGGTTTGTTTTTTGTTGACAGTTAAGTGAAGGCTGCTCTACGAATGAGGACTAGCCAAGTACTGTTGGCAGACGAATCAAAGTAGCGTCCTCTGAAGTGTTGTAGGTGGGAATGTGCGTGTTGTTTTTCCAGCGATCAGAGCAGAAACTTGCCTTGCGCGTCCACCTGTTCAGACCTGCTCCCGTCTCACATGTAGAGGGGGCAGAGAGTGATTTGTGTATGGCTGCGTGTGTGTTTGTGTGTGACTTTAAGCGACGCCATCCAGGTTGAGGGGTGGGCCCGTTATTTACCACCCAAGATGAAAACCTCAGGGTGGACTGCGCAGCGGCGCAATTAGAAAGGAGACTGTGCACGTTGATTGGTCAACATAGAGACCGTTATATAATTTTATCTGCGATTCATTTCTGCATCAGCATCACAAAAGTCTTATTTCTTTTTAACACAGCAGTCTGGTATACTTGCATGAATAAATGAAAGCTTTGGAGATAATGAGGCGTAATTGGATTTCTTGTTTGCTTTCTCATGCCTCTGTTTGGTAAAAAAAAAAAAAAAACATACAACATACAGGAAGCAGGTCATAATCGACCCCTATAGTCCAAAGAAAAACAGTGGGGCGTTTCCTTATAAATGTGGGGAAAACAAAACTCAAACGAAATCAGGGTCAAGTGTCTTGCATCAGTAGTGGGGAGATCTGAACATAAGAGAAAGCTCCTTAAAAACCTGACTGCTTCTTGCTTTGTTTTTTTTTTTTTTTCATATATCCATGGGGTGTTGAATATTGCACTGAAACAGTAAGTCATCTACTGAAACATGTGAATCGTTTTGTGGTCAAGCCCTGATTTTGAACGCCTCACTGGCGCATAAGACCCACATGTCATGGAAATAAGTCAGCATTCACGAGCGTGTCTCCTTCTCTCTCAGTCATTACCGTACCCACTCATGTCTTACGCTCAATGTCTTGCAATTGCTTAATACAATTTTCCACAGCCAGTGATTCAGAATTAGAGAAGAACTTCAGGGAGAAGTTGACAGAAATGATTACTGGATGAAAATCCCTTCAATCCATTTAGGCAGAGTAGCCAGCGCTCCCTGTGGGAGGCAGAGATTTCAATAACAGCAGAGGCGGATGCTGTCAGACCAGCAGACGTGGCACCTGGGATTATGATTTTTTTTTTCTTTTTTCCATATAAAATGGTTAAAAGGTTATTTGGGGTGTCATTTTTGGGGTGATCATTGTGCAGCAGTTTAAATAAATAAATAAACCCACCGACTAACGAGGCCTGTGGGTTAGTGATTAGTATCCAGATTGCTCAAGGCTTTGCAAGAAAAGTCAGCTACAGTCCCGTGAGCTATTTTAGTTTGGCTGAAAATGTTGGTGTATCGTTCACTGCAGCAAAATCATGTCTTTTTCAGTTGCTGCGTAGTTACACAACTTTTCTCTGAAATCTTTATGATGCACTGTGGAAATAAATAAGAGTTGTGTTTATCAGTCTTCAGCTTAATTTACATTCAAATGCTCACAGCTCATCTTCTTCCATAATGTAATATTCGGCAGACACCAAAGTTGCGTAGTCCTGTAATAAACACAAATACATTATATGTATTTGTCTGTGTGAGAAATTATGAGACTTTGGTGCATCATCGCCAGGTACCAAACACTTGTCTCTGTCTCTCATCAGCCAAAATCCCTCATTTATACAAAAGTAGGTTAACTGACATGGCTGTTTCCATGGTTACCAGTTTTTTGCTTCCACGTTGAAGGGTAGTTAAAGGGCTGTGTGTATCTATGTGTGTGTGGTCTCACAGACAGTGTATTAAAGGCGGAGACTTGCGGGGGGTAATAACAAGGTCATAAAGTCTGTTGGAGGTTGGCTCACTGCTATGATGTGCAAGGCAGGAAGATACCGACAGGATCTCAAACTTCTTCGTCTTTCTTCACATTTTACGTATCTAAGTGGAGATGTCAAAGACTGTAAGGTTTCATGTAGGACATTATAGATTAGTGGGTCCTTACCAGGTCTCAGCCAATTCAAACAGCCGTTAATCCCCAGTAGCTGCTATCTTCACTGTTTACATCCAGATTACGTCGCTGGTCTGTTGTGATCATGTCAAGCCCACCTACAGACTTTCTCTTCGAGGATAGAGTGATTATATTGGCTCCCCAGGAACTCTGATTCACCTTGTTGTTGAATTGTGATATTTAAATAAACTTGCCTTGCCTTACCTTGCCTAAAACAGCTGCCAACATGGCCAGGCCAGGTTCTCCTGGAATGTTTAGCCCAAATTCTGAACTACAAGATGATAAAAGAAGTTTCCAACATGCAGAGAACATATTAACTGAACCTACAGGAAGCTTTTGCTACAGTTGAGATGCAGAGTACATTAATGTCCCACCAGAAATAAGCTTTAAAAGTTTGATCTTCATGGGAAGTGCAAAGGGGGAAACCAGAGAAGATGGAGACAAAGACCGAGGCTTCTGTTAGAACGTGCTTTGGACAGATCTGAATTTAAATGAATGAAAACTGTAACAGGGGTAAACCAAGAGCATTATCTGAGGAAAAGAAAATCACAACAACTTTGAAGCACTGGGGTGTAGATATTATCATTTGGTGTTCAGCTCCAACACCTCTTTTCTTAGTCAAACTTTTGTAATTTTCCCAGAATGTGGTTTTGCATTGTCGTGTTGAAAAATTAATGGATGTTCTTGAGGAAAACGAACTTTACCAAAGGCACTGACACACCATCACCATCACAAAGCCTGAAATATGAATTCTTTTGACAGCAATGCAGTCCCTATTCTGCAATGTTGCTCCCATGATGCCTCAGAGTCCAGAGATGGCACAACAAAGATCCTATGTGATATTTGTGAATGCAACTCCATGTGGCAGTGTTTGACAAATGCAAAAACTGACGTATATGAAACAAAGCTTAAGTGAAACGACCTTACCTACCTTTGGTTTATACTGTCTGCAGAGCACCAGAAGTCAAAGCAAATGTTAACTGCTGTATTTGTTTTTTCATTTGCATTTCCAAGTTGTCTCACCATTGTCTGATTTCACATGATTGTATTTTCAGTTTACATAACAGCTGATTTGCAGTTATTTATCTTCTTGCATTGTATATTTTGTAACTGTATTGCAACACACAATTCTTGTTATTTCCTACTTGACCTTATGCAGAGTCCATTGGAAGTGTTTTTGTGCAACACCTTCTATCATAATAAATACAAGTTTCACTTAATATGTGTTTTTGCCATGTCTGTGATGGAGGTGCCATCATTCTCTCAGCAGAACTCATCACTCTTTATGTTATCCTCTCCTCATCCTTTCCTTATCCTCACTTCTCATTTAATCTCTTCTCTCATCCTCCTTTCAGTCAGGAAGTCCTGGATTCACATCAATAAAGCTCTATGGGGAGGTGGGGGGTGGGGTGGGGGGTGGGGTGGGGGGCTGACCCATAAGCTAAAGACTGAACATGGAACAGAGATAAGAAAGATAAGAAAAAGTTTTAAAAATAGAGCTGAAGGAAGAGAACGAGAGACAGAAACAGAAAGGGCAAGTAAATAATTACAGGACTCCCAGTGTCTTCAAAGCCCCTCTTTTATCTCATTCTTCCTGTGGCTGAGAAAAGAGGAAGTAGCGGAAAGGGAGAGGAGAAGGAGGAGGAGGAGGGGAAGAACAAAGTCCAAGATTTAGTCCAACTCAGACACCAGGCACCAGTCAGCTGCATCACAGACTCACTCACTCTAATTGATGTCCTGTATTTGCGCAGTAGGAGAATTTATATATATATATATATATATATATATATATATATATATATATATATATATATGAGTGTGTGCACATTTTTTATTTGGCTAAACTTGTTTTTCTGAAGTTGCCCATTTACATATTTGGCCAGATTACTTTACACTTAAGGTCAAAATTATCAGGTCTCAAGGAACAATGTTTCCTAAATGGATGGATGGATGGATGGATGGATGGATGGATGGATGGATGGATGGATGGATGGATGGATGGATGGATGGATGGAAGCTTTACATAGCAAAGGGATTTTAAATCTCAAGAGTTCCTTTCCCTGGTTAAATAAAGGTTAATAAGTAAAATAAATAAAACATTCTTCATGGTTAAGGCTTCTTACTAGATTTACTTTTGAATGTAGGATAAATATTTAAAATGCATATATTTAAATAAAAAAAATATTGAAAAAAGTTGTTCCTCAGCTGGTCAAAAATTTGGAGCAGAAAACAATGAACAACGTCATGAAGACTTTCTGAATGTCTGTAATGATGACTTTTCCTGGACTGGGGTCTTCTAGACCTGTTGTTTCACACAGACACACGTGAATGACAAGGTCATTGTCCAAGAAAGAGGCCATCGCTCACACAGCAGCACATCAAGCCCAGGGTGAAGTTTTCCCATCCGTCTGAAACATGGAGATGAGTTTTGCAAGTCTGTGTGATGTGATCATATTTGAGCTGAATGGGGTGACAGCTGCTGCCTTTGTTGGGTGAAAGCAGAGAGAGGCATTCAAAACATTGTAAAGTAAAATAATAATTTCATTAATTTGTTCAGAATAACCTAATTTGACCGTCTAATGACTTTTTCAACTTCTACCTTCCCTCACTGCCTCAGATTTGGAATCGCTGCCACTACAGGCTCTTAACACTAGATGGCGGTGTCGAGTTGCAGCCCGGAGCGCGTGACTTGTCCCTCTGACAGTCGGTCTACCTGGGGCACGTTAATCGGTTTCTCTTTCAGGGCGGAGAAAACCACAAACTCACTTTTTTCTTATTAAGGAGGAGCCTGCAGACACGCCGACATGCAGCAAAGTGCAGGCTGAGGCACAACTCGAGCCCCGTGAAACTTCTCAAGACAGCCAGTCCGTGGGCAATGCTCCTCCAACACCACGATTCAGACTGATCCGCGACCATCAGGACCGTCCGGCCATCAGCTGATCCCACGGAGCAGCTGGAGAGAGCAAAGCAGTGCGCACACCTCCCCGAGCTGCAGGTAAGCGCTCCGCTCTCAGGAATGCAGGGACGAATTGCTGCAAGACTCCGGGGAAATTCCTGAGCAGCTCTTTTTATGCAGACAGACAGACAGACGCGTTTTACTGTAATATCACCTCATAGTAAAATAAGCACGAATTTTAAGCGTTTTAATTGGGAGGAATAACTGCTGATACACCAAATACGAGTGGATCACAGTATGTGATTACTGTGAGTCAAAATATGCATTGGGGATTCAAATAAACTGCAGACTCAAAACCAATATTTCAGCATTTATTTTAACGCCTGGTGGGCAGATTCATACTAATGTGAAACTTAGACAGGCTTGTTGTACGGTGCATACGATCTGGCAAGTTCTTTTCTGCATTTTTGGGGATTTTCATTAACGTCATCTATAGGAAATAAATCCTTGAACAGTCAGGTGAAGCAGACATCCCCAAATAATCCCGAAGTATGTGAAGTGAACTGCATGTTGGAGCAAAGGTTCAACCCTAAGGTGTTAGAATAATTTTCACATCACTGGCTTTACAGCGCAGGCCTCGCTGCCTTTGTGAGAAGGCTGTGATTTAGACTCGTACACACAGACCTATACTGACTTTTGGTTTGGGATGGTTATCATCTGTATCAAGTTTGGCTTTCCAATCGTGTTTTAAATCTCCAACAAAGCACATGGAAATGTTAGTTTGTGTGTGACACTTTGACAAAGTGTGCACTTGTGACCCTTGCACGCCTCACTCCTATGTTTGCATAATTGTTTTCTTGGTGCCGCCTGCCTGTCCCGGCCCCCGGGGGGAAGTCCTGCCCGCAGACAGACAAGAGGGCCCGGCTGGGGGACATGCCGGGTCCTGCCGCTCTTCTGAAGTCTGCTGGCTGGCTTTGAACTGAAGCTGCTGGAGGTGGAAATCAATCTGTCTCTATCCTCTGTCTCTCTCTCTTGACTCCCCCTGCAGAACCTGTGCGGCCCATCACCGCCGCCGCAGAATCTTTCATGTGCGCAGGTAGAGAGTCAAAGGAGACACAGAGAAGAAACAGGAGGGCGTGCAGCTCGTCTTCAAAAGACGCTAATATGGTTTCTGGGGATTAAAGGGATGAAAGTAGAAAAAGCTAACAAAGCCTTTGCCTGTAGCCATGATCATCCCATACTAGACTGAAGTGAACAGACAAATTGTTTACTCACTGTCACTTAAGGCTTCACGTTGTTGGACTTCACACAATTCACTCTGTTTATTTTGGAGTGATATCAGGAAGGAGAAACGCTTCTTGAAGAAGTCAACATTGAGATTTATGGTGGTTCGCAGCTGATTTTAATCCAACACAGGGTATCCGTTACCCCGTGTAGAAATTTATAGAGCTCAGGGGGCCTTGTTCTGGTAACACTGCTCACATCTAAGAGGAAGTTTCACTTTAACATGTCACATGGATTTTACTAATGAAAGTTATTTCAACTCATTATATTGTTCCGTGGAAGTTTACTGCTACTGTTCCGGTTGGATGGAGGCTCAGCGCCAGAACCAAGTGCAGGAGTGCAAAGTGACTTTACATGTCGTTTAATGTTTAGCATTATTTTTATTTTTAGTTTGGAGATTGAAGTATAACATTTCTACAAGGTGACAGTTTTATGGAACTTGGTATTTGCCGACATTATCATCAGAAATTGGGCATTAGGCACCTAAATTAATAGATCACCACAAGGTAACATATTTTTTCTGAGGTGGATATAAAGGTCTTTCTGGACATTTATTAAAAAAACCAAATGAAACAAATATGTATAAGTGTGTCAGAATAGTATATTTTGAACTGTTTTCAATTGAAATAATCCTGTTTGAGATTAAAGGAGCTTAAATGTAGCTCTACGTGTTTACCTCACCTAACATGCGCGGCGGTTTTAACACCTGGCTCCAGTTATTCAGCCTGGACTCAGCTCAGACACTCTTCGCACTACAGCTTCAGTACTTACCATCGGCTAATAACGCACTGTTTTTGTTGTGTCTGCCTGCAAAAGATCTCCACCCTGCATGTTGAAGGAATTGTTTTATTTTGTTGAAATTCTGGCTTTCATAAGCTGACAGTGGTAGATCCAACGTGGCCTGGATTGTCACATTTAACGTCTTGGTCTTCTTATAGTACATTAAAAACACCACATGGATATGCCGATGAGGGTAAAACTTGGCTTTTCATTTAATGGGGTCTTAAAGTACATTGGAGAAAGTGTTTAACGTGTTGCAAATTTACAGGTCTTGAAAACACTGGCAGTCTAGGAGAGAGTGAATTCTGAAAAAATCAACAACAAAAACGACAACAACAAAAAAATACATACATTTGGAGATGAGTGGGGTTTTGATTGTTGAGAGATTTATAAAGGCTGTTTTCTTAATTTCATTCTCTGTCATCGTTTGAGTCATTTTGGAGCGACTTACAAACGCTTTGTCATGATTTGAAAATTCTCTAAATCTTTTAATCTCTGTCACTGAGGTAGAGGAGGCTGCAGCTGGAGCCAGGGTGGTGGACAAAAAGCTACTCCAATTCATTATATATACGTTTTTGTGCAATGAGCTCAGCAAAGCTATGTATGAAAGCAGAGTTTTCTAATCACAGGTTTTGGTTTCGTCGCTGTCTTTCCCCATGCAAAGTGCAGACTCTACAGTTAAGTAGCTGCAAACATAAACTGTACATTAAAAATGGATGGATGTAGAGAAGTCCGATTTGTTGCTGAAGGTAACTCCGGTTCTGTGTGACATCCTCAGAGGATAGCCACACTGCTAGCAATAGGAACTGAGCTGTTAACATATGACTTCCCATTTTAGGAATTCTGAGTTAGGCTTCTCATATTGTGACAGGGGAGTTTTTGCCTTTTTAGAAAAAAGTTCATGTGCTTGTTGGCACTGAGGTGAAGCTGTACCTGAATGTGAAGTCAGTGGAGGATCCAGCTTGGGCACCTGTACAGATTCTGTATGTGTCAGAGCTGGGATGACTGAGAGGAATGTTGTATATCATCCTGATGATGCTGTTTGGAACAACTGGGATGTCTCAGACGAATTGCAATGGCATCAAGTGAGTCTCTCGTTTCTGTCCTTCATGACTACCTGATGCTCAGATGACTTGAGGAGACACAAGCAAACATTTTTATCATTAGGTGTTTACTACTTTTGTATTAGTAGAAGATGAATTGACGTGGGAGCTGTCCACCCAGTTTGAGTGAAAATCAATGTGTGTTGCAACAGGAACGAGACAGTTCGTAACGTAACAGAATTTGGAACATACTCAACATTTCTGTTTCTACTGTTTAACAGGCCTGCAAATGGGATGTGTCGTAGTTGCGTGTGCGATTGCTTGAGTTGTTGTTAGGAAGCGAAGATGATTGACAGAAGGTCAGCCGTTAAAATTACTGGACAGACTATAAATGATGTCATCCATACGTTTCCCGAAGAACAGCTTTCAAGCTTTTCATTTTTGTCGTATTCCTCGCCGCCACGTTGAATAAATAGACCTGGGAGGCCAACTGAAACACAACCATCATTTGTCAATCAAAGTTACCAGTGTCTTTAGATGATTCTGGAGGAACTGCAGCGCTATAAGTGGTTGTTTACAGTGGAATATCCCATTTTTAAATGTTGTTTCAGTGGCAAAATCAGAAATATCTGCTGTGATTAGGTGAAGCTGGGTTAGTACAACCTTCCGATAGGTCGATAAACTTCATAGCATGATGATAACTGATGAGGATGTTATAATGGTTGTCTAAGCCCACGACAAATCAAAAGTCTATGTCCGGTATTATAAATGAATTTACTGCTTCATATAAACTCGCATGGCATGGTTAAAAAAAACCCAAAGAAAATCACTACCCATCATGGATCTGAAATTAAGCTGTGGGGAGAACAATTGTATTTTGATGCTGGCCACAAATATGTTTATTTCTGCTTCAAAGTTTGATTTTATAACGTGGGACTAACTGGAGATTGGCTTGTTTTTTGAAACCAGCCCCTAGTGGTGGAAGGAAGTGGAATATTTGTAACATCTGGACTGAGTTCAACTCAGGAGTTAGATTGTTGCCACTTGGTACCAAGGTACAACGAACCATGGTACTAACGCACAGTACTGTGTATATTTGATGTTTATGAAATAAGACATTTTTGTTGAGAGATCTGCATCATTTTCCGACTTCTGTATCGTAGGTGCTACCCAGAGAGAAGGAGTAATGCATGCTGATGAATTTCAGGTTACACATTAAGCTTCCGATCTACAGTCAAAGCAAAATAAACAGAGACAGACGTAAAGACAGGGAGAGAGACGTTCTGCTCCAGCAAAGCTAAAGAAGGGAACAAGGGATCAAGGAAAGCAGACGATGAAAGACAGATCACCAGCAGGCAGAGAATCAAAGAGACTGCTGACTGACGCTGACTTCCATAGGTGTGTGAAATGAGAAAATGTGTGTGTGTGTGTGTGTGTGTAGGCATTTGCAAGCCTTTTTTTTTTTTTTTTTTTATGGGCCCTGAGAGTTTGTTTTTCTTGCGCACCGTGTGGGAAGCTGACAGTAAGTCTGTAATTAAACCAATCAAAAGATGAAGAGAGATGAAAAAGCATCACACACATATGCAAAGATGCATATATTGCTGTGAGCATGACAATTATTGGATGTGGTTTCCTCTTTTTTTTGTTAAAAAGTACTGTACATTATTTGGTGAAGGAATAAAGTGTTTCTGTTTACATGAAGTCTGTGTGGGAGCGTTAATTTGTCTTTTCCAGCACTCCCGTTATCAGCTGTGATATTCTCTACTTATTTGTTGGTGGAAATTCAAGTTGCACCAAAGCATGTTTTGAAACTCCTGTGAAAATGCAGTTCCCCCCCGATAAACCACGATGATGGAGTTTGATGGCATTGGAGTAAATTGATATTTAGCCAGGAGAGCGGGGCCAGCTGTTCTCTGAGGTTCGAGTCTGTCTCCAAAGTTGGAAATCTCTTTTAATTATGGCTTTATTTACACATCAAACTTACACAGTAATTATGTAGCAAATCAGATGTATTTATTTCCAGCTCATTTACTTTCTCATAAGTGAGCTTCAGTGGCTACTTTGTTCAGTGATCTGTACTTCCTGCAGGACCCATAGAGATGTTCAAAGGCAGAGGGTGCGTTTGCAGAAACATACACAGACCTTTTCTGTCTTTGGGTCATTTTGCAATCAGTGAGCTCCATTAGGTGAAAGCGGTTAGTCTGATGTGATTGACAGCCCTGCCACCACCACCACCACCACTACCACCACCACCACCACCACCACCACCAACCCCTGTATTTACTTTCAAGCTGCGTACAAATCACAGGAGGGAGACAAAGTGCCAGCAGCAAATTCCTGCCTAACATCTCACATCAGAACAAAAAAGAGAGCCTGGGCATTTTGAATGACAGAAGATTGGCCGTAGTGTTAACTGTATGAAATGCACAATCCTTGTCATGCTGCGCATTGAATGTAAAGACTGTAAAGCATTTAGAAGCCTAAGTAAAGGATTATGACTATTGTGCAGGTTATTTAATTGCATTAAGTGTACAGTGTAGTGAGACTATGGCAGTAAAAATGTCTCTGCTCAACACAACTTTGTGAACGTTCACTTCAACTCATCTTTTGACCAGGGCAGCCTGTTTTTCTATAGGCATCAGCCAGAAAACAGAGGTCTTAATGAAGGTCGTTGTCCACATAGGAGGTTTTAATGAGCACAAACACTCTATAGAAATGAAATCCACAACGTTTGTGGTTTTCTCTTTTATGTCTGATCTACAAACTCACTGCACTGAAGTTTTATTGCAAATAAAAATGCATAATATCCCCCAACTGCTATAATGTGTACTTAATATTGTTTGTTTAAAATGTACAACTAAAACACACAGTATAACAGTTGGAGAATGATCTTTAGTCACTCATTAAGTGATCATAATTGTCCTGTCTTCAGTCAGTGGCTAAAAGTCAGTTAATAAGAATAGTGCTTGGTTAAATGTTGTGTACACGCACAGAAACTGGCAGCGTTTTAAGGTCTTTAGATTGTATACCATGCTTACAAATCCCATACCAAGGCAAGAGCATGCACAAACTGTGGATTAACAATAAAGGGTCAAAAACTGTACAAACCGCTGTCTAACCCGTTACAGACACAGCCTGCGTCTGGTTACGTGGTGAAATCTAGGGTCGACTTGCTTCTGTGTGACGCAGACGTTCAACACTTGATTTGGCCGGTTGGGTGGTTGTATGGGAGTAGCATAACCTCACAGTTGGAAGGGTGTTGGTTCAAATTCTGGCTGGTGGAACTTGAATTTGAATGAGCTAGTGTGACTGCACATGTTTCCAGTTCACATAAACGAACATGTTATCAAATAGACTTCTTATAGCACGTGAGTGCAGTCGGTTGCACCAATTACATTTTGGGGAACCAGACATTCTCTAAGGAACTTTATGTATATTTTCTAATGAGCCATTTACCTGGTATGCATCAAGCAGCTAAGGGATGGCTGTAATATCCTGGAACTACGTATGAGTGAAATTAACAGAATAGTTGATTTAATATAAGTGCTTTAAAAAGAAAAGGGTGGAGTGCCCTCTCCGGGTCGGGAATCAGATACTGCCCCAAGTGGAGGAGTTCAAGTATGTTGGGGTCTTGCTCATGAGTGAGGGAGGAATGGAGCGGGAGATTGATAGGCGGATTGTTGGGGCATCCACAGAGATCCCTGACTCAGCACCTTTACTGGTAGGCTCAGAGTAGAGCAGCTGCTCCTCCACATTAAGAGGAGCCAGATGAGGTGGCCTAGGCATCTGGTGACGATGCCTCCTGGACGCTTCCCTGGTGAGGTTTTCCGGGCACGCACCACTGGGAGAAGATCCCAGGGAAGAGCCAGGACATGCTGGAGGGACTAAGTCAATCGGCTGGCCTGGGAACATCTTGGGATACCACCAGATGAGCTGGATGAAGTGGCTGGGGAAAGGGAAGTCTGGGCTTTCCTGCTTAGGGTACTGCCCCCGCGACCCAACCTCGGATAAGCGGAGGAAAGTATGCATATGCATGGTTTCAGAATTCCTGAAGCAAATTTGATCCCTTTATTCATATTTTTCTGGTTGAACTCATCCCAGGAACACCTTAACCCGAACCATATCTCATCCAGAAGAGGTATAATATTTTACAGTCAAATTCCCATTTTGATGATTAACATTATGATTTTGACACTGTGGCAGTCATTAAGGTATTTAAGTGTACATTGACTGGTTATTACTTTAAATCATCCGCTAGCCTGTAAATTAACAGCATATCAAAGTCATTAGATTACAATTAAGGCTCATTTTAAATACCAGATGTGAACACAGGAAAGGAGGTCAGTTGTAAAGGGAAAAACAAGAGAAACAAAAAGAAGGAGAATGTTTAATAGAAAACAGATTTTGCCTTTGAGACATATCAAAAACCAGGATGACAAAAGGCCTTGAATCTATATCCTGGTAATGTGATTATCAGAAATTAAGTGCTTTTCAAGAGACCACAAACCATACTCCAACTCCATCCCTAGCTGTCTAAATTGCTTTGGATCTTGTCAGCGTTCCCTGGCCACTAATTGGCCTAATACTTAACTGCACAAGTCATTCTCAGACCATATAATAAATATCCTTTACTAAGTTAAATGTTGATAATTAAAAGCTATTTCCCACACGATTCATCTAACAGTACATCATGACGTTGCGAAGGCATTTTTTCTCTCCTGAGAAACTAATAAAATGAGTCAAGAATTACAGAGAAAGAGACAGAAAATCATAAGAAAAGCTACAGTAAAAAAGCTTTCCTATAAATAATTTTGAATTTCAGAATGAAAGCAAATGGATGGATGGACTCAAGGAATTGCTGTCTCGTTGTAAGTTACAGTTTTTATTTTTATCTGAGTGAATGCAATCAGAGCTGGCTGCTATTACATAAAAGAAAAGGAATAGCCCTGCAAACCTCCACACTCCAAGTGTGTATAGGTTGGTCTTTGAACCCATTCCTATAGTATAGATTCAAATGAACCTTTATTTAGAGACTGTGGTTGGTCTGCTCTGGGTTTTAGATGGAGAAGAGAGGAAGCTAAGGAAAAGGTGTTCAGAAGGAAACGTGGAGTAAACCCTTACCAGGAGGAAGAAAGTCGCTGTTTTGTGTTTATCTGTGGGAATTTCCATAGACAGACCTCTCCTTTCACCTGCAGCGTCTCCAAACTATCATGTTCTAGTGCAATCCAAATAGCGTGCAGAGCTATGTAACGGCATTACTGTTATTGAGCGTTTTTTTTTTTGGTAAAGAAAAGCAATCCATTTTATTGATCTCTGGTGCTTCATATTGAATGAAACACCAAGATGTACAGACACTGACCGAAGCGTTTTCAAATCCAGCCAAAGGAGACCAAATGCAGTCATTCAGTTGAGCATATGTCACAAAAACGTAAACCAGCATATGCACTGGGAGCTGCCCAGTCCACTCGCTGTGTTCTGGTGGTGCGACTACAAAGAGCATACATTTTGCTCGATAAAGACGCAGCTAGAGACAGCAGGTTTATTTATCAGAGATTATACAATCGTTAGAAGATTAATGCCCTGGAGGGGTTAAAGTCTCAGGTTTACTTTTATCTTAGGCCTGTCCCAACAGAGAGAGCCGAGGTTAGATCGACAGGGTTGAAAGCAGTAAAGCGGACTGTCAGAAGACACCACGAGTCTTCAAACACAGCCGTACGAGTGTACGTGTGTGCATGGGTTCGTGTGTACATCACTTTAACCCCATAATGACTAGCCTTGAGGGGGCCATAACTATTTGGCAGTTGTTCCATTTCCTGATTTGGAAAAAAAAAAAGGAAACCATCTACCCTTTTATCTGTTCGGCAGTGACACAAAAACACACACACACCATCAGCTGTGGTCTTACCACAAGGTTTTGCACAATTAAGCCGATTTTGCCATCAAAAACCAAAATAGTGTGCATTTATAGGCCTTATATCTATATGTGTGTGTGTGTGTGTGTGTGTGTGTGTGTGTGTGTGTGTGTGTGTGTGTGTGTGTGTGTGTGTGTGTGTGTGTGGAAGCTGTAATTAAGCAAGATCAAACCCCTGGGGTTAGAGAATTAGCCATCACTGAAGATCAGAGGGTTTTGTTTTTGTTTTTTTTTTTTTGTGTTTTTTTTCTACTGAAGTATGCGGCATGGAAGAGTGAATTCTGAAGTTTGCAGCCAGACAGACAGATTGTGACCTCAGATTGCAGATAATTATGGCTTCTTCCTTTTTGTGTCTCAAACACACACTTTGATGCTCTCAATAACTTCAGATGGATTGAGAGTTCAGCTGTTAACGTGAACTGATTAGACCTAAAGGTGCATGAGTGAAAACAATAATGTACTTTAAGACCCAAATGTCAATCCCTGTTTTCTGTGCGGCACAGGTTAAAGAGAAATGAGATCCATGCATGATGATAAATAGTGCTTCATCATGTGCCAGCTAAATTTATCTGCACTTAAAAGGGTATCAGGGAACAATGTGAGATGATTTTGATGAGGGATTTGAAAGCAAGTCACACTCTAAGCTTTAGAAATGTTCCAACATTTAAGTCTGGATATATTCCCATGATTTAAACTGAAATTAATAACCCTTAACAGAAATATGCTGTATATTCATTACAAAACAAAAATAAACATGTCACAACAATGAAAGGAAAATTAGTAAAAGTTGTCTGTTAACAATAAACTCTCTACATTTGAGCACAACAGGCATTTATGAGTTTGTTATTTGTGTCTGCAGTGTTATGGTTGCCTC
This sequence comes from Xenentodon cancila, assembly GCA_014839995.1. NCBI lineage: Eukaryota > Metazoa > Chordata > Actinopteri > Beloniformes > Belonidae > Xenentodon > Xenentodon cancila. Next base: position 10,768,144 of record CM026200.1, read on the forward strand.
GGGGTGATTTATAAATAGCCGATGTGGAGAGCCATAAAATTAGCTTTCTGTCTAATGGCCAGCAGGGGGCGACAAAAAGAAGCCATATTCTATAGAAACCATATGAAAAATGACTAAACCAACTTCTCAAAGCTTTTTCATTTAGGAGTTGTGGATTGTTGTGATCTACATATGGATTTGACATACAACAGATGCTCTTCCTGACTTAAACCTCCCAATTTATTTGGCATTGGGAGTACACCCACACCCTAAGAGCAATGGCTCATGACCTCAACGTTTCTACAGTTTCTGCAGAGGGCACTGTGGACTTCAGAGTGTTAATGGCCTCTATTTCTAATGCGCCCCTAATTTGTCATAAATGTCTACGTACTGAACCAGTTCTGTGAAAGACGAGGCCACGAACTCGGCTTCTTTCGCGTCTATTGACGGTAGTTTGTGTAACCTCAGTGGTCGATTTGTACAGACTGGATGGAGTACACCAACTGGACAGAGATCCCTACACAATGAGTTCTTTTTTATACACTTTTTGTATACATTCAATGTCAAAACGACATTGTTTTGCCTGTAGGGACCCTATCCATTCTATCCCATCAGTGAAATTACATTTTCGTCTCGTCTGAGGCTTTGAAACGTAAATTTATTTTGATTTAGATGTTGACTTTAAACTCATTGCCATCTAATAATAGAAATAGGGATGCAATAACTCCTGAATATTTCTTTAAGTATCCTAGCCACTGCACACGGAGGACCTGAAATACTATCCAAGCCAATTCATTGCTTTTAAACTTTTTCTCCCTTGGATTAGAACATTTTAATGCAATTAAAGAGTTAATGTTACCAATGCCAGGCTAATGCAATAGACATAAAAAAAAGAAAATGGGCCTATTTTTAAATGATGCTGAGTGATATCACCAATGTTGACAGAAGCAGAGTTTAGCCAGAGGTGATAAGTGCTCATAGTTATGCATCAGAAGAATGCCGTGGGCTGATCTACTGCTATTACTGGTTTATTGGCAATGACGTGTTGCTAACAGGACACCACACTCATCAGGGCCACACACAAACACACAGACGCATGACGTTCCCACTGACAACACAACTGTTGCAGGAATGCTCGTATTCATGGTTTCCCTGATTTGTAACAGAAGTTCGGTGCAAGCGGCTGAATGCTGGAAATGTTTACTTGATTTACAAAAGTGACCGTCTGTTGTTGTTGCCTCTTTCTGCTCCCCCAGGAAGAAGACCCAAAGATGTCAGAGAGGGAACGTCAGAGGAAGTTCGTTATTTTGTCCACATTATTTGTAAGTTTATCTCACCCCGGGTTGTTTCCCGCATTTTAGAATTAATTTCCATTAATTTCTTTCTTTTTTTTTTTAATCCCCCCCCTCCCCCCCCCCCCCCCCTCCATCAGGATCCTCTCATTTAATCCGTTTCCTTCCCTGCACACGTTCCACTTGGATATCTGTCTATATCATGTCACATTCACTTCACCTCCTCTTTACTCTTTGCTTTCCGTGGCCTTTCTGCAACTTGGACTAAGAAACCCTTCTGGGACCGACAGCATGGTTTGCAACCACAGCCGACTCCACACTTGGCACGGCGTCATCCAAACTTTGTGCTGCTCTGCTCCAGCAGCTTGCACAACTCTGCAGCACTTGTACCAATTAGCCAGAGTTTAGCAGAGAGCAGATATCTTTATAATCTGAGATCCCTGGGTTGTTTTGATGTCGACACCCGCTAGCCATCTTCCCAACAGGCCTGTTCACCTCTTCCTCCCGGTCTCCCTCTCTTCCCCTTCTTACTGCGGGCCAACACTAGCGCACTGGATTAACTCATAAAGTGTAACCCACAGGATGTGTTCCTCATGTGCGGAAATGTAAGCTGCATCTTTCCAAAGGATTGTGACATAACCGGCTGTGTATAGCTGGTGTGGTGAATTGCTAAGGCAGTAAGTTTATTTTTTCAGCTGTGGAAGAATACGGCAGGACAAATGAAGTAAACAGTATCCTGACATTGATTGACAGTTACTGCTTGCTTAATTCCCAAAGTGACTCTTGTACGTGTTCACTTGCCATCAATGAAGAGCATTAAAGGTTGTGTTGCAGAAATTACTTGTTTTTAGTGGGTTTTCACTCTTTCCAAATTTTAAACAAAAAATAAAAGCAAACAAAAAAACTGGATGTTTACAGACATATCAAGTGTGTATAATAAGCAGGAGGAATAAATACGGAAAGGCAGAAAGACAATAGTGGTGAGACTTGACCCACTGCTGAGATTAAAAAGTCAGGATTTTGGAACCAAATCTGATGACTTGACTGCATCCATGTTGTACATGTTTAATACAGTCATTTACCAGCTCTACCTGTAATACTACCCGTAATACCCGTAATAGCTGCACATACACACATCCACATGAACCTAAAACAAGTGGGCAATCGTTGTAAACAAGAGTGGGATAAATTTTCTTCGCAATAAAATGAGAGACATATAGGACTAGTAGATGTGGGGATCAGTGGTTTGTTCACCTGCGACACAGAGTCGAGCTGTTGTACAGTGAAATGATGAACTTCAGAAGAGATTTTCTGAAACACTCTTTATGACAGCGAGGCTGTTTGAGAATGAGCCAGTGGTGTAGGATTGAGTCCCCATGATGTAGATACACTGTGTTCAGTGATGTCCTGTCCTTCAAATGTCTCCAGGATCTGCACAATGATTTTTGCGGCCTTTCAAATGCTGATAACTCTGACACCGACATACCCCTACCCCAACTAATCACAGTCTGTAGCACTTGCAATCTCACTGAAGGATCAAAGCTTCCTCAGAAAGCAGACTCATCCCCTTCGCTGAAATGTTTTTTCTTTACACCCAATCATGTCACAGACTATGTTGCCATTGAACCTAGTTTGCTGCCAGATGTTCCTTCAGGTTTATCTTTGCGGTACCACTCACATTTCTAGACTTTTGTTGCCCATGCCTCATCTTTGAGATGTGTGGCTGCCATCGCTTTTAAAGAGAGACACATTCAATATGTTTTCTTTGTCTCATGGTGAATAAAATATAAGTTTATGAGAATTGCCAATCATTGCATTCAGAGATCTTAGCATCCTGAAGCTGACCAACATCTCCCTGGTCTTGGTGAATTTTAGGAACAGATGATTCAAAAATGTCATACACATCACAAAGTTGGCCACCTTTACCCAGACACTGACTGATACCCATCAATAACACCCCCCCCACCCCCCCCGCAAAGCTATATCAGAGAAATAACATCATCATACAGTTAATGAGTAATTCCAATTAAGGTGGTTCTACAAGCCGTTAAATCACTGACTTGGTTTTAGTCGGATAAATAATAGACTAATATCCCATGTGTTGTTGTTCATCTAAGGTTGTATGAACCTAATTTTAAGAGCTGGTAAGGACCAGATGATGTTTCATCTTCTCCTGATATATAAACCTTGAAATTGAAAGTTGTTTTCTTTTTCACATGACTGTACGTAAATGAAAAACATTTAAACAACAAAGAGAAGATGGAGAGACTTAGTCACGCACTCATTTATTTTCCCTCCATTATTTCCTGGACAGGAGATGATTGTTAAAAGTCAGTTAGTTTGCTTGGAAAAGGACAAAATATGTTGGTAAAGCTATAAATACCAGCTGCTACCTATTACATTAAGCCACAATGATACAATGCCACACCAAACACAAGCATGCACAGACATACACACAAACACATGCTCAGTCACGTATCCATCACTGCAGGGGACATTAGATTAACTTAATTTTCTGAAAACATACCCCAACTCTAACCAAAACCCCAACTGGCCCAAACCTAATGTTACCGCAAGCTTAACCCTTTAATTCAACCTTTTAATCCAGTCTTCACATGAAAATTAAGGATTGTTGTGGGGGGTTCTTTGTCTTTACAAGGGAAGCATATAGCCAAAATTTGATTGTGGAAACCCACTGATGTCTCCGTGACATGAGTAAAACAAGCACTCAGCACACAACCGGTGCTGATATTGTGCAACTCCCCATGCACAGGACAATGAGTATCATTAATCTGCGTTTCATGGAAAAATCAGGATTTGTTGTTTTGTTTCTTTGCTGTTTGGTTTATGCGATTTGAAGTGAAACTGCTGATTCTTCTCCACCTGGTCTACAACAGATAACAGAAGAAAATGAATCATCCAGTGGAGTTGCATCTCTGTATTTTTAGGGACTGGTTAATACCCATCCTGCTTTTCTAAACAAAGACCTTAATGTTATATCAGATAATTTACAGTTTTGTTCTTAGATAGTGATTCTCTAAAGTGCTCCTGAGACCATGCAGTCACTTCCATTACAGAACCATCCCCACGCAAGACGGTTTGATGACATCAGAGCTGGTGTCAAAGCCTATTTTTGAAAGCAATTATTACCCAAATTAAATTGCCCAAACTTTTCTTATAAGTTGTTGAAAAGGCGTGTGAGTGCAGGTTACTGTGGAGTCAAAACTAAAGAGGGATATTAAAGAATTTATTAGTGCCATCTCGTTCTGTTCACGTGTTTGGAAAGCGGGGTTGATCACGTGATTTCTTAATGATTGGTATCGGATGAAAATTATGGTATACAAAAATTGCTTTCTTTATTTAATAATTATATACATTATTTATTTATTGTTTAATTATAACTTTCAGTATTAACAAGTATAGTTTATGTCAGGTGGGAAATAGGTGTAACTTTCAACCGCAGTTGTAGCCAATGAGCTGATGTCACTGTGGCGACTCTGTCACTGTATTTAATGAGTTTTCAGACCCCTAGTGACTTTCTTTTTTCAAAATACCGACTAGTGACAAATCTGATTACTTTTTTTTCCGGTGTCACTGAAAACTTTTGCTGACTCTAAGTTGAAGGCGCGTATCGTCCTCACTCTTCTCAGCGAGCAGCCCGTGCTGCCGTGGGCTCCTTTCCCGCTCCAAAGCGCTTTCAGATGGCTCAGTCCTCAGCACCAGTCGCTCTCAGCTGCAGTCACAGCAGGAGGCATTTTCTCCTCTCAAAGAAAAAGATTGCGCATCCGTGAATCCAAAGCTTATTTTCAGCTGGCCCAGCACCACTGAATAATAAACAATGAAAATTATTAATATATGATTCTAATTGGTATGATAATTAGAATGAATATACAGTGGCACCGCACTGGCCTGCAGTCAGGATAAAAAAAAAGTAGGGTTGGAACTGTGAACTTAAATTAAACAAAAAAAGGAATTGACAAAAACAAGTGGATTTGTTGTTTTGAATGGTGATCAGTTTGTTGTTGTTTTGTTTTTTTGTTTTTTTTAGTCCCTTTTTAATCTCTCCCATGACTTCATGCTTCTCTCCAACATAATTCATTACAATTATACACAAATCGTAAAGCCAACAGTTACTTCCCTCGCTGAGGAGTCGGCAGCAACAGTGGCTGACGAAAATCTAGGGCAAAGTTGAAGTGGGTTCGTCTGCATTTCAGAAATGTCTGCAGTTTGGAAATATGTCAAATTGGACAGCGGGTGTAGTGCTGCAGCAGCTTTACTGTTTGCAGTTAGCAGTTTGCAGTGAGAGAGAGGCAAAGTATCAGATAGGGACTTGGTGTCAGCCGATACTTGAAATCGAATGACTCAGACTCGGAGTCTGGAGCAAAAAAAAAGGGATCAGGATATCTGTAGAACATTGTACTATATCCATGTCCCAAGATCTACTTTGAGCAATAGAGGGTCAGCATGCCGAGGCCAGTGCCTCAAGCCGCCACACAAAACATTGTACATGACCCTTGCACTGCTTCCTAGAGGTGGTGACGCCACAGAAGGGTGAATCCATGAGCTTGTTTGGGCTGAACCCAGCTACACCCATTGATAGAGACCTGGTTCCAGCGGGATATCATGCGCATCATTTTTTTTTTGTTTCAGTAAGAACAGATCAAACCACCCTTATCAGTCTGGCCTGTACCCCAGGGAAGCTTTACTAGGGGCAGAGTTTCCACCAGTTGTTGGGTGGGGCATGTCCAAATTGAGAAAGCCTCGTCCATCCATTCATCCATACACTGGACAGGCCATAGATATGGTATAATCTCATTGTATAAAAAATGTTTAGATATTGAAATTTTGCAATTTTACTACCCATTTTTATGATATTGTTTGGCTGTAGCATTTAAAATTAGGAACTGATCTGGATCTGAGCAGAAGTCAGGTGGAAGTCATGTGGAAGTACCTGGTGAGAAGCGAATTTAAGCCTCAGAGTCAGACCTGGACCTTTTCAGATAGAAATATTGGCGGTGCCTTTGCTGTGAGTCTGTCAGCTATGCAGCAGGAGTTGGGAGTATGAGCGTCAGCTTTGTTTTCACAAGTGTTGTTTCTCAGTGTTACATGCGTCAGCCTCTCACTGCCTTGTCCGGTCGTCTCACTCTCTGTGCCTTCAGGTGTGTTGCATGCTTGCTGGTGCTGAGTATTCCAGCTGTGGAGAGTATGAGTTCTTCAACCAAACCAGCAACAGCTGCCAGGCCTGTCCTCAGTGCCAGCCAGGACAAGAACCGCATATGGTGAGAGTCCACATACACACATGAAAACCAACAGTTCAGGACATTATCTTGGCTGCTACGACAATTAATTGGTTGTTTCCCCCATGTAAATGCACAGTTTGAATGAATTTTAAAGCAAGTCGTTGAATAAGGACATTTGATTGGGATGACCATTCAAGACTGATACACAACGCAAGAACTCGACTTTATGAACCTCAAATGTGTCAATTGTGTTCAGACCACCCACAAAACACAAGCACACACACAGAGCTGCACAGTGAAGGACACCTTAATTCAAATGAACAATTTCTTTCCGGTTTATTGCTCCCATTGAAATTGGCGTGAAGGCATGCATCACAGTAAATGACTTGCAGTAGTCACAGTGTTTTAGCATCCGTCAGTCAGTCTGCAGAGCGCCAAAGTAAACACAGCACAGGTAAATGCTTCAGTGCGGGCCACGCCTTCCCATGTGAGACAGCTGCATTGAAGGGTGAACACAGAGAATTATAGTTATTTGGGCCTTGCAAACTTATAATACTGTTACTATTCCCCTAATTTTAGATTTTGTTGGCTTTTAGGAGGCTAAAAAAAATTAAAGCTCAATCAAACTATGCCATTAAAGAGAAATTATTGCAATTTATCCAACTTATCTATCTAGGTGAGTTCAGGTTCTTTAAAGCTTGGAAAGCTGAATATGTCATCTTGAAGCACTTTTACACAGAGATTGTGGCATAAAGACACACTGGAGATCCCCTCTTTATTCTGCATCCACTCTCCAGCAACATTCACTCCACAGCGGGTGCTTTCACAAAAAATTCCACCTTTCATCCATACTCATACTTTTTTTTTTTTTTTTTCAATTTAGTTGTGAATCCTGTGCTGTTACTTTGTTATATAGCTTTCGACGCAGTGCATAAAGGTCTGAAGTATTTAAAGCCCCAAATTTACAGCCAATGGGAGTCATTCCTCTTTTCATATTTGTCATTAGGGCATTTCTTCTGTTATTTACCCTGTTAGTGCCAAAATATCACTACATATGCCTACGTAGTGGCTTGCTCTTGTCTCAAACGAAGGCTGTATTTGTTTTTCTGCCTTTCTTACTCGTTCTTGTTTCCATATGAAATAACTAGTAGGTTATTTCGCCACCATCGACAACAATCAAATAATCAACAGTCAGCTGAGCACTGACCTCTTTCATAAAGACTAATTTAGCCATTTGTGAGCAAAAACAAAATGCCATTTAAAAGAAATGATACCATTTCAGTTAGAGGAGAGCCACCTTTATGCTTTCTCGCAGCCTGTAATTTACATTTTCTTCTGTTTCCCTTAAGTCTCCTTGCATGTGGGTAAGTGTGTGCTTTGACATGCTTTTAATCAAGGGATAGCCATAAGGCTCCTGTTCACAACACAGGCTTCAGAAACATTTTTTGAGTGATGAAAATTCTGGCAAGGCCCATAGATAAAGAAAAGGCTTAGTTTCAAGTCGGATTAAATTTGTTGTTAAAGATTGTATTCCTATGTGATGTGGTAGTTTGGCATTCTTCACTGCGACTCCACCACAGACATTTGTAACACATCATCACCCTCGTGCTTTCCTCCGGTTTTTCCCTTAAAATATGTCCCTTTTACTGTTGACGTTGAAAAATAAAGGCAAACATTACAGACAGGGTCCTGCTCTCTGGGTTTTCATGAACCTCCCTACCTCCTACACTGAGGACATCTTGAGCACGATTCACAAAGGCGACACATTTGCTTTGAAAATGAAGAGGCTTTCAAGCCCTCTGGAAATGGTTTGAGGCAATGAACAGAAGCAGAGTCACATCAAGTCTCTAGACAAAAGATCCAAGGCGAGCTTTGGACCATAGTGACATGATCTTCCTTATAGCTCGGCACACTTTGCCATCAAATAATCACACTGTGACTTGTGGACGTCAAACAGAAGGGCGAGGATATTAGATTTCTTAAAGAGCCGGTCTTCTGTAGCCTAAAGAGGCACGGGCCTGTTTTAATAGATAGATGAAAGTAAAAGAAAAATTAAAGATGAAAGAGGCAGCAAAAGAGAGAGGGAGCATGTTTTGTATGTGTGCTCTTGTGTGGCCTGTTTGGCCTCCCCACTGAGAGGAAGCACCATGTGGAGAAGATCGATGCTAGAAAACAGAATGATGAGTTGGTCATCTTAAACACTACCAGGCGTGGAAAGCGGCACACACACAAATGCACGCTCACATACTGTACACACAGAGAGCCTCTGTGACCAATCAGATTTCTCTTTTGTCATCTCAGAAGAGTAAAGCCAGATTTTTGCTACGGACATTTCTAGAAACAGATGTGTGTTTGTGTGTGCGTTTTCTTGTAACTTGCCCGCCCAAGTCATAGTACCGAATCCTGTCATTGATCACACCCCCCACACACAAATACGCACATTTAAAAACTAACTTGCAGTTAATTATTTGATTTTATTAAGTACAGTTTATCATCTTGGTTTGAATTCCCGTGTGTGCGTTTTTTTGCAGACCTGTGGTTACGGTGTGAAAGATGAAGACTTTGCCTGCGTGCCATGCCCACAGGGAAAATATTCCAAGGGAAAGTATGAGATCTGCAGACGCCATAAAGACTGTGATGCTCTCTACAAAGCTACTGTCCGTATACCAGGAACTCCAGAAAGTGATGCTGAGTGTGGACCCTGTTTACCAGGGTAAGAAACACTAACACACACACATGACCGGCAGCTATTTCCTGTTAAGATGGTTAGCACATATTCAGTATATTTGTTACCGTAATTTCTCTTAGAAGAAGAAAGAACAGTGAAACAGCCATGGCTTTAAATTTTCTAAAACAGCTATAAAACATCTTCAGGTGACATCCAGGACCAGAAAACTGCATAAAATATGTTGAGCACTTTTGTTTTGTGCCATCCATGTACATAACATTTTTTTAAATGTTAATTTTGATCAATTCTTCCCACAAAAACAATATCACCTTAATTAAAAGTAAAAAATCAAGTAGCACAAAACGTACATATAAGGATAGATGTAAAAGCTTTTACAGGTGTTAAGTTAAAGTTGACATTTCTTAACTCTTTTTATACATATCCAACATATCTATCTCTCTACATTAAATTTTGCCCTTTACTGGAAAAAAAAAAAGTAATATACATTGCTTGCAGTGTTTTGTCTGAATTTTACATTTGGTACATTTCCTAAAATTGGTGAAGTTTTAAACATTTTTTGGCCCGATAGCGTTCTGACTAATATGCTTCATTCTAACCTTTTCTTTTGGTGTTTCTGCAGTACTGACAAAACAAAACAAAAAAAAAGAACAATTATAAAATGAGGCTACTCATGAATGAAATTGCTCTTTAGCTGTAATAGTGGTCAGAGACTTCATAGATCACCTTTAAATGCACCCTGACATTATCTTTTGTTACTTAAAACTAAGTGTTTGCATGAGCATTACATCAAATAACCACATGAAGAGTCCTGATTACATGCTTTGCAGAAAGTCATCAGCAGGATATGTTCGGACCTGCACGCAATGACAGCAAATTCTGAAAAAGTCATGGCACCTGCCTCCGTACAGACTCTTTAAGAAACGTTCCACCCTGGAATACCTTCACAGTGCTAGATGGCACTTGATTCATGAATTTCCGAATGGATAAAGACGCCAGTTTATCTTCCGATCTATCTGCTTGCCTGCCTGTCTGTAATGAAGTAGGTGTTGAAGGGACTGGCCTACTTAAGCCCCCTCCCACGCTATAAGACAGGGTTTATTGTTGAAATCTCCTCCTCCTGTCATCATTCAGGATGCTATTTCTGCCGCCTCTTAGTTTTCTTGGCTCCGACCCTCCATTCACAGGATGTTTTTCCTTTTTTGTTTTTTAATCAGTGTGATTTTTACCGGAGTGAGTGTGCAGACACTGAGTTGGGTCACGTCTGCATTTGTGCACTGTAAATGCTGTGCTGTATGCGTGGGTGCTGTGCACTTCCACAAGCAGAGTCTATACATGTTGAACATAACAGGCCCGAACACTCACGGTAAGGTTGTCTGTAAGCCCATAGAAAACAAGCTGCTCAATCATTTTTTTTGTTTTAGGAAAGTTTGAAGTGCACATCTCTGAAGGTGGTCTGAGAGTTATGGGGACTGCACCACTGAGGGAATGCTGATGTGATGTAACAGTCAGCCAGTGGTTAGTAGACAAGTAAAAATCATGTCCTAATTCCTCTACTGCATATCAGCTCATTAAATCCTGGCTGTCACAATCCCTTTCTATTCCGTGGTTGAGTTACTTCTATGTCACACTCTTCTCCCCTTTTGGGTTTTTGCCCTGTCGCTTATCTGTCTTTTGTTCAAGAGCAGTGATCTTATCAAAAAGTGGAGATGTCCAAAGTCTCTGTTAGTGGCCCAAATCCCTTAAATAGGAGTACCGCTTGTAAAATTATACAGAAGACAGTTTTTAAACGCTACTACTGTGAAAGAAAGCTTTGGGAGTTGGTGGGCAGGCTAAGTCACAGTTCCTGTGTTGGTTTTAATTGTTATGTGAAAGAACATTTAGAGATCTGTTGTCACCAATCTCCCTTCTGACAAATTTGGAATGATAAAGCATCTGCCAGTCTTAACCAATCCATGTGTTTCTGTGTTGTGCGTAGTATTTTGTGTTATTATAAATGTAAAATTGGTGGGGAGTTTTACGGTCTAAGCTTTTTTCTTTACATTATTATTACAATAAGTGTTTGAATAATGATGAAATGTACAGAACATATACTTCGCTAAAAAAAGAAAGAGAAGAGATTTTGCACAAACTAGTAGTAGAGCTACTCGGATTGGCCTACAGGAACCTCCTGGCGGGGGGTCAATGCTAATCAGGATTCCTAAATTACGTCCAGCACTCTCAAATGAACATAAATCATGTGAAAACAACTAATTCGAACCATTTGCACTAGAAACATTTTGCTGTGAGTGCATTTGATGAAGTTGGAAATTACAAGAAAAATAATGATACATGGACCAATGAGTTGGCTTGGGCCTTGTTGGCATATAATGCCAATGTAGAGGTCTGGCGGGGGGGAGGGGTTCTGTTAATCTCAATCGCTGCCACTGCGATGTACGTTAAAAAAGCAAAGACAAATGCAAGTAGTAGTCCTCCTCCTTCTTTTGCTGCATTGTTCTTTTTCGTCTCCTTTTTTGATGCTGCTGGCCATTTGCGAACAGCAAAAAAAAAAAAAGCACATCACCACCATCACGTGGTCAGCTGTGTTATTTATGCTTACAACAGTTCTCGTGTGGCGCTACAGAGTACTGGAGACACGTCGGTTGAAGGGGCCGAGGAGGTGGTCGGCCCTGTCAAAGAATCCTGCTAGTGGAAACATGCCTTCTGAGAAGAATGTGGATGGTGATGTCCCTAGGATGGTGCTCTTGTTTGTAGTCAGACCTTTTTCCCCTTCATAGTTGGTGTTCTTTGCTCTGATCATGCAGAATTTATGCCCTCAACCCCACCCACTGAAAGTGCATAGACATCATTTGTGTTCGGGATGATGTATTCAAGATTAAACCCAGTTTCAGAACATAAGAAGAAGCCCAATGAACATTGAGAGCACAGTCTACAGGACAAATCCTTTCGGATTGGACTTGGTCAAGCATGCTTGGTGTAAAACCATCCAAGATCACCACAGGGAATGCATAGACATGAACGGGAAGCACATGCATCTACATCTGATGAAACCAGGGTGCATGGGTGCAGAAGGTGTTTAGGAGAAGAGTTTTAATAGATGACACTATGAACGATTGCAGATTTACTTCGGCGCGAACTGACATGATGACTCCCAGTCTGCAGATGTTTGGCAGAGCAAGACTATTCCAACATGATAACAATCTAAAGCATACTACACAAATCACTCAAGGGTTTTGCATGAAGGAAGAAGTTAAATAGAGAAAGGGAGGAAAAAATGGCGCCTGGCTTGAATCCAGTACAACAGATTGGGGTAGGTAAAGGAGACTGGAATAGATTTAAAACTCCTCCAACAGAGTCACTTAGAAATGTCCAAACTCAGATTTTGTGCACGCTGAAGAAGATTGGGATTATTATCAATAAATAAAACTGGAAGTATAAAAGATTTAAATTTAAGTAGTGAAAGGTCCGATTTTTACTTTTAATAATTTTACAGTGAAGTGATTTTTCTCGAATGTTATAAACAGCTTAAGAAGGTAAGCGTTGGTTACCTGCAGGCTGTATGAATTCTGTGTGAGCACACAGACGTTTTCATGCTCTCAAGCCTGAACGATCATATATTATTCATTTATTCACAGCCTTTGCACCTTATTACCGTCATCCCTCTTTTCTCTCACGTCATGACTGAGGGCGATCTCTGTATCAAGACATTTTTAGTCCCTTCATGGTGTCAATTATGTGCATTTCATCACCAAGTCAAGTCAAGCCAAGCTTTAGACTTCAGCTGCTTTCCTGAATTTAAGCACCGTGTGAGAAGAAAGTGCAGTGCGGTCACTTACTATACACACCTGCTAAGAATAGTTACTTGCAGATGCTAAAGCTGAACTTATATGTCCTAAACACATCTATTTTATACAACTTGCACTAACAAATCATGCATTTTTATGTTTTGCAGGTTTTACATGCTGGAGAACAGGGGCAGAAACCTCTACGCGATGGTTTGCCACTCCTGCCAGAACGCCCCACGCAACACCAAAGAATGTAAGACCAACTTCTTGGCCGTTCTCTTCATTTGTCTCTCCCTTTCTTTCCATCTACTTCTTTGCAAACCTGTTTTCCTAACATCATCTTTCGACCGCGAATTCCCCCTTTTTTTTTTCAGCATTCACGTCTCTGTCAAAACACAGACATGGTTTCCACTGGAGTGAACATGAGAGTTTTGTGTTTAAAAGAAAGGAAATAAAAGTGGACAGGCTGTATAAAAGCAGATGTTGAAACCCTGGGCGTAATTTAAGGGGAACAGTTGGAGGTCAGAGGTCGTGATTAGTTCTCCAGACCCTCTGGATGAAGTTCTCCACCGTGAATGGGCCTCACAGATCTATTTAAAAAAGGAGTCATAAATACACATCCCTCATATTCCTAAATCACTGCATTTTCTTTTAAACGGGTGGGCGAGGTGGAGATCAATTGGCTGTTCATGTGCAGAAAGTGCAGGAATCAGTTGTGCCTTAAGTGAAAGGCCTTAAGACATGCTACAGGTAGAAGCAGTCTGGTGACGCGATAAACCAAAAGAATGTTTTCACGCCATGAAATGTGATCTTAAAATGTTGCCTTCAACATGCAATAAAAAAATGTCCAATCCCATTTCAGACTTTAAATATTATGTTTTTCAAACAGATGCGGTGAGCTCCTAATTACGATGAGCATTTTAATTAAATGTATCTAAATATTAAATATAACTGTTCCTCTGTGCTCTCTGTGGATTCATCCAGTCTCATATATATCATAAAATAAGGGACCACTCACGGGATTGAACCCAATCGTTTCATATTGTTATGGGATTGATATTTATGGGCCCATAATTGCTCTAAATTTCCTCAGGGTATCATTGAATTGAGGAGCCCAAAGACCAATGTTATTATTATTGTGTCATATTTAATGACTGTTTCGAAAGATGAAAACCCCAAAAAGCAGCCTGGGCCTGCAGAGCCGACAGTGTGAAGTAGAAGCAGCGGGCAGAAATATGTGTCTATTATATAAGTGCATAAGTCAGCAATGGCATAGATAAGAATGGGGTGAAATTCCAGCACAACGCTGTGAGACACTGACAAAGTTATACAAAACAAACAAACGAACAACAACAACAACAATGCCACCTGTGCAACAAATCCAGTCGTGAAATTTACTCGCTTCTAAATATTCTACAGTCAACATGGAAGTATTCGGGAATGACAGCAACTCAGCCACAAAGTGGTAGGCAATGTAAACTGATGGAGCGATGTCAGCGGATGCTGAGGCGCGTAGTGCGAAGAGGTCATCAACTTCCTGCAGAGTCAGACATCCAAACTTCATGTGGCCTTCAGATTAGCTCAAGAACAGTGCCCAGAGAGCTTCATGAATGGGTTTCTATGGCCAAGCAGCTGCATCCAAGACATACATCACCAAGTTGGATGCAGTGGTGTAAAGCACGCCGCCACTGGACTCTAGAGCAGTGGAGAAGCGTTCTCTGGAGTGACAAATCGCAATTCTCTATCTGAAAATCTGATGGACGAGTCTGGGTTTGGCGGTTGCCAGGACAACAGTGCTTGTCTGACTGCATTGTGCCAAATGTAAAGTTTGGTGGAGGGGGGTTTTACAGGAGCTGGGCTTGACCCCTAAGTTGGCCCCTGGACAATTTCATGCTCCCTTTGTGGGAACAGTCCATAAAGACATGCATGACAAGAGTCTGGTGTGGATGAACTTGACTGGCCTGCACAGAGTCCTGACCTCAACCTGACAGAACGCCTTTGGGATGAATTAGAGCGTTGATTGAGAGCCAGACCTCCTTATCCAACATTAGTGTGTGACCTCATAAATGTGCTTCTGGAAGAATGGTCAAAAATTCCCATAAACACTCCTAAACCAGCCTGTAGACAGCCTTCCCAGAAGAGTTGAAGCTGTTATAGCTGCAAAGGTGGACCGACGTCATATTGAACCCTATGGATCAGGAATGGGATGTCACTTAAGTTCATATGCGAGTCAAGATAGGAGAGAGAATACTTTTGACCATGTAGTGTATTTCGAGTTATTGCTGCTAAAGGTGGAACTAAAAGTCATTGAACAACTGGGGTACTATGTTTTTTTTTTTTTTTTTTTAAACTAACTGCATTTTTGAACCCTTGAAATGCTAAATGTTTATTCACACATTTACTTGTTGAAAAACAACAAAAAAATTGACATTTTCTATATTCTCAGTTCAACTGGATGCTGTTATATTATTAATAGCACAGTCGGAGAAAAGTAGCTGATTAACAACAACACAGACTATTATGCATTATTAGCTTCATGCAGGGAAAGCAAAACAGATAAAACTCCCTCTCTGTGTGGGATAATAGAAATGTTTTCTCTACTTTTAACTTGATTTTTATAAATTTGCATCAGTCCTGGTCATGAAAACCAAAATTTCATTCTAATTACTGAGTTTTAACCTTTAATATTTAAAAAAAAAAAAAGCTTGTACTAAGACCTACTACTATTAGATGATTTCTGTTATATTTTTCCACAAAAACATGGGTTTGAATGCGGGATACCAACGTTTGCACACAATTACACATACATTAAAGACAATTTTAGAAAGTAATTACAGGTTATGCTCATTTTGCTCGTATTTGCACTGATAAGATAAGGTCAAAATCATATTTGTTTTATTTAGGAAACAATTTTTATGTTAATATTTTGATACAAGTAAATACTCCAAGAGCTTTGTTTGAAGTTTGACCAGCAAATAAAAAGCAGCGTCATTTGTGTATAATCTAAAATGTTAAATTACACATTTGAACCATTCCCACGTTGATGCACATTTAATCTACATTTAATCGTAATCTTATCTGAATTCTTCCAACTGGAACTCAGAGATGTTGCCCCCCCCCCCGGCAGTGAATTTAAAAAAAGGGAGCTGAAAGCTGGGAGTTCTCCTTGCTTTGGGTGAAGGCAGGCTGACACTTGCCGTGTAATCTGTAAATTACCCCGGCTCCTGCCCAGCTCTGTGTGTGTGTGTGATAATTAAAACTTTGGCGGGGATGAGAGAGACAGATGATTAGCATGTTTGTGCTTGCGCTGATGCTACTCTTTGGCAACTTTTGATACGCAGCGGTAGACATTGCTCACTTCGCACAGTCTGCTGCTGATTTGTGCTGATTCCTTCTGCATCTAAGTACTTAAGCGGAAAGAAACATTTTCACCATTGAAACAGATCATAAACTGGCAGCGATGATACTTTCTGGAAGTTAACCTTCTAACAGGTATCATGGCTCTCACCTCAAACACCTCAGACTTTACATACACACTCTGAAATTCAGTTTCTTTGTGTTTGTTTGGACCAGAGAACCCCATCTGTCCTGTTTATTTATCCTTCTTCAGTGTATGTCCAGCCTGTGAGACATGATTAAGAGATTAAACCGCAAGATGCTGAACAGAATTCCAGTTTGGGCTCATGTTCTTATCCAGAGAAGTGTAAACACATACCTCAAGTTAATATCTTCTGCCACAGGGCGCTGGCACGTATGTGCATGTGTGTATAAGTGTGTGTGTGTGTGCGAGATGACACCAGGCCCTGAGACCACAGGAAGTGGCAGGGCACATGTCAACGAAATCTACAGTATATCAACTCGGTGAAATTAAAGGCTTGATTAAAAGAGGTGATTTATGAGCTGCCAGGAGTTTACAGCTCCATTAGGAAAGAGGAAAAAGAGCTGATGAATCAACCAGAAGAGCAGGGGGTGGGGTTGACTGGAAGCAATGGAAAGACAACAAAGGCCAATCTGGAAGAAGAGATGCTGCTTCGTATCCACACTTCCCAATAAACCGCTTGTTTACTCAGGCAGTCTGAAAGGCAGGAGTGTAACTGCTGTCAGAGCTGATAATTTGCTTTTGTAAAATGTTATTGCTTGCAAAATGGTGTCAGAAAAAAATGTCAATATAACACAAGGCCAAAGTTAACATACCATCATCAGTGAATACTTGCATGTGAATGCAGGAACTCAAAGGACAAAATGGTAATGCGTCGTAATGGCTTCATAATTGGGGGGACAGACCTCCCAATACCTTCTTTCTACAATTCTGGTTTTCTTTCTTAAGAGCCATTTTCAGCTGCATACACCAACTTACAGAAGATGATGTAACTCACTGCTGACAATGATGGAAACCGACTTTCTTCTCACACTTTAGTCCTCAGAAGAAAATTAAATTAAAACTACAAACTTATAAAAGAGAGAGATTCACTGATGTGGCCCAGCGGTGGCTGTCTAGAAGCAAACAGGCTTTTAGAAAGTTCACAAGATGAAGCGACTCTGAAACGGCACTCAGCTTCCATCTGGTTTGCGTTCGTTGAACGTACACAGTTTACATGTTGACCAGCAGCAACAACAAGCCATAGCACTCTTTTCACCTTGTGAGTCACGCCGTCTGTATGCATCAGGATGGCAAAAAGCAGTCCTCCAAGCAAAAGGACGGCAGATTGTCAAGGTGGGGGTGGTTTGACACACGATTTCTGATTGCTGAATGGAAGTTCCCATTTGTGCTGTATTTATGCCTGTCAGTGAAATAAATACCGACCGCTGACCAGGAGGAAAAAACATTTTAGCCACTACAACAGCAATTGATGAACAGGAAATGAAATGAAATTTAATGTGTGTGTGTGTGTGTGTGTGTGTGTGCGTGTGTGTGTTTTACAGGCATGCAAATCAACAAGTCGAAAGGAAAACCTTCGCTTGATCACGGCAGTACAACAGTCTTCCCTCATGTAAATAAAGGTATTTTTTAAAAAAAGTGCACATTCAGACAGGTTTTGTCTGCTTCCATCCATCATCATCTTGTTTTTGTTTTCCTCTCTCCCATCTTCACACTCATGCTTGCGTATTTCACATCACAGCCTTTATTTTACCCCCTCAGATGCTCCAGGGCAGAGCCACCTTGCAACGGCTCTAATAATCGCCATGTCAACCATTTTCATCATGGCCATCGCCATCGTTCTCATCATCATGTTCTACATCTTGAAGGCCAAACCAAGTGGCCAGGGTGAGGATTATACAGAAACACAATGCATGTGTATGATCTCATATTTAAAACTGGAATTTGTGCTTTACAGATTTTTGTGTGTGTGTGTGTGTGTGTGTGTGTGTGTGTGTGTGTGTGTGTGTGTGTGTGTGTGTGTGTGTCTGCAGCATGCTGTTCTGGACAGGTTGTGAAGGCCGTGGAGGCTCAGACCAACAAACAGGAAGACAAGAAAGACATGCCTGGTAAGACAGGAGTGAATTACACTCTGTTTTATTGTCTTTACTGTTTTTCCACTGTCATAATTAGAAGTTTTTAGTTGTTAAAAAAAAAAAAAAAAAAAAAAAAAAAAAAAAAAAAAAAAACAACAAAAAAGTTAGTTTGTTTACTGGCACATTGGTATTGTGGTTATAAACCTCATCCTGACTTGATTATACTTTGTCAATTTTACATGAAACACAAGGAACCTTATTATATACTTGTGTACATGATTCTAACTTTATCCACATTTCTGGCCACATGCGTGGTCGCAGGCCCACTTCTGTGTCGAAAGGCCAGATCGCATATTCTTATTGTGGTTTCTCAATACCTGGATAAGGCCTTGGACGCAGGTTTCCGAAAAACAAACATCGCCAATAAATAAATAAGTCTTGTTCTTTCTGCGAGCTCCACGCCCTCTAAAAGCATTTATCTGAGCTCTTTGTTCTTAGAGACTGTATTGTGGTGCTGGTGCTGAGGTTGAGTTTTTATGATTTTTGCCTTCATGTACCACCACAAAGTGTAGACTTTCTGCTTCAATTTATGAGGTTTCAGATAAATACAGCATTTAGCTAAGTAGCTTAATTTTCAAGGGCTTAAAAAGGGAGAAGAAATAAGAACAACAAAAAAACACAAAACAAAACAAAAACAGCTTGATATTGTTAGACGTTGGGTGTGGCTGGGTGGAAGTAGACAGCGCGTCTACTTTGTAGTGTTACATTATACAGTTTCTATGGAGGAGAGTTCCATGTCGGAAGCAATGAACTTCCGGACGCTAGTATTGTTATTTTTATCAGTGCAGCTCCTTGAGGGTTCCTTGAGGCAAGTCCTTCCTCATGGGGCCATTCCAGGCCCCATGAGGATTACAGATAGCAGCTCTATACACCTCACAATTCACCTTGCTACTTCTGTCACTGGCAGACACGCATGTCCATGCTTTGGGTCATGAGCTGTTCCCTTCCTTCTCCGTACTTTATTGTTCTCATTATTCTGAATACAAATTACATGTTTATCTTGGTTTCATCTGTTTAGGGAATCTGATTCCGGAACGTAGGTGGTATTTTTTTTTTTTTTTTTTTTTTTTGTAGAAATAAAAAAGAAATTGGCTACATCTGGACAATTAACCTTTTTTTTTTCTGTCATTTGTCCAAATACTATTGAGCTCTTGAAGCTGAAAAGTCTACACTTTGCTCCCATGTTTATTGTTTCATTTCAAATTCATTGCGTTAGATCATGACAAAAACAGAAGAAAAAAGAAAGAAAAATACACAAGGAAATGAAACTAACTGCATACTGTCCTCGTTGCTTGTTCCAACCTCAAAGGAAACTGTATGTCATACACGTACATGTGTATTTATGTATTTTGGAACCTAAAAGTTTGACTTCTATGTATTTTGGCATCTTCGGAGCATTAAAATATCATATATTCTAGGTTTCTTACATTAGCTTTACAATTAATAATTCAGTTTGAACACCAAATGCCATAAAATGACATATTATGAAATGTAGTTTCAGTGTCTGAGAGTTTATATTTGCATGTCTGGATTCACCACCAAATCAAACCCAATCTTGTCACATAATTTTGCTCAGCCAGAGCTTTTATAATGTCATTCAATGAGTGGTTCAGATTTGGACACCACTGTGACATCACAGACCCAACTCTGAGCTAAATTATCATGCCTCTCCGTCTTTACCTCCACCCAACGTCACATCATGCAGCATTTTTTGCTGCTCTTAAGTGGGTAGCACAAAGCTGTAATGCTGATTTTGAGAGGCATACGCCCCACACAGGAGAAGGGGTGGAGCCAAGGTATGTGGCTGACTCCACCCCTTAAAACTGGCTCTAATGGACAGATCTGTGAAAACACGATTAAAAGGGAGCTGTGGTATTGTCATTTTGATGTCTTGACCAAAACATTTCTTTCAACAGTAAAAAAAAAAAAAAAAAAAAGGCCATGTCTCCTTTTAAAAGATTAACATTGTATTGATGTTTTTATAATTAAATACAGCCTGATAGACAAGAACCCACATTTTTAAAGAAGAAACAACAGAAATAGCTTCTGTTTATCCTTCTGTGTTTTAGTAATAATCAGTCAATTGAGACGCACAATTAAAGTCAGTACTAAATGAAGCAGGAGTGTCAGGAATTTGGTTTTCATTTCTAAGAAGACCACCCATGATTTTTTTTCTCCTTTGTTAAATCAGTAGGTAACATGAAAAGTCATAGTAATAAGTATTTTTCTACCGTTAGCCATAGTATTACCCCAAAAGTTTTAAGAGAGTTGTGCAACAACAAAGAGAAGCTTAAACATGTACCACTCAGCATTCATTAACAGTGTATATAATTTTCACTTATTTCAAAATCCTCTTAAACCATTAACCTTGTAACTTAATGACCGGTTATTGCTCGAACCAAACATTGTTATCAGTAGAAAAGCTTACATCTACTACCCAAGGTTTCCTGTGGCGCTCTGAGCTTCAAAGATAACGATTTCCTTTTTAATCGAAGCTCCAAACTGCACATTTCTGTGCATCCATTATAAACTAAAACAAATGTTTCCTCAGAATTCTACATAATTCTCTGAAGTGGAGACTCGTGTTAAGATCTGCCCCACATCTAATGCACGGCTGATCACGTCTGAGTTAATTTCTCATCAAACAAAACTATTTCCCCTCATCAAATCTGACAGGATCGCACTGAATCGTTAACACGGAGCTGGCTCCATTTGTCAGTCCAGTGATGTATATGAATAGTGGTGATTTGCAGGATAATGTGTGCAAATGCATGTGTGCGCTTGTGCACTTTGTGTGTGTTAGTCCAGACCGGCAGAGTGATGAGTGTATCACGGTGGAATGTGAAGCTAAAGCCATACGTTGCTTTAGGCACCATTTCTCTTGACAATGATGCTCTGTTCAATTTCAGTCCCAGACTGACTGACTAACCACTTACATGTGGTGTGAACGAGAACACACACACACACACACACACATGTTAATTACTGTAGGTTTACCCACAGACTCATTTTGGCTTATAAAAATACATTGAACAGTTAGACTATTATTAGAACTAAATGTCTGCAATGGTAGCCGATAGCGAGTTATCACAGATGGACACATGGTCCACGACTGTGTGTGTGAATACACTTTGGATGACTGGTGTGTGTTGATGGGACAGAAGCCCATTGCTCGGAGCTCTACCGGAGCTAGTTGTCACTCAGGTAAGGCTGTGAGATTAAAGACACAGGCGCTTTAACTCTAACACACACAGCAGTCTTTCCTCTCAGGTATCCACTCGTTAGGCTGTCTAACCCTATCAATGTCCACGTTGTCAATGAAATATGACTTAAGACTAACGTTCATACGTTGTCTGCAACTGCAATTAATCTGTTCAAAAATCAGTTTTAGCCTCAGGAGTCTTTATTTCCGCCCCGATGTTTAAATTCATGCCAATATCCATTTAAAACCGGAGGTGCCCTGTAAGGAATTTTCTATATAGATTTGTCAATATGTATAGAGAACAATAATTCAAGCATCATATAATACATTTCATGAGAAATTGCATTTAGAGCTGAAATTACTTCTGGGAAATGGGCTCAAATTAACTTTCACAACTACTCACACACTTGTGAGCAGTTTCTTCTCTTTTACTTTTCTGGATTTCTCTCATGTTTTTGTCATTTTGTTTGGTTTGACAGACAATGTGGTGATCTTCTCAGAGAAAGACGAGTACGACAAACTGAAAGCTCCTCCTCAGAAAACAGTAAAAAGGTGAGAAAAACCTCTGATTCAAGTGCATTTTGACATTTCTGATCCTTCTAAGAGAAGAAACGAGATAAAACTAAACTGAAAAAGCCCATCTCTGGTCATTGTGAAAATGATTCAGGTTCCGACATTTTCAGATTTTTAAATTGTGAGCCTTTATGATTCCATTTACAATCAGAGCAAATAAAATAGTAAAAGGGACACTTTCTTTCTTCTTTTTGCTCTGATTTACAAAGCAAAAATAAAAGAAGTTACATTCAGGTTGTTTTGACTGGGAGTGGAGAAGAATGAGACCCAAAATTAGACTGCAATTTATCACAGTAATCAAATATCCCTTGAACTGAAATTGAAAGTAATATCTTTTTGTGTGGAAGGGGAACCTTCAAGGCACAGAGACTAAAATGTCAATCTTAGCTCATACTTTTATCTATTTTAAAATGATTTTTCTAATAGACAGTCTAATCTGAATTTCAGTTATCTTTTAAGCTGAGAGTTAACTGACATTTTATAGAGAAATAAAATCAAGAACACATTGAAAGTTTCCTTTATAAGTTACAGCAGCCAAACTAACGTCATTGTATGTTACACGATCTGTAAATTTTAATCAGTTTGGTTTAGAAAGAGGACTAAAATAATCACCTGATTGTCAAACTATTAGCGAAGCGGTCAATGTGTTTCTGTTTAAAAGATGAAACTTCCGACTGCGGCCAATTCTGTCTTTTCAAACTAAAGTTACTTGCATTCATCAGCTCTATGACGCTTTAAACGAAGGAGTACATCTGCACTATACGGTCACTGCACATGCATCTACTATGCATGCATGAGTATCTGTGTGCATTTCAGCGTGGTGTCTCAGGGAGACAAAACTCAGCAAAATCTTTCAGTTTTCTGACATTGCACCCATAATTAAGCCACCACAGAACATGCCAATGGGTTATTGCAGTAGTAATTTCTTTGCCACTGTCTCTTTTTCTTCCCACTATTTCTACATGTACAGTATGCGTGTTGTTAAAGGACCAGTTGCTTTTTTGTTTTTATGAAACAGATAACCCCATTATGTGGCTTTGGAGTAGACAGAAAGATGGCTTTAGAGGTAATATGAGGTAATGCAGCATATATGAGCCCTGAAGCCTTAAAAAGAAAAAAGAAGAGATGCGGACAGAGGATGTAGTTGTCAGGATGGATAGGGGTATTTATGCCAAGGCTCGCATAAGATCACCACCAGGTGAAAGCATGTCCTAGCAGATAACAAAAGATGGTTTTCTCACCTTCTTCTACCTGCGTCTCATCCCTCATGTGAAGACAATGCTGCTTTATAGACGGAGGTGGAAGTATTTGAGTGTGCAACACTGCAGCGATCAAGTTTCACGTTTGATCGGTACCCTTTTAAAATTAATCAGAGGGGTGTAAATAAAAAAATAGTTGACGCAGGCACAAGAGAGCACATGCAAACACACGCGCGCTGTTTAGCATCAATAGCAGCGACAGTATGGTTAATCAGCATGTCAGGAGATGTGCTAACTCACTGCATTATCTCCCAGCGTGGGTGTTGGGTGTCTGGGAAACAATATCATTTTGTGTGTGTGTCTGTGTGTTCAGGAAAAGAGTGTGGGGCATTGAAACAATGGCATTCTGTGTGAATCTCCATCAACAAGGTGCTTTTGAGAGAAAATCCAGAGCTGGCAGAAAGAGGATCATGATAAAATTATATTACATGATATCATGTAATATATGACGTGGAGTCACTTCAGTCAATCACAACTGCTTAAAAACATCCACAGCCATAGAAACAAAACAACATTCTTTATTTTCCAACGTTCCTGTTTAATTTGCAAAAACACACGCACCTCTGTGTATATTAGAAAATGAGTGCAAGAGTCATGTGGTCGGTGCCACACAACAAGAACTTTGAATGATGTCGCTATTTAAGTGACGTGAATGGATCATGACGGGTGGACGCAATCGCATATGTTTGCTGTTAAAAACTAGGAGACCCAGTCCTGGTTAATCCACAAAATGGGCAAATAGGCCGAACATACAAGCCCAGCAACATGTTGAAACATGCACACCTAAACTCAGTCACCACATGCTTGATATGCTAAGATATGATGCCTACCTGCGACAGTTTCCGTTGTGATCTCCGGCCTTCTTCAAACCGTTATCCCACGTGCTGCCGATGTGTCATTTATCAGCTGACCAGTCTGGGAGACCTGTCAACATTGTGCATTAGATCATTAGACCAGCAAATTCAAATGATGGATTAGAGAGTCCATCAAATACCGGAAACGGGCAAACAATACCATCAACCGGCACCAGGGGGCGTACACTCCTTCGCACACCTGGAATTCCATCCTCCAAAGGTGGTGTGTGTGTGTGTGGGGGGGGGGGGGCGTGGCCGGTCTAGGAATGTATTTTTCACGGTGCTCCCAGACTGATCGGTTGATAAATGACACATCAGCAGTAGACGGATGGAGGCTGGAGTTCACAGTCAAAACTGTCTGATCTCAATAGTCTGATGAAAAGAAAACTGTAAGTATTGTATCATAGAAGAGAAAATTAACGTGATCAACCTGCAATTTTTGTTTTGTAGATTGTTGGCACTTGGTCATGACATCATCTGCTTCCATCTTCCTAACATAGTTAACAACATGACCTAACATGCCACCTTCTTGAAATAATTTATTTAGCTTTAAAAGGTCCATTTTTGATGAGTATGTTCCCGTTTAAAACCCTTTCAATTGAAGAGCTTTTTAGCACGGTCAATATTAAATCAACTTAACTGTCTGGACAGTCCCTGAGTGAATATTTACATGTTGGTTTATTTGTGCAGTGAAAACGACGCGTCATCGGAGAACGAGCAGCTGTTAAGCCGCAGCATTGACAGCGACGAAGAGCCCACGTCAGATAAACGGGGATCGGCGGAGACTACAAACCACAACCTCTGCCTCGTCAATTTGGGCAACAAACCTGACCTCTGCCTGCTCTCTCTGGGACTCCTGGACCGCGGCCGCACCTGCAACGGCACCTCTGCCACCGCCGCGGCCAGCCAGGCCAGTAGCATCCCGAGTCCCAACCACATAATCAATGGCAACCACATCAGCGGTGTGAATGCGATCAACAACAACAATAAAACTCCAGGGGTAGGAAGACTTAACTCCACTAAGATTATGACTTTGAGCAGATCTTCAGTGTAAAATTTCCTAATGCTGTTTTCTTATTTAAAACCAAATAGATGCTGCAAAGTCGAAGGAAAAAGATATTGGATCTTTATAACAGAGCTTGCAACGTTACTGAGGGTAAGTAAGGATGGTATCATTTGGTCCCTTTACCATTTTATTTGTATTTACATCCTAACAACGTATTAGGTTCAACTAAATAAACCTCTCCAATTCTTTGATTCTTTCATTCTGGTCTAGGCCTGAGCCCCACAGAGCTTCCCTTCGACTGCCTGGAGAAGGCCAGCCGCATGCTGAGCTCCTCCTACAGCAGTGATGCGGCTGTGGTGAAGACGTGGAGGCACCTGGCGGAGAGCTTCGGGCTGAAGCGCGACGAGATCGGCGGCATGAGCGACGGTCTTCAGCTCTTTGAGAGAGTGAGCACGGCGGGCTACAGCATCCCGGACCTCCTTACTCGCCTGGTGCAGATTGAGAGGCTAGACGCCGTGGAGTCGCTGTGTGCAGATGTGCTGGGAAACAGCGAGGTAGCGGCAGCAGCTGGACGGCAGAGCGTCAACAGCTTCCACAGCCAGTTGGTCTGTTCCTCCACGTGCACATCACCATCCCAGCGCTGCGCCAGTGTCTAAATATCTAGAAGAGTTAAGACTTTAGAGACTTGGATATGATGGAGAAGACCCCATCACATGAAGAATGTCAGTGGGCTAACTGTCCACAATCCTTTTTCTATTCCCATATTCCCTGTTGTGTTATTTCAGCTATTTTCTCTGCTGCAACATATAATACTTAGAATTTGTTTTTGTTTTAAATAAGTATATCTTCCTC
The DNA here is from genome assembly GCA_014839995.1 of Xenentodon cancila. Classification (NCBI taxonomy): domain Eukaryota; kingdom Metazoa; phylum Chordata; class Actinopteri; order Beloniformes; family Belonidae; genus Xenentodon; species Xenentodon cancila. The sequence goes on from CM026200.1 coordinate 10,794,386, forward strand.
AAAAACTGTAGGAAAAAAAAAATAGCTGGAAGTCCTCCGCGCTGGACGTAACACAATGTTTCTGAAAATTATATGAAATTTGTTATAACTTTTCTTTTTTTTTTTTTTCAACTGTGTAAAAATCGCTGGCCGCCATCGGGTTTTCTGTACTCTCACTTTAAATTAAGACCAAACCTTGGTGTTTTTTCCTGCAGTTGATGTAACCAGATGTCTCCGTCGGTACGACGTAAGTGATCTGGTTCGACCGCAGCATTAGTTAGCATTCATAACCGCTGCTTTGACTGCGCTGTCATCACACAGGATGGACTACAGATATGAGTTCCCTACTTAGAAGGGAATCATCATGGCCAGCTGGAAATGCTAAAACATCATTAAGCTCAGCTGTCATCTGGAAAACTCGCCTGTGGACTTTTGGGGGCATTTTTCAACGCCTCCTGTGTCTCTCGCGCAATTTTGGTTTCAAGAGAAAACACATGCAGGAAGACGAGAGCAGCTCAGGATGTTTTCATTTTGAAGGAATTGCAAGGACCCGCTACATTTTGGGTTTAATTACGCAGTTAATTATCTATTGATTAGCCTACAGCACGGGTTTGGGGCATAAGTGCTGAAATGCTGATGACATTCAGATGTAGCGAATGGAAAAATTAAAAAAAAAAAACGACCTCGAATAGAAAACAAAAAGCAAAAAACACAGATTCATAATCTTACTGGTTGAACACAGTGCTCTGCCTAAGACCACATGTCTACAACGTTAACACACAGATTCAAATACTCTCCTACTGCAACTACTTCCTCAGCAGTGACCCAACCTGTGACCCCACCCCCCCATATAACTTTTACAGTTACTCCCCTTATACCCCAATCTTGCGGTTTAGTGCTGCCGCCAGCCCTAATTATTTGGCGTGTGGCTCCCCGTGCCCCTAATAAGCTGAAGTGTTGTGGTTTATAGAGCGGGTGCAAAGTGCCTGTGATTTCCAGCACCTAATTAAGCATTTAGAGGCATTTAACCACTGAAAGCCCAGTGGAAAAGCTATAAAAGCCGGGCATTAAAAAGCCCAGCCAAGACAGATGAATGACAAACTGCCCCCAGGGCTGCTGTGAACAGTGTGAGGGTGCCGTCGGTCACGGCGGAGGTAGCGCCATGGTTGTCCTGCAACGCCTGCTCTTATTCAGCTTTTGCGGTTGACTCAGTCATGCTCAGACAGGATCTTAGCTCCCCTCTCCATTATCGGACCGACAGACTGAGGTACAACAATGTGCAGTTCTGTGAGTTCTGAAAAACAGCAGAAGCTGATACGGTGTTGTACGCTCGCTTAAAAAACTGAGGCTCTGATAAAAATACACAGTCATGAAAAACAGACTACAGTTTTCCTATATTTGAGGATGTGTAAATACGGCTTCTGATGATCAACAAGCTATAACATAGGGTCATTAATCACAAAAAAAGGCAAGTAGCAGCAAGGAGGTGCTAATCAAACCCACTTGAATTTTTGATCATGAACAAATGAGAGTACCTCTATAAAAGCACAAGTTTTTGCAGTTTGTTTTAACAAAATACCAAGGAAAAGTGACATAAACATTGATCTTTGTGAAGCAAAAGATGTTGTACATCAGTCTGGGAAAGGTAGTGATGCCATTCCCAAAGTATTTAGCATTTGTCATTCGGCAGTAAAAATGATTATTTACCAGTGGAAAACACTCCAGACAGTTGCCAATCTTCCCAGGAGTGGCCATTCCAGCTAATTCACACCAGGATCAGACTATGCAATGCCAAGAGAAACTGCAAAAATAACTCAAGAGGTACATGTCAGCCCTCCCAGGCTTCATGATGAATGTTAAGGTTCACGGCAACAGTTACAGTTACTCATACTCAGCAGCTGCTTTTACACAAACAACTTATAACTGAGGAATAACAATCAAGCTACAGTACAGTTAGAGACCTTAGTATCGAGTCAATTAAATACATTTGAAAAGGGACGCATGACTGGTGTCATAATGCTTAGTGGGAGAGAGGTGATTTGGGCTTGTTTTAAAACCAGAGGATCTGGGCACTTTGCAGTCATTAAATTGATCGTGGTCTCCCCTGTGTACCATAGTATTCAAGATTTACAGTAAACATTAAGCTGTCTGACAGGTTAAGTTTTCCTGAAACAGGGTAACTCAGGACAACGACCCCAAGCACACCAGCAAATCTACATTTGATTGAAAATAATCAAAACTGCAGTGACTCAGTCAAAGTCCAGACCGCAGTCTGATTGCAGTGTTGTGACAGGTTTATGTTCACACTGCCAGCCCAAATTTGATTTTTAGCATATCCCATTAGAATCTGATCTTACTTACTAACTATTTACATTATATATTACAAGTGATCAGATCCAATCTGCAATACCAGGAATGCCTTTGATCTCATTTCTTGGGAAAATGACTAATTTTAATCGGATGCCTGAAGTTGCCTGCAGAATATGTCATGACTTAGCCACCCCTCAATGCTTTTTTTTTTTCTTTTCTTCCTTTCTCATATCTTACATTTAAATCAGGGGCTGGACTCCAATACTTTAAATTAATTCCTGTGCATTTTTAATCAATAACAGATCTATCTATCTATTTTTTTTTTTTTGTCTTTGAACTAAATCTCCAATTTAAAAAAAACACCCCGACTTTATTTTGTTTTATAGAAATTTTGTAAAAACCTTAATTGTTGAAGTGAACTGATATGGCGCTTATTTGCAGACATGTCAAATTTTGTCTGACATTTATTATACTGACGTGACAATATAAAGAAGCCAAAGATGCATTACTTACCTCAGTAGCACTTACAATATAGTACATGTAGAAACACACATTTTTTTTCAAAGAAACAAAATGTAACTGTATATATAAGTTATTCTTGTACATAAAGTATAGCTTAATAAAGATGTATGGTGGAAATGGCATTATATGTGGTTTTCAGTGCTACAATAGCTGTGTTGGAATGATCTAACAGTTTGGTTTCAACTGATTCTTGACTCGGGCCAGCAAAGTATGACCTTTTACATTCATATATTTCTGTTGTGAATATCATTTTAACAAGTTAACAAGATAAGAGTCTAGTAAGCAAGTGTACCCAGTTACAAAAATCCAAATTTAGCTCTAAAGGCACAACATGACCAACTAACATTTTAGCAATCCAGTGATCAGCACATGAGTACAAATCCACTGAAAGGAAGGCAGTCAAAAAGGCATTGATCCTCTGGTATCAGAGATGGTTACCGCAAAAGAAACTTGTGCAGCCATCGCTTTCTGGCATCAAAATGATCCCACCTGCAAGGAAATCTTTGCCATTTACTGCGTTATTAAGAAGTTCAAGGAGAGGTTCAACTGCAGTGAAGGAATACCTCATTCATCCAAGCGTGTCCAGGAAGTGGCTGGACTGTGAGGATTCAGCAGAGGAACTGTGCCACCACCAGTGCAAAGCTTAATCATCTTGGACATCTGGTGGGTGTAAACGTATATATGTATGTTGAGGGGAAGAGTTTCTGACTACGTCCTGGAGTTATAGTTAGTTGGCAAAAAAAACAAAACAAACATTTATCTTCAAGACAGCAGGATAGACTGGAATTCTAAAGAAAATACAAAACTTGGACAGCATAAAGCTGGTGCAAAGTTGCTTTTGATTGTCCACAGAAAAAAAAGAAAACACTACCATAAGTCTTGTGCCGTGCCAGCAGTGGAACCTCCTGAGACCATTCCTTCTCCTATAACAGAGTGGATTCATTAACATTTATTCCCCAACACACTGCCAGGATTCAAGAATAGCATCCTCCAAAGGTTTACCTAGGAAGATCCTAGTGATGATCCACGTATTTTCCAACATGATGGAGTACAGTGTCACACCGTGGTCAGGAAACTCCCCAGATCTTAAATTTACAGACGAGCTGTGGTTATTATTAAAAACGAGAAAATAAATTAAAAAAATGGGCTTTTGTCCAGAAATTGATACCCAGGAAGCCAGCATGAACGTTAGTTTTTGTACCCTTGCCAAAACGTTTGGTTACAACTGTCATGAAACGGTACCATATGCATCATGACGGATGTAAATAATATAGATTTAAATCTATATATGTATGGCTTCTTTCCTATATATTAACATAGTAAATAAGCCACCCATAGCCAATGTTTGTCTGTTGTTACTACTGACACTGACAAAGCTGGCACACTGCTTTGCCACATTACCACCGCTTAGACATCAAATGAAAAAGCTCAAATAGGAAAAGCAATTAAATGTGACATATTAATGGGATGGTTAGTCAAATTAAAGATGATTTCATTGGAAAAGGGCTGTAGGACAAGATTACAAGAGCAGAATGTCATTTAGCAATTACATCTTTCCCTCAATTGTACTTTTATTTTTTCCCGCTGGCTTACTACTGCAAGTCATGAAGCCAAACCACTTCTTTCATCAAAAATAATAACTTATTATAATAGTGCATTGCTTATATAAAAGGACTCATTACACAGTAAATGGAGCATTTAGATTTGTTACTGTGGCAAAATTATAAAGAAATAAGGAAAACTTTTAATTTTCTATACCAACACATCTTATAAACAGCAATTTTGGACCAAAATTCCTTATCTGAAAGATCAAGTGCGTCTGTGAGGGCTGGTGATCCAAGTGCTGCTGCAGGAAAGGTGAAGGGTTTGTTTGGCGGTGAAGACTTTCAGAAATGATGCTATGAGGTAATGGGGCAACTTTCATGTCTTTCATCGTATTTCAAACACTCAAAATTACCCACAAGTAGATTTTCCTATCTGAATAGGTCGTTACTCCCTGCACACACACACACACAAACACACCGAGCAGGATACGTGTCTTCAGGGTCTGTTTTTGCTTCTTAAGAATTTGGCGAGGTTTTCTTTTATATATTGAGAGGGTGAAGCCACAGAAAGTCTCTTCGGGGCAAGGAGTGCCAACCGGGAGACTAATTAAACCTCCATTCAGCAGCACCCTTACTCCCAACGCCTACATGCACACACTCATCCCTTCAGTCGCCCACTCACACACATCAAAAAGCAGATCGCAAGTAGTGTCCAGACCTCACTTATGTGTATTTTCTATTCCTTCTTTCAGTCCGAATCGGCCTCAATCAAGTGCAAGGTAAAAAAAAATAGCTGGAGTTTCCTAATAAAGGTGTTCGCTAGCCATTATTGCAGCACAATTGTGGAACTACTACAACATTAATCTTAAATTTCAACATTGCCATTTGTGCTAAAAAAGGACAATATGTCCAGCTCTGTTGCCTTCTTTTATTTTAGTAATGAGGAACATTTATGTCATATTAGATATTTTTTTATATGTACGATGCGGTTTCTAAAACGACCCTTGATTGCATTTATTTAAATCATTTGTGAACCATCTGAAACATGCAAGCCAGTGGGCCCTTAAGCCTGGAATTAAGGAAAACTGCTCCACCTTTTACTCCAAAGCCAACAACTTCGCTGGTATTCCTACTCCACTTCACAGCGTACTGGTTGTGTTGACCATCTCTGTTTATGTCATATGCTTCTTTTTCTGACTGGCTGCTTGCATATCTAGTGGTGTCAGTTTGAAATCAAAGTCAAATTCAGATAAGCATGACTTCTTATTAGAATCGAAGAGGAAAACAGTTAAGACAGCTGACCAGTTTGCCTAATTCCCGTTTGCCGTGATCCTGAAAGAGTGCTCTGATGGACTGATTATAGTATACATTTATGTCAGTGATACATTAAACAGCAACTATGCTGTTAGTTACTATATATAATTACACATATTGTCACAACACACTTAAATGTCTGCTTTGTTACAGACTCAAACTATTTTTAAGGACTACTGATATTGTTATGACACATAGTAGGGTGTCAACCTGGCTACTTTATTGCTAAATTAGGGGGTTCTGCCATCTGTTTGAAAGGAATATCACGTGAAACACTGCAACCCTTTATTAAAAATACTTTATTCTTTAAAGATGCTTCTTTCATGTATAACAAAAGCTGACAAAAAATAAGAAGGTTGTTTTCTTTAATGTGCACCGGTACCGTCTCAGGTAAAGCGTGTTAAGCACGGAGGCACAAACAGGAGGTAATTAACCCGGTATTAAGACTGAAAGCAAGGGCACGGCTAGTCTGGCTTCCTGCAGTCTTACCGAGTTTACAGTCAATATTGGCGTCACAGGCTGGTTTTCTTGAGATTATGATAAATTTGAAAAACAAAGAGAAATGTGGGGTTGTACCAAGAGAATAACGGTTTTAAGACATCCTCTGGTTGAAATATAGATTGACACTTTTAACACACACAAACCAGAAAAACAGAATGTTAAAAAAAAAAAAAGGCAGTGAAAACTAACTTAAAGATGGAAACTGGTGTAATCCCAGCCTTTTCTAGCATATAAAACCTCTGACAGCTGGTTCCAATCAACTAACACACAATTGTTCATTTACAGCCAGGTATTTTACCGGAACCTTCACCTACCTTTGAATAACATACTGAGGCTGGTGAAAATAATATACATTTAGTGGTAGGCCACACTGAGTGACTTGACTTTATAGTTTTGCTGAACTGGAACTGTTGATACTTTTCCCAGCCAGCCTTCTCCCCATCAACATAATAACGTTTTAATAAGGTTTACCAGCCAGACCAGACCAGACCAGACCAGAGCGATTCTTTTGAGTAATTTTCAAGAACCCAAACATAAATCAAGATCATCATATTATTTTGTGTGGAAGCAGTGATGCTGTCCAGGATAGATTGGCAGAGCTAAGCCTATAAGGAACCACACACCAGACGTCCCTTTGTGGACCGCAATTCGAAAACAACGTAAGTCGTGAAAGTAAGTAATTCTCTTGTCATTTCGTGGAGTAGGCACACAAATAACTAGGCTTCATTAAATGAGACGCCACAAGCAACATATACATCTCTGCATCGAATGAAGATAACTTTGTTTCCAAGACTGACAGCAGCGATGTTAAGACTTGGTGTGATTTAAGTAGTTACCAAGCCATAAAAGGTTAAATTACATGCTACCAGGACTACAGTTAATGACTAATCAAATTTTAGTCAGCTGGTAATAAAAAAAAAAAAAAAAGGAGGTGTAGCATTCGTGGTACTGTTAATCGGGCCAAAATAAGAGGCCACTAACTGTATTTTTCTCTGTATAAAAATCTTTTTAATCCATCATTCAATAACTTTAAAGGATACAGAGAAAAATATATCTATCAAATTTAAGTATGGCTTGGGATTAAAACCAACCAGAGCAATCATTAAAACTAAATATTACCAATGAGGCAGGTGAGATCATTACTGCACTGCACGCTGTGTACTCACACTCATACCCCGGCGGCATTTTTATTGAAATAAAGTTTGTTTAAAAATGGACAGCAATGAATTTTAGTCTTGTTGAGATTTAAAACTACCATATACTTCAAACTGTTTATCAAAAAACAACTTTTGTATTCTTTACATGCCAATTGGCCATATTATGCCCATTTTCAGCAAATGTTGATTTCTGGTACCTTTAGAGCTGCACCACCCAGTATAACTTAAAAAACATGTAATTACTTCCGAACAACAAAGACTAAGAATCACATGGAGAAGCTCTGACTCAAATGTTTTGTAAATGGTTAAATTTGTTGAGAACTGCAGATGGGCAGAGCCCAGAGATAATGCACTAACACACAATTCCTGTTGCCCATCTCAACTATCATCATATTATCAACACTAAATTGTCCACATTTCCTCCAAATGTCCTCAAAACCTCCAATACTTCAATACACATCTTAGACACATTCTGCATGTACCTGTGTTAATAGGTGCAGATGTGGGTAAATCTGCAGCCAAGAAACAGAAAAGCTCATGGTAAAATCATGTTTTGTAAGATGCAATGGAAATAACACTTTTCTTTCTCATGTTACACACTTTCAACGTATATAAAAATCTCTTCCCTCGCCCATTCCTCTGTTGGTGTTTGCCCTTCTTCAGGCTTGGGTCCTCTACCAGAGGCCTGGGAGCTTAAGGGTTCTGCATAGTATTTTTGCAGTACCTGGGATTGCTCTCTTCTGGTCCGAGATCTCAAGGCTCGTCCTATGCCCTTCAAATAGTGGTGAGTAGGCCTGTAATACTTCATATTAAAATTGTGTGCTTGACAGCTACTGATGCAGGCTCTGAGTTGCAATAATTAAAGTGGGTGTAAAATTAATGTGGTCATTTTCAGTGGTGCTGAACTGCTTTGAATTTGTGTTTTATTATTAGTGACCATGCAGCCTAATGTTTTAATGTCCCCTTGATGTCATAGTCGCTCTCCATGGTGCCGAAGCTTGTAAGCCCCGCTGTTGTGGGCATGTGTATGTTGTTGTAAAATGATGTTATCGTGAGCTTTATTGTTTGGGTTTAAAGGGCCCCGTCATTTACCCCCCCGGCCCGGCTTGGTTCTGATTTGTTCCGCTTGTGCTGGCAAGACATATGTGTTGATGGCCCAGACCTTGTTCTTCCCATTCAGCTGGCTCTTCTGGATCTGCCTTATTCTCTTCAGGTACATGGTTGCGGCCAACTTCCTTGGAGCCTCCTCATTATTGCCTTTTTATTGCAAAATCTCCAGGTTTTGTAGCTGTCCTGAACCTTTGATATGTTGCCCTGTGGTAGCTCAACACTCTTAGTTATTATCAATTAACCCCTCTTGGATAGTATTCATGCGCATTTATCCAGCCTGAATGACATTCCGATATCTCTGCTGTATATCCTAGTCAGGTGCATCAATAGGTTAATGTCTTGCACAACCTGGGCATACAGTTTGATGTCATCCATGAAGAGGAGGTGACTGACCATTATTCCACTTCTGAACCGGTATCCATAGCCACTCCTTGTGATGATCTGGCCGAGAGGGTTCAAGCCTAGGCAGAACAGTAGTGGGGACAGAGCATCTGGTTGATATATGCCACATCGGCTGTGACTTGCACAATTAACTTTGAGTTGGTCTCTAGAGAAGCCTTTCCCAGTCCCATCAAGTTCTTGATGAAGGGTCTCAGTGTCCCGTTGATGCGGTGTAGGTCCAAGCATTCCAGTATTCACGAGTGCAGCATCAAGTCCTAGGCTTTCTTGTAGTCGTTCCAGACAGTGCACAGATTGGTTTCTTGCAGTCCTTGGCAACTGCCCGGTCAACCAGTAGTTGGTATTTGGCTCCTCTAGTGTCCCTGCCAATTCCTTCTGAGCTGTGATCATATGAGGAGGCATGTGCCTAATTATCTCGACCACTATGATGCCTGACAAGAGCTTCCATGTTGTGCAGAGGCAGGTAATTGTCTGATAGTTGGATCGGACTGCTCTTTTTTTTTCCTTCATGATGCCGGCTGGGTCCCATCTGTGAGCAGCTGGTTTATTTGTGCTGCTACGTGGTCATGGAGTGCAGTCAGTAGTGATGGGCAGATCAAACCAAACATCGATACTATCAATATCAACTGTTTTCAGGTCTTTCACAGCAGTGCAACACCTTTTGCTCCTCCGCTTGTGTTTGGATGTCATTATGTCACATGACTCATGGCTAAAGGCAAATAAACAAGCAGGCTCAGCAGAGAAAGAGGAACGCTAAATGTACGCCTACATTTTAAAGCTGAAAATAAAACAGCAAGCTGTAAAATTACAAAAATGCTGTAAGATACAGAAGTAACATTTATATCTAAGCATATAAAAATATGAAAGAAAACACCAAGCTAAAGAAAAGGGAAGAGAAATGTTTTAAGGGCCTTGTATAAAAAAAGTGCAATCATGCTGTACTCTACACCATCCAATTAACATGTTATATATGAAAAAAAACATAATGAAAGTTTTTCATTAAACTTGTCATCCTGAAACCCTGACTTGAGATAAAGTTTACCAACATGTTTAGTTACTTAAGAAATTTGAATGTTGTGGGGGCCCTAAAAAAACCTGGATGCTTCCTTTTAAATTCAATCCATCCGAGCATGAGCCAAGCGGTTTTCAACAAGTACATTTTAAATATCAGCTGTAATTGTTTCAGTCCCTGCAATCTCCTCCATCAACAAGCAGTGTGCCCCATAGTGAGACCATTACTTCCATCCACCCACCCATGCACAGACATTTTACTTTTACTAAGCAAAAAAAAACAAAAAAACACAACATATCTTCCAAACTTAACATGATGCAGAAAATGTTCAGTCCCAATCCTTCCTCTGACACCACCTCCACCTTTAAAACCAGCGTGACACTTTATTTTGAAAAAGGTTTAATCAGAGAAAAATACAGATCAGATCTACAATGTCGAACAAAAAAAAAAAAGAACCTTCTGACAGAAGAACCTGAAAAACAAACCACTGTTTCAAAGAGGTAAAGTGTTTGAATAATGAAACAAAGTACCAAGAATCTCATGTTCAACAACAATTCATCGACATCCAAAAAACAAAAAACAAAAATACAAAAACACACAATGTGTGTGTGTTATTTGAGGTTGTGAAGGGTGGCTCTGAGGTTGAGATGGAGGAAAGTGTGTTTGGGGTCAGTTTTGTGATGCAACTCTTGTATCTGGAGATGAAGAGAGGAGCATTCAAACAGGTGATGGTTTTTCCTGGACATAAATTGTAGAAAACAGAGGAAAACTGCACATCAGTAAGCTGACATTAGTAAAAACCTGTCCTAGAATAAGCTCACAAGCCCGTGGGAATTCACTCGTTTTTCACATGAATTTGCCATACAGTTTAGTAATATACAAAAAGTGTAGTTTGAAGAGATCTCGAGGTTATTCCATAGCATGTCTCTGAGGTTCAGTCACTCCAAAAGGCAGATTTTCTTTTCAAAAAGCCATTTTGTATGTGTTTATTTTAATGTTTACAGGCACTAAAGGGTCAGTTTAAAGATGACTGTACTCTCGGATTCTCTTGAGTATGGATAACGTGAATGTCACAACCACATGATTCAGAGTTAAACAAGAATAAGCAAGCAGACTGATTATTTCTAAATATCAGGCAGTCTACTGTTAAAGTCTACACACACACACACACACACACACACACACACACACACACACACACACACACACACACACACACACACACACAACAGTTGTGCAACATTAACATTCATATAGATGTTGACAGACATTAGCTTTCAATTCTCTCAATGGGTATTTCACATAAAGAAAAACAAAACAAAGCATTGCCTTAATAATACTCTCGATCTTGTCCTCGCCTATTGTGTAGAACCCGATAATCTGTCAGTGTCGCCTGTAAACTTCTTTCTTTCCAACCACTATTTAATACCATTTGAATTTAACATTGTTAACGCAAAGTAGGAGGAATTATTTCAGCAGATGTCTATCCGATAAAGCTATTCCTTTTCATCTTCCTACAGTAGGAAGCAGGAGTAAATAGGAGCTTAACAACCTGGTATAACTGACATATTCATATGCTGAAACAAAAAGTGTGTAAAATGGAAAGAAAGTGGTACTCTTGTAGGTCTGTAGATTTTTATCGCGCACATTATTATTCTTTGTTGATAGAGCATAATAAAAATAACGCACATTTTCTGTTCAGCACTGTAGCCAGGAAGAGCCACACAAAGAGCCACAACTCTGTTGAGCTGTGCATTCTTGCAGCTCTCAGTAGTGAAGACTTTATGAGCTTCTTTAGCAATAAATTTGTCAGATTTAGAGAAGAAATCAGCCAGACCAACCTGGCAGTGGGCATTTCTTCAGCTTCAGCAACTCCCTTAGGCTCTGACCTAACTCTAGACAGTTTTGTTCCTGTAGACCTCCCTAAAGCTGACCTTAGTTGTCAATAGAGCTAAATAATCCATAATGCAAATGTGACTATTTGTATAGAAATGATCTATTTGAAGTTTTTCTGTCACGGTTCAGAATGCATCATAACACAGAAACAACACTGCTTAGTGTGACAAATTACCTTCTTATGGCCTCAGATAATGGATTAGTGTCCATACTGGTTCTGCTGGACCTCAGTGCTGCTTTTGATACTATAGATCACAGCATTTTACTGCACAGGATAGAGTATGCTGTTATGATTTAAACCTACCTAGAGCTTTCTTTTAAATCCTATCTATCTGATAGATTCCAGTTTGCTTGTGTTCATGAGGTTTCTTCAGTACAGACGAGGGTCTGCTATGATGTCCCGCAGGGATCAGTGCTAGGGTTTATACAGTTTATACATGCAGCCCTTGGGAAGTATTATCCAGGACCACAGCATTAATTTTCTTGCTATGCTGATGATACGCAGCTGTATCTGTCTATGAAGCCAGCTGATCCAAAATGCAGCAACACGAATGCTGACGGAAATCAACAAGAGAGCACGTCTCTCCTGTGTTAGCTTCCCTCTATTGGCTCCCCGTAAAACTCAGAATCCAATTCAAATTTATTACTTACGTATAAAGTCCAAAATGGCCTAGCGCCGCAATATTTGCCAGACCTGATATTACCATATGTTCCAAATAGAGCTCTCTGTTCTCAGAGTGCAGGTTTACTTTTCAGAGTATCCAAATGTAGATTTGGAGGATGGGCTTTCTGTTATCAGACACCATCACTATGGAACCAACTTCTAATTTGGGTTCAGGAGACTGGTTTTAAAGGTGGACGTGGTGTCAAACTTAAAATGTTTGTTTAGTAAAGCATATAGTTAGTGCAAACTTTAGTGTGGTAGGGCCAGTAGTCATAGCCGCAGCTACAGGACCAGACTAGAACAGCTGGTCTTAAACATAGCTTCGGCGTAGATATGCTGCTATAGACCTACGGTCGAGGGGGGCACTAACATGATCCACTGAGTGGTGCCCCTCACCTCTTCTGTTTCTTTTTCTCTTCTTCAGTTCAATACTCAGTTATTAATAAGAAGTATCTCATAACTATAATTGTGCTCCATTGTTCTTCTAGTTTGTTGTGCTGGACTGCCCTCTTTTTTCTCTTCCATACACGTTTGCCGGTCAGATCTTCAGGAGCAGCATGTTCCCTGCAGTCCCACCTTCTGACCATCCCAGTGTTTACCTCCACCTCTCTGTATAAATGTCTGTTGGATACCTGCTGACATCCTGACCTGCAGTCCCACCCTCTGACCACCTTAGTGTCTGCTGTCTACACCTGTTTATATAGTCATTTCTGTAGATCACCAACTAACCATGTATCAGTCACATGAACATGGAACTCTTAGTTCCACTGCTGACATAGTTGTACTTATGCATCTTGTCTTTTATACCTTTGAATATGTGTCTTTGTCTCTCCTCTCTCTGTTTTTCATCCCCTCTTTCAGATCTCCCTTTTCCTGCTCTACCCAGGCGGCCTACGGCAAAAGGGTCCCCCCTTATGATCCAGGTCCTTCTCAATGTTTCTTCCTTCTTAAAAGTGAGTTTTTCCTTGCCACTGTTTGGCTTAAGGTTTTTCTCCTGCTAGGGGAGTTTTTACCTGCCGTTGTTTATGTTATAATTGCTCTGGGGGCCATGTTCTGGGTCTGAAAAGTGCCACCGTGTTGTAATAGTGTAATAGTGTTGTAATATTTAAGTAAAATTGAATTGGAAAAAAAAATTCAATTGAATTATAACAATCAGAATTCTGTGTTCACGCTATATAAATAAAATCGAATCCAATCGTGTCCAACACCGAATGAGAAGAAAGTGTTTTGAGCCAAATTTGCCTGGGCCGATATTTTATGTCCCACTCCAGCCCTGCCATTAGCTGGTACTTCACACACTTCTAGGACAAACCGCCACTGCATTAAATTGTGTCCTTTTATAGAAACCTTTACATGCCCAAGTGTTTTATCAATCAATGCAGCTCTAAACCACACCTCCAAACTCATTTCATTAATGAGATTCCAGGTGTAAGGATAACATTTTATGACACATTAATGAGAAAAACCCAGCTAATTTCAAGTATTACATTTAGTTTGTCTTGCTTTTGTTTTTTTTTACTCTGTCATAAATAAGTTCTCTTCATCTTTTTAAGGACTAATGACTTGGGTTGAGTGACACACAAAGATCATTTTGAACATATTCATACAAGGTGTGACTTTCATGCTTGCTCATGCCACAGAATGCAGATATACGTCAGACATTATTATTGCAGAAATTGCAGTTACTACCTGATGCTAGAGAGCTTCTGCAGAAGGATGGAAAGCTTCTCAAGTGAAGGCAACCCCAGATGAGGATTTTTAAGGAGATGAGAAACGGTTCTGAAGAACTCCTCACAGCTACATGCCTTCAGAAATGGATTTAAATAGCCTGCAAGCAAAGCAAAGAGATATTGGTAAAGTATTTTTGTGAAACAACACCACATTCATTTCCATGTTTTAGCCGCTGAGAAGATGGAAATTATCAGCTTCATTTTGTAAGGGTTTTTTAATTTTCCTAGGAATGAAAACTCCACTACCACACAAACAAAGCATGAAAACAGTAACGATCAAACCAAGGGAGGCTGGGACACAGATGGTGTACACCATGGTTCTGTGACAATTACATTTGCAACTGCTTCCATATTTTCACTTTTAGCTCTGACCTTCCCAACATGAAACCATAAACTCCGATACACGCACACACAAGGAGATAAAACGGAGAGAGGACAACATCTTCAGTCCCCACAGATGGTAGCTGCACATTTTTTAAATCAACAGCAGCAAAAACTGAACTCATGAAATCCTACAATGAAGTTGGTTAACGGTACACAAACATTTGTTTCTGCTAAAGTCACATTCCTGGTCTTTCAAACGGCAACCTAACGGCCGTCTTAAAACGCACCAGACGGGAAGGAAATCCACGCTGAGCAGCGAAGGGATGTTTCTGTCTGGTACAGCAGCTCTGCTGGCATCAAATCACAGCAGAAGACTGGACAGGGAAAAACAAGCTCATGTTTGATTATTTATTATAATATAGAATCTGGAAATATGAAAGAAATCCAGAAGAATCGTTTGTTTTTTTTCCCCCATTCTTTTTCCAGCAGATGACATTACTAACTTGCCCTTATACCGCCTCCCAGAACTTTACAATTTCTCCTTTACACTTTACACTCTACGCATTGGAAAATCAGTATAATTCAACAGACAGGTTGGATAAGATTTCCACGCCTGCAACTAATGATCAATTCAGTCAGATTAATCCATTTTATTTGATGGATACTGATACTACGCGTCTGTTGACAAGAAGGTGAAAAACAGAAAGTAACAAAACCAACCAGCAGCGTCCTTTTCCCCTTAAATAAAGCAGAATAAGAGCCTGAATTGTGATCTCAATACACAAACAAATGCTACAATGCAAGCACATAGCTCAGAAATTTGACAGCTGGCATAACAGATGTGGCAGGACACATCATTTGAATCAAGTGAGAGAGGTCTGCAATACAGTGAAAACAAACACTTCTCCACTGTTGCAGGCATGATAACAATAAACACACACTCACAAACCAGCAGATTTAAATGACCAAAGAAGTTAAATATGCTGCATGAAACAGTTTTGTAATTAATGCACCAACAGTCAACCAGGAACCAGTCGTAGCTACTAAGATTATTTCAGGTGTGTTTTGCTATGTTTCGGATGTTCAAATGCAGTACTCACGCAACATGTTGTGTAATTAGTATGAGACTGAACTTATAAAACCAGTCAAGCTTCGTTAGTTTGAGCACAGACTTCCTGTGTATGTATTTCTTGTTTTGTGTGCAAGCGGACTTCTGTTTTGCTTTATTGGAAAGCTTTAGGTCTGTTTGTGTCCCTGTTACTCCACCTTGTTAAATTAAGCAAGTGTTGCCAGGCATACTACTCCTCTGAAACGCACAAAAACACAGCTCGGGCCTCAGTTGTTTCTCCCACATAGTACTGCTTTGTATTAGCATCAAACAGTTAAAATGATTTGATGAGTAAGCCTGGCAAACATTCTCTTCCATGAAAATGCACTGCAGCTGTTATATCAGCTTCACCCGTATCCCTCACGTCCTTTCTTTCCTTGAAACAGTATGGAACAGGTAGAAAGTCAAAGGTTTCACAACACCAGCTTCAAATCTTATTGCATGACCAGCACGTGTGATTGATGTGAGCTCGGATGAACCTTTGCTTTTGACATGTGGTTTTCATCTGGGGATGATATTAAGTGAGACAGCAAAGGCCTGGTATTAATCAAAGTAAATAGTGATAGCCAGAACAGTCTATAAATCAGGGCTACAAAAGGGAACACAGCAGCTTGGGCAAATTACAAACAAATTTTGTTGAGAAAGGTAATGATACGATATCAGCTGAGTCATAAGTGAGGTGTTGTGACAGCTCACGCACTTTGATGGGTATTAATTGTGACGTGTAAGAATCCTATTGTTGAAAGAGAAAATACAATTTGTTTCCAAGATTTACAACGCCATAAGATTTCCATACCTTATTTTTTTGTTTTGTGGTAAATGTAATTTTTCAACACATTTGAACCCAAAAGAACGAGATGCAGCAGCTTCTCTTACGCATGCAGCCGAATGGATGTCAAAACAGAGATTGTCCCTTAAGTGATGAGTAAAAAAAAAAAAAAAAATCACATTTCACACATTTTATTTACAAATTATACCAAGAATTGGGTGAAGAATTTTTTTCATGCAACTCTATTTAACAATTCTCTGCTGGAGTTGCAACCTCCCAATAAGAGATCCTCCTGAGTGATGTCTGGGTAGGACACAGAAGACACATGGCATGATGTGAAACGTCAACAGTGGAAATCACTGCACTTTGTCAGCAGAACAACAAGAATGACAGTTGGCTATGGAGCTAAAATAGTCTCAATATTCACAAACGCACAGGACGGTTTACAAATGCCCGGGACATTTCACAGGTGCGCAGGACAAGGTTCACAAATGTATTTCGGCTTGTGGTCTGTAGACGTCACTGCATTTGTGTGTGAATTTCTGAGACACCCCTGACTTGCCTCAACACACAAACGTCTTTTTTTAAACACAGAATGGTCTGCAAACATTCAGATATCATCCTTGTTTTTAGCCAATAATAAGAACGCAGCCCATGTGGGGAACGATTTACTATTAAGCTCCGCTGTTGTGTAGTCATGTTGAACTGACTAAAATCCACATGCGTTTAGCATGATTTGAATGGCTTAATGTGATTGGTTTATGAGAACATAGTCCTTTAAGACGAAGTCCACAGACCACAAGCTGTTTGTAAATCCGGTTATATTTTTGTGTGCATGAGAAATACTTTTGTGAATTTTGTCCTGTGCATTTGTACTTTATGCTACTGGACTGCAATCACACAAATACTGCAAGAAGTAATTATACATGAGCATGGACCTTGCATTGCTGAAGGTTGTAACATCTTTACCCATTCCTGACAAAAGCCAAGCATACATGGAAAGGTGTTGATGAAAACTTACGGGATGGTTCTGTGAGTTGCATCAGGATGTTTATAGGTGTGTGAAGCCCTGCACGACCGGACCGGAGCACTGACAGCAGAGCATGGACTCCTCCATAATGGATGTACAGGCCTCGACTCTCCTCACACTTAAGCTCGGTATTGAGACTGTCGAGAGCCTGCGCCGCCACATCAGCTACAAACACAGAAAAAAATAAGAGAGAAACACTGTATGTTTGAGTTTGATATAAAAATCAGCTTGCAAGTCGACAATATCCATTTAGTCTTCTAGATGAAACGCTAGAACAGGAATACATGTTAAAATGATGATCGGCTTCACAATTCACCCAAATTAAGGTAATGATTATATTATATTATATATTATACAGCTCTTATTCTGAACTATGTGAGCGGGAAAAAAGACCCAACTCTCAAACTGGCTGGCCTGCGGTTGGACAGCCAAGTACATACAGTGTTGTGTGTGATCTTATTCCACTCAGGATTGGTTTTATTAAAGGCATATTCTTCATCCTCTCTGCTTTGGGCCCAATACTTGCCAACCTAATACAGCCTCATTTTTAAGTCCACAACACATCTCGTTTGCTAGAATTCTAATTTAAAAAAAATTCACACGTCAAAATGGACTAGATTGTCATCGACCACGCAATAAAATCTCATATTCTGTGCATACATTCTGTATTTTGGACTGAGTGACTGCACTCTCAGAATAGTACCTGCTTTGAGCGAAAAGCCAGCAAACGGGAGGAAGTGGAAACATCTCTAAATTATACTCAGTTTGGTTTAATTTCAATCCCGAGAAGGAAAAAAAGGAAACTTGGAAAGCAGATTGACAAAAAAAACCAAAAAACATCAGCATAGACTTGTCAAGGGAACTATTACAAGCAGAGGGAAGATCATTTCAGAGAATGGTTTTGTAAAAAATGTCAGGGTACGGGCGCTGAACCGAGAGAGTGGAAGGAGATTTACAGCGCAGGAGGGCACAGATCAAAATCTGGCCATAACCAACACCGCCTGTCCCTTTTAAAATATTTGCATGAGAGCAAGAGTCAAAACTTAAAGGAATCTCAGCAGCTCTGTAAAGTTTTAAGCCTCATTATGAATAAAAACCGCCCAGTGAGTTTCCAAACTTTAATTTTGATCACCCATAGTCAGTGTAAACACTGTGGCGGTTTGATTTGTGGGTGTTCCACCAACATGCTCATAATTACAATGTCAGCACGCTGATGTTTAACAGGTGTGTTTACCACGGTCACGTTCTTAGTTAAGATTTGTTTAGAAACATGTCCGTAGAAATATCCATCAATTAATTTTTAATCAATCATAGATTTCAGTCCAGTGAATTGTCCAGCAGGCTGACTGACACAACAACAACCGTAAAAGTCAAACTCCAGTAACTGTATGTGTATAAACATAGAGGGTAAAAAAACAAAACAAGGTTTCTGAGTTAAAAAAAAAAAAAAAAAAAAAAAAAGTTTATATACGCATTATACTTCCAGCGGTTTTATTATCAGAGTTTACACTTAGAAAATAAAAGAAATAACAGAAAGCAGTAAAGCTAGCTGGTATTCATGAAAAAGAAATATGAATTCACGTAAACTTTTGATGCCAAAAAGACCTAAAATATAAATGTGCATGCAAATGACAGACCACAGTATTATACTTAGGAGGCTGATAAATGTCAAAGAGAAAAAAGGAAAAAATGAGCGTTCAGGGAAACATTGGCCATCAGAGAGAAATGAACATGTAGTGTGGGGAGAAGAAGTG
The DNA here is from genome assembly GCA_014839995.1 of Xenentodon cancila. Classification (NCBI taxonomy): domain Eukaryota; kingdom Metazoa; phylum Chordata; class Actinopteri; order Beloniformes; family Belonidae; genus Xenentodon; species Xenentodon cancila. The sequence goes on from CM026200.1 coordinate 10,813,509, forward strand.
GAGACGTGAGCTGGTGGGATGTCGGTTACAGATGTTTGCGAACGATTGCGTTCCCAGCACCGTAAAGTTTGGCATCACATATGAAAGTATAACACAGAACAAAAACGTATGAAAAGCATGTATGTGCATGCAGTGCAAACTCATCCGTATTTTCTTCCTTTTGAGACGTTAGAGGTGGAAATGTGGCTGACCTTTCCCGTCTTAAATGGCATCATACTTGTATCCCTCAACATACCTCTGATTCTGGTACTTCTAACACGACTGCTATAACTATTTCCACTAAAATAGCTGTTATGACATCATGCCTTCTTGAATTTTTAGGAAAAAATGCCACTGATATTTGAAGAGTGTGTGTTTTTACAAATACCTTGGATGCTGGTCAGAAGGATGATGAGGTTGGAAAGGATACGCGTGTGAGGACAAGGCTTCTGGGAAATGGGCTCCCTCCCGAAGCCTTCAGCCGCTTCAGTGCAGGAAAAAGGAAGGTCTGGATCTTTGGACGGCAGTTCCGTTGGCTTTGATAATCCCTCTCCAATCCGCCGCAGAGTGGCAGGGAGTGACGCTCGCTGTGCCGAGTACAAACAAGCATACATTTAAATGCTCTGGTAATTGCAGAAAATTGTAACTGGTGATTACATTTTTTTTAAATAAAAACTGTCAAAAATGTGAATGACATTGGCGCCAATAAAACAACAGCTACAGCAACGGTTATGTTTATCTGAAATGATGAAGACGGTGGTTTTCAGACAAACTGAATTCCACTTCTCATTTACTATCCTCCTCCCCCGTCTGTTTCATTAAGACCCTTTGACCTTAAATCATCTTTCTTAGTCCTGTACACATTGTGGCCCAGTTTAAGTTGGCTTTTAACAATGAACACATATTGCAGCAATAAGTGAGCATGTTTTTCTAGTTCAACATCAAACATGTCACTGAGCAGACATGACATGCAAACACGAGGGGTCCAAGTTTCCTGCAGAGGACTACATCTTGGAAGCTTGAGGCTGTGGCTCGGGACAGTCCACGAGGGCCAGAGCCTAATCCGTGACAGAGATTGTGAGGTGAAAACTGCAAGCAGAAAGGTTAAGGATGCAAGACTGGTATCTGGCCTTCATGATGGTACACAAACTACAATATTAGCATCCAACATGGCGCTGAGCAAGAGCGGAAAGATGATTTCACCCACTTACCTCTTCAACAAGCAACTGCCGAAGCAGCGTTTGTTATCTGCCGGATAATAGCAGATACGCTTCCTTTTCACAACCACACAAAAAGGAGCAACTTGTTCTAATGCCCACGCTGTTCAACACACAGACAAGCAAACTTCTCTGAACTCAAGATCGAACGTGACAAGATCTCTACATCTGCCGTGCTATGAGCGGAAATACAGATGGAAGAAAAGGTGTTTGTATCTCCTCAGAGTTAACCACATTTGTACGTTAATCTGCAATAAAATGTGATCTGATTGTAAATTAAGTCACAAAAAACCCCAAAACAAACAAAACGTTTACACTGATAACAAGCAATTATAATTTGCTGTTAAACAAGTAAGTGAAGCCACAGACTAATTACTACAACAAAAACTAAATGGAGTCAGTGGATTGTATTCCTGGAGTCCAGTTCATTAAATTAACTTGGAGGTTTGCATTAGAGCTGACTTATCAAAACACATTCTAAGTTTGCTGTCCATAAGAAGCCTTTGCAGATGTGAAAGTTGCCACCTAAAAAGGAGATCTTTGAAGACACATGGTCAAGAGTAGTTGATTTGCATAAGGCTTGAAAGGAATATAACATATTTTCAAAGTGTTTGGGGTTCCATCAGTCCAACCTTTTTGGATAATTGGAGTCGATTACCTTGGATACTCTTCCTAGAAGTTGGAAACCAGCCAAGATAACTCCAAAGGCACAACAGTCTCCTAAATTCGTTTTTTCCTTCTTTTTTTTGGAAAAAAAAATAAATAATAATAATAAACATGAGTAACAGCTAAAGGGTTGAGGACATCACTGGAATTGGTAAACATCTCTGTCCTCAACTGGGAAATTGTTTTGTGGCCCGAGGGAGGAAAAGTTGAGTGAGAATATCAGCACTGTGCGTGGCAACTTACTAAAGTCAAACTCCAATGGTGAAGTATGGTGGAGGTAGCGCAATGATTTGGGCTCGCTTCACTGCTGCAAGGCCAAGGCCAAGTTTACTGAATTACCTCTCAGAGTAATGTCTGAGGTGGTTGTCCACCAGCTGAAGGACTTAAGTAAATGCACCCCAGAATGGCCCCAGATGAAAATCCCCCCTTTGGTGTGCTCGGGTCAGAGCCCAGACCTTAACCCACCAGAGATGCTGTGGGCTGCCCTCAAAAGAGCTCTTCACACCAAACATCCTACAAATGTGTCTGAGCTGAGGGAGTTCTGTAAAGAGGAAAGGTTGCTGTGCAGGTCTGATCCAGAGCTACTGAACACGCTCGCTTGAAGTCAGGCCTGCCAACCAACCAGCCGTGACCTCCAAGGGATGACTTCATTTTGTCTTCAGCACTCTTTTTGAAATGAATGCAGATTTTATGTAGCTGCCGTGTTTGGATTTTTCTGCACAATGTTGTGAAAACTCTCTTTTTCCAGTTTAACACCATTTTCTCTTAGGGCAAGTGTTCTGATTCTGCTCCAAAAGAATCTGAATTAAGTTAAACAAAACAGGCTACTGAAAAAAATCTGATCTTCACCTGTTTGCTATTTTCCAAGTGTCTCAAGGCCTAGTAAATGAGGCGGAGGAGGTGGAGAAGGAGGTTAGGCTCAGTTTGAGGAACATCGTGGAGCTGATCAGCTAATAATGGCAGAGCCTAAGAAAAGAAAAATAATTTAAGACCACTTTCTCAGTCAAACTTCATCTATTACTTTTTTTTTTTTTGAAAGAAAAACACTTTATTCGGGAATACGCTTGTAAAGAACTTTAAAGATCACAGTGAAGCTCCACTGAACACGTCACCTTCAGACATCTCTCATCGAGTACAACCTCTGGGGGCAAACGCTCGAATACATCTTTCATTTCATTTCCTGCTCCTGTGGAGAACATCTGTCCATCAAGTACCCATTCCAGGAGAAGCTCCAGGAGCTTTAACTGGATGGTACTCATGCTGCCCTGAAGGGAAAAAGTGTGATTGAAGAAAAAGGATTTAACATTAATAAAGTGAACATCTGCATCCGCCTTTGGCTGAAAAAAATAAAAGTTAATCTGAGGAAAAGATAAACATAATACTGAGATTTCATGTGAGGGATTCATTTCACAGTTAAACAAATAAATAATAATGCACTCATGGTATCAAGTACTGTTCTCCAAATAATGAGAGGCAGCTTTGTATATTCCTCATCAGCAACAGTGAAAAAAGATATTTTTTTAATTCATTTACTTTTTTGAGCTTCCCTGCCATCCCAACTGCGTCAAACAAACAGACTTGCTGCAGTACCTTGTAACTGGGTTTTCCTGAGGCAGAGGTTTTCTCTTTTATGCAAGGTTTAATGCAATCTGCACTGATAACATTCCCCATCTGACAGCCTCTTAAAGCTGTCCAATGCTGGAGCTTCTTCTAAAAGATAGATAAAAAACAAAGAAAATCTGATGCATGCATTACATGTTGAAAACAAACAAAACCTAAAGCAATAAATCATGTTGGTGGCCTCAGATCATCACTGTAATGATAAAAAGAGATTACCAGCATGCAAGTACTCAAAAGTGTCATGATATTTAATACAATCCCTCTTCTGTTAATTAATAAAACACGTTATACCTGAAGGTTCTCAAGTCGAGCTTGCAACCTCTTTGACTGGCTCTCCAGCCTCTTATTTTCTTCCCTGATCTCAGTCAACTGTTGATTCAAAAGCAATAACATATCAATCTGTCACACAAAGCCAGGATTTATACAGATGGAAACAGATTAATTGTATAAATCTGGGTTTGGGTTCTGGATGTAAAAGTGAACCAGATTATTTCAGCAGATGTTAAAGCTCATAGTGTTCCCAACAGACATAAACACACAATGAAACCTTGAGCATCGTTGTTCTCCCTGTACATATGGAACATTTGGGGAATGTTTACGTTTTCCACACTTCAGATTTCCAAATCACCTTAAACATATTGATTTTTTTTCCCCCTTCATCAATCCCAACACAGTCCACAATGTCAGAGCAAAAAGAAATATGTTTTCTTCTTAAGACCTTGTGCCCATGGTGATGTTGCAAAGTCAAACAGAAACTAACTAAAGTATCATCTTCTTTTTAAACTTTTATGAGGCTTCAGTACTTCATTAAAAGCACCTTTGACAGCAAAAGCAGCCTTTCAATCATCAATCATCCCGGCAGTAACCCTATAAGCTTGGCACATTTGTTTGAAGTGTCTCAATTCTTTTTTTTTTTTTTTTTTTTTTTTTTTTTTTGGCAAAATCATTAAAGCTCAGCTAAGCTGAATGAGGAGCATCAGTGCAGTTTTATTTATTTTTGTCACATCTCTCCAGAGAGGCCAACCTGAGTTCATGCTTGGACTTTTGACTCAGTCGCACTAAGGCATTTACTGACATTTTCCTTAAGGAATTCCTGTGTTTTCTCAAAGGATCGCCTCGAGCCGTTGTCTTCTTGGAACTTAAACCTTTGCCCTCAACTCCTGAAACATTAAGCACGCCAAACAATGTTTTCACTCAGCATAGCTCCAGATTTTTCAGCATCCATCTTTCTGTTTTCCCTGAGAGCTTCGCAGAACTGTACAAGCATCCCCATCTGTGTGGGTAAGATGGCAGGAATGATTTCATGCTCAGTAAAAGTTTACTCCACACATGCTGTCGGAAGCTGTGGCCAAACATTAATAATTCTATCATAGGATCAGAGAGTTTTCTGGTGCATTTTGGTATAATTGTAGCTGGTTGGCATGCTTTTCATTCTTGTAAATAAAAAAAAAAAAAGACCCTTAATATTTTAATTACCCCCTACGATTTATTTTCCCAGTTTTGTTTCCTACAATCTAGAATCAGAAGAGTTTTTTTGCCTGGTTATATTTGACCAACACAACATACTTTGAATACTTTGCAAAATGTTTTTTTAATGTGAACCAATCAATAGAAAAAAAAGATTAAAAATGTGCATTTGTATCGTTTTCTCTAAAACCACCCTTTCATAGAAGACGACTGTAGTTTTGGCTTGTCGCTCTGGGCAGACAAGCTGGTGACATCTTTAATACTAAACTTCTTAATAAACTTCTTGCCTGGTCTGTGACTTTTGGTGGCCTGATCTTGCTTTGTAGGTTTCTTGTGGTGTCCCATTCTCTTATTTTATAACAGCTTTAAAAAAGGTATTCTAAATTATATGAGTAGGTCTGTTAAATAAAATCCAAAAGTCTAATTGAAATACTTTCACAAGGTGCTGTATATTGTCAGACCTCTTTCAGACTCATTCATAATTAATCATTTATTCAGTTATTAAGGGATGGCCTCTGTCAAGTTAAGTCAAGGACCAGCGACGGAGGAACTATTTGCCTGAACTTTGTTGCCAGCATTCTCACAAAGGCTACTTGGATTTTATTTTCATTACTTAGAAAAATTTTGTATTTCTTTCATCTTTTAGCTGTACTATTACTGTATATAAATTGATAAGAGGGGGAAAAAGAATGAATTTTAAAATGAGTTTCAAACCTAGGAATCTGCATTGTTTCTGTATTTTCAACGTGAACATGCAAGAATGTGGTGTTGTGGCGCCCTCTTGTGGACCAAGCCCCCAACTCCTCAAGCTCAGCAACTCGGCATTAATGAAGACGCTCATTTAAGTATCTTATAAACCAGAAAAGGGCAGCACGGTGGCTTAGTGGTTAGCACTGCTGCCTCACAGCAAGAAGGTTCCCGGTTCAATTCCCGGCCCGGTGGGTCTTTCTGTGTGGAGTTTGCATGTTCTCCCCGTGCTTGCGTGGGTTTCCTCCGGGTACTCCGGTTTCCTCCCACAGTCCAAAAACATGCAGAGTAGGTTAATTGATCTTTCTAAATTCTCCTTAGGTGTGAATGTGAGCGTGATTGTTTGTTTGTATGTGGCCCTGGATAGACTGGCGACCTGTCCAGGGTGTACCCCTGCCTTTCGCCTGATATGCGTCGGGATAGGCTCCGACAGACCCCCGTGACCCGGAAACGGATTAAGCGGGTACAGATAATGGATGGATGGATAAACCAGAAAATTACCTGCATACAAACAGGTGATCTACGAGAACTTCTAACCTGTTTCCTCATGTTGTCATTCAGCTCTTTAATGGTGACAAAATTAGATTTGAGCCTTTTGTTCTCCTTGTTCTTTTCTCGAAGAAGATCCCACAGCTCCCTCAGGTCTTGCTGTTGTTTCTGGTGCGACAGGGTGAAGAGGCTTGTCACACAAACAAACACTTGTCCATCAATATCATATCAATATAATCCATACTTCAGCAGTTTACTGTGTTGGATTACATTTCCATTTAAAATCTGTAATTACTCTTCTTTGGAAGGAGGAGATGTCCTTTTTTGATCACAAATGATATCCCATTAGCTTATTTTGATGTATAAAATTATTCTGATACAAGGTCACATTTGCAAATGGCAATACTGATCTTATGAAATTGATTTGATTCAATGAAAGATCCTTCGTAAAATCAAATTTGTTAAAGCTATCCTGTGACCGAAAGATGGTTCATCCAGTAAGTATATTTTTAAAGATGCATGTTCATATCTAGAGCCCATCAAAACTTCCCAGATGGCTCTCTTATTAACTCACCATCTGGAGCACCAGATCAGGAGGTGGAGAGACTAAGGTATGGAAAAGAAATATAAGACCCGTTCTTTGCTTGGTGAACATTAGGATAATGTCCTTGGTGAACAACAGGATAATGTCTGCGTCTGACCTCCTCTATAGCCAGTATGCGAACGAGAACCATCTCTTCCAGTCCAGCCAATTTTCCAAAAGCCTCCTCCTGTTGTTTCAGCCTCCTGTCTCGTTCATCCAACGCCCTCGCCCTCTGCTGCTGGCTTTGCCTCGCTGCCTGTATTTGCACATATAAGGTTTAAAAAAAAAAAAAAAAAAAAAAGACATTCTTTTTCATTGTTTCTAATACAAAGAACAAATAAAGCAGAGGGTGAGGTAAATCCAAACACCTGAGCTGTGGATGCATAATGGACGTACACTTAATGGCTAAAAGTATTGGCTCACCTGCCTTGACTCGCATATGAACTTAAGTGACCCATTCCTGATCTATAGGGTTCAATATGACGTTGCTCCACCCTTTGCAGCTATAAAAGCTTCAACTATTCTGGGATGGCTGTCCACAAGGTTTAGCAGTGTATTTATAGGAATGTTTGACCATTTGTGAGGTCACACACTGATGTTGGACCAGAAGTCCTGGCTCTCAGCCTCCACTCTGATTCATCCCAAAGGGGTTCTATCAGGTTGAGGTCAGGACTCTGTGCAGGCCAGTCAAGTTCATCCACACCAGACTCTGTCATCCAGGTCTTTATGGACCTGCTTTGTGCACTGGTGCACAGTCATGTTGGAAGAGGAAGAGTCCAGCTCCAAACTGTCCAAAATGTCTACCACAGTTCCACGCTGGAAATCACTGAGCTCCTGAGAGGAACCCATTCTTTTACAAATAGTTGTAAAAACAGTCTGCGTGTCTAGGTGCTTGATTTTATATACCTGTTGTCATGGAAGTGATGGAACACCTGATTCCCATTATTTGGATGGGTGAGCGAATACTTTTGGCAATATAATGCATCTCGTCAGTAGCGTACGAATTACTGCTCAGTATTTCTACATCTTTCTCTCACTTTTAGCTGTTTGTAGATGATCATCATTTCTTGGTAAACCTTTACTAGCAACGAAGAGGAGCCACATGAGTCCGGGAGCAGAGCGGCCCACTGTGACTCTCTGTCTTGGTCCATTTCGTGAAACTCAGAATTCCCATCCAGAGACGAAGGCAGAGTCACATCTGGATAAACAGAGGCAAAGAAAAATCGGCTTAGATGACTAATTACTTTATTCGTTCATTCAAACAGGGCGTGAATACCTTAAAATAATTTCAGCCTCTCATCTTTTGACCTGAGATGGTCAGTTGCCAGGTGTTCTGTCCTAGAAAGTGTAAGTCGGCTGCTCTGACACACAAACACTCACCTGTTTCTGTCATCAGCACCTGAGAATCCTGAAGTGGAATTTCTGAAGAGCTATGTAGACTACCATCAATACCAAACCTTTAAAAGATGGAAAAAAATGGCATAACTCTCATGTCAAACATGCAGAAACTGTTTCACTAGTCACTTACTGGTCGGGACAGTTAGTAACTGCTTCAAAGAGCTCCTGTAATGCTTCACTGTAGCTTCCCAGCTCATTATCTGGATGTCTGGACCTGTGGACGGGATGCCTTTGTATGGCTTCTAAAACGCATAAACAAAGTAACATAAGACTTATCATTCCTTTGGAAAACTCTTTTTTTAAATTTTTTTCTTACTCTGTTTAGACATCTCTTGTATTCTACATAAAGAAGACTCACACTTAATTTAAAAACATGAAACATTTACTAAGGATTTTAGACATGTTCACTGTGATCTTCAGTATCATCGGACGTGTACACATTGGTAAACAAAGCTCGGAAATGTCTACCTCTAAACACCATTAAATGAGACCACCTGACTGCTTGAGTATACTGAATAATAACTTTCATTTATGGATAGGCCACCACAGATTCCATCTTCTTTCCCCAATCTTTCCCCAATGAAAATCTTTTTGAATTTAACAGATCAACATGTTTTAATTTTGTTCAAATCTTAATCCATCAATTTAGGATGTTGGTAAAGAAAAACAAAATAAAGAAGAAGTGTTGTGCATGATCTTATTGAAACAACAGCGCCATGAATGTGTGATAATGGAAGGTAAAAGTGGTTCAACAACAAGTTACTGACTTCTTTCTTTGGCCAGGCAGTGTTTCATCTAATGTTTCAGTAAAGAGCAGGCCACTCACCATCACTGGGCTCAAAGCCAATGTCATCTGAGGATGGCAGTGGTGGTACCTAAAAAAAAAAAAAGAAAAGAAAGAGGGACAATTACTTATTTTAAGATAAAAATAAATAGTTAAAAGTAGGTTTTAACACAAATTGTAATGGGGTTGATGGTTTCTAAAGATAGCTTCTGATTCACAGCTGCCTATTTGCTAGAAGGCCACCATAAAACATGTCTAGTCCAAAAACCACTGGACTGTTCAAAAGTAGAATTATCTCCTAGACTGTAGAATATATAAAAACACGGTTTGAGAGTTATGAAGCCTAGGCTCAATCTGTAAATATGCAAACAGCAAATCTCAGCCGCATTGCTGGACGAAATTGCGAGCACAAAAGAAAAATCACGTTTAAAGACTAATCCAGGATATAAAAATATAGGGAAAAAGAACCAGAAAATACATGTAAATAAGAATATATATTAATAGAATAAGGATATAAAAACATTAACACTCGGTATTTATATATATATATATATATATATATATATATTTTTTTTTTTTTTTTTAAAGAACCCAAAGTATAAAATGAAAAAAAAAAAAAAAATACAAATAATAGCATAAAGAAATACCGCGGAATGGCCCTTTTAGCTTTTGACGAGCGGACGCCCTGATTGAGAAACTAACTTCAGAGTTAGTACGAACGAGGAATAATATCCACATTAAAAAGAGAAGAGCTTTCTAATTGTAAAGTTCAACTAACTAGAAGAAAGTATAAAAACAAGCTCGGTTAGTCAAATATCAGCAATACCAATGACATGGTTAGAAAACAGACATAAAACACGGCCATACGTGAAGAGAATTGTTAAGGAAGGTTTTTGACGGTGGGAAACAAACTGAAACGGTCTGGTTTAAGTTGTGGATGTCAAACCTGTTTCCTTCTCTCCAGATATTTCTGCGTCAGCTTTTCCACGGTTTTAGTTACGTTGGTACACTTTGACTGTTGGTTCATAGCCACAGGGTCACTAAAATCTACAAACCCGGGCTTGATAGTTTGTATTCCAAGTTGTTAGTAAAGTAAAATAAATAGAAGTTCCGGTGAAACTTTTCAAATTAAGTCACTGGTTTGGCTTTTGTATTCACGCTCTCACCTTATCTATGGAGGAGCAAATAAAAGCAGTTACATTATTATATTTTTGTAATTCTGTCGTAATTCCAGTGTTTTACTGTGTGTGTCTGTGTGATTATTTTCGACGTTCGTTAGCCCAACTTCGTTATATAGTCTGCCCAAAGTGCTTTAGACTATGTGCCTTTAAAAAAACAAAATCCTGTTGCCTTGGTAACCACTTTCCAAACAATTGAGTCATTATTCATTTCCCACCGCTTGCTGTCTTTTAGCCGTAAACATAAACCAACAGCCACGTTATATAATCTAAATGCTGCAACAGACATAGTTTAAAAACAAAACAAATGTAATTTTTTTCACCGATTAAACGCGCTGAGGTCAGTTTTTAACCCCGCGGCAAGTGGGAGTGCGCTGCGATGTAGTTACACCAATGAGCCAGTAAGTGGCAGTATTTCATCGAAGACAAGAACGTTACGCTTCATACTTAAGTCTTTACGTTGTTAAAACTTCATCATGTACTTTAACCCAGTCAAACTAGTGACGTACGTTTCCGGAAATACATTCAAATTTTCCTAATGTCTTCTATGCATTGCTCACTGATACATATGTTTAAAAAGAAACACCCCTTATAAATTCTGATAATGATCCAATAATCATATCCAGATCATACGTTTCAAGTTCATACAAACCACCCAGAGAATTAAGTGGGAATATTAAAAATACTACAATCCAACCTTACTTCAACTTCAAACAAAAGTGTTGCAGGAACAAAATAAAGATACTGAAGTAGATCTTTGTGCTGTAAAGATACACTACATTATGTGTCTCCTTTTGACCCCCAACTTAACATTTTGCCTTAAGGTTTGTCAGGCAGTGCCAAGTTTGCGCTATACTTGGATGGTCTGCAATTACCATTTAAGATGAATGCCCCCTCTCTCCATTTGGCTAATTAGCAGCCCCTGCCATTAATACACATTTTCCAGATTCAGTCACTACTTTTTTCCCCAGCAGGCTTTTACTTGACACTGAAAGAAATGAGCCAGCAAGCACATTAACAGAGGTTTTTTTTTTGCTTTGTCCGCTTTGTATGGAAATACCTGCTCTGTTAACGTTAGTTGGTGGTAAACGTTTCTCACAGGAGCAATTCTGACCATTTGAGACAACAAGAGACGGTGTCGTATGATTGTTTGTGGGTTTACGGGTAGAATTCTGATCAGGCATGAAGTGATCGGTACAGACAAAGAAGTCAGTACAGAAAAGCCACAGTAACTATTAAATCCACTCTAATGTTATCTATTAAAAAAAAGAAAGATAGCAGTTGAAAAAACAAAAAAACAACAACATTTGTCCAGGTGTTTATAAGGAATATAGCGTTGTTGGCATGTATTATGCAGTCATGTTTTTTGACTCTGTAATTTGACAAAAGCAATCCAAGCGAAGCATAAGATACTTGTAATTATGCCTGATTGCCACTAAACAGTGGGGTATTTTTATGAAGTGTAATTCTGCTCTTTATTGTAATAACGTTTATGGGCCCTTGAGGCCATGAGCTCATGCTTGCACCATGAAGCTTAAACAGTTTTTGTGGTGTATATTCATCTGTGTCCTGTCTGTATCTGTATGTGTATGTGTATGTATATATGTGTAATGTGTGTGAAAAAAAATATTTTAATAGATACAGCACTTAAAAGGGAGGGGGGACTGGCAATTACTGTCTGCACCTCCTGTTTTCTGACAAACCGCACAAACAGCTTTTTCCATCTGAGACAATTGTCCAAGGTTAAACCTCTTCTTTCTCGCTGTGACTTTGAGATTTTAATCCATGCTTTTATTACAACTCGTTTAGATTATTGCAATGCTCTTTATGTTGGAGTTACTCAGAAATCACTTGCTCGGTTGCAGTTAGTCCAGAACGCTGCTGCCCGTCTTTTGACTGGTGCGCGGAAACAAGAGCACATTACTCCCATTTTAGCATCACTTCATTGGCTCCCAGTTCGTTTACGCATTGATTTTAAAATTCTTTTATTTGTTTTTAAATGTCTTCATGGTCTCGCTCCTAAGTACCTATCTGACCTGATCCAGGTGTACACCCCTCCTCGCTCCCTCAGGTCAGCAAATCAGATACAGTTAGTTGTCTCCAAGACCAAGAGGAAACTGAGAGGTGACCGAGCCTTTTCAATCTTCGGACCAAAGATCTGGAATGAGTTGCCCCTGGACCTCAGACAGATGGACTCATTTTCCACTTTTAAATCTGCTCTTAAAACATATTTTTTCACTTTGGCTTTTAATTGAGTTGGAATCTGGAGACTGTATTGTATTTTAATTTTCTAATTTTCTTATGTCTGATTATTGCCATGCTCTTTTACTAATTTTATGCTTTGTTCAGCACTTTGGTGAACCTTGTTTTGTTTAAAGTGCTTTATAAATAAAGTTGAGTTGAGTGAGTTGAGTTGAAACACATGTTCCTACCCATGGGATACAATTAGACAATAGTAATCAGCCCCAATCATTGAATCAACAGCATATTTTGTATGTTGTATTGCACAACCAATTATCTCCTGTCTCATGATGCCATGCACATACACATTCAAGTACTCTCGCACTCAATTAAAGTGGCGTTGGCAGTGCTCCGCTGTGAAAATGATTGCTTTTCAATTGGCATGACTCTTTGAGACCGCAGAGCAGTATTATGTATGCTAATGCAAGCTGTAAAGATGGCTCTGCAGTTCAGGGGCTGGACCCAGAGCAATTACAAGGCCTGCGAGCCCTAGACGAGATATCACGTCCCTGGGAATTTTACAAGCTCCTCCATAGTAAGTATATATACAGCTAATAGTGACCCGGGAGTTGCACTGCTGCGTAGGAACACTGGAAGTTGGATTGTTGTATCAGAAAAGATCTCTGGATCTTTCCTTGAATTTTGAACTAGACTGGAAAACTGAATTCACTCAAACATGGGTTAACAGAACTGGTGAAATCATGACAGCGTCACTGTTGGCACTGAGCTTCTTCTTAGTTCAGCATCTGCATCGCATGGCTGCAGAGCTGATAATAGACTTGATTTCCTGTCTTTGCTTGTCCCTCATTTGTATTTTACCGGAACCTCATGCCTTTAATTTCTGGTGTTTGGTCAAGAGTGTTCCCATTTCGCTTTACTTTTACCGGCTGTGCCAAAAATGGGCATCTTGCGTTGACCTGCCACCAGACAGTGGCAGACGCACTCTTCCAGCACGTCTGAACCCATACAAGTTGGCAGAGTTCTACTTACTAAAACATATGTCACCACCGTGGCAGTGGTGTCTATTCTATTTGTGGATTATGATCTATTTTGTGTAGCCATGTTGAGAATTATTTCTGTCTGGAAGTCCTGGGCATTCGGGATTAATAACGGAGAAAAGGTTTGTTAAAAGAGCACTGGGGCAAAAATAGCTAACAAAGCAATATAAGTCAAAGACGAATGGAATAAAAACAAAGTTGAAGATGTAATTATGAACTTTTGCACCAAACACACTGAAACTAAAGCAGTGCACCTGTCCATTTCATATTACTTCAGCTGAAGAAGGATTTTGGGTGCTTCAGATTTCCATGAGTCAAACTCAGGCAGTCAGCATTACCACCAAAGGACCCAAGGATTTATCCTCATAATAACCCCGGCTGTTTAAGAGCCTGTAATAGCTTGTCAGATTATATTTATTAGATTAATTTCTACAGATTTAATTGTCACATGAATATTTTAATGTTTACCCCTTACGTGCTGTAAAAGGCCTTCCGTGCTCTAGGAATCTGGGAGAGTGAATGCTCTTCAGGGAAAGGGCCTTAAATTCCACTTTTTTCGGCAATGGAAATGTATGAAAATATTTTAATTATTCAATGGCTTCATAGTTGATTCAGACATTAAGATTTGTCTAATTATTAGGCTTCTGAAATATAAATGGGATTAAGTGACTTAAAGTAAAGTGGATGAAAATAACACTGGATAAAGCATGGTAGAGCATTATGGGTATTAAGGAAGTATTATTATTCTCATGGCAATACTGCTCAACTCGGCGGTGTGGAACAGCAGATATTTTAATTTCTTCCTCTCTGTCTGCCTAATCTCCTTGGTGCTGTAACTTCTCTCTTTCCAGATTATTGGCTGGATACCAATTTTTACACAAATGCAGGTGCGGGTTTGTGAATTTAGTCTAACAAAGCTGTTCATGTGACTGCAAAATGAGATGATGACACAAAGTTGTAGAGCTTACAAACGGGAGCAAACAAATAGGATTTGGAGGGATGTTTGTAACAATTCAAGTCTAATGATGCCATTCACTAATGATTTCATCAGATGTGCTTCTTGCATTTTACTTTTTAATTTAAAACACTGTATCTGGTAAGAACATTGACTTCTGCACCTATGAATATGGGTCAAGTTGTTCTCCTCCCTCTACTATGATTTTCTATTTATGACCCTTTGAATCAACCCTACCCCAAAGTGATGCCTGAACAACATCACAAGAAGGCGCCGGACGTCACTGGATGCTGATGGACTCCTGTAAAACGTTGAAACGGCCACTTAAGCTGCGTCAAAGCCCCTCTCTCTAATGGCCCGACTTGCTGCTAGGATGAATTGACCCACTGTTGAATTGATGGCTGCCTTGGTCAGCCTCTTTTTGGAGCTGAATACATTGACACAAGCCGTGATAGTGAAGTTTGACCTCAACTCCCACTCACAAAACACACAATGTTCAGCTAGTGTGTGTGCGGGTGAGTGTGTGGACACCAGGGTTATTCATGGTGATATAGAGACACCAAAATTTGTCATAATGCAGTTTTATATGGATCATTTTTAATCCATCAAGAGATATTTTATTTGACGTGATGATAAAACCAAAATAAAAAAACGGATAAAAAAGATTATTTTAATGCATGTAGTTTGCATATGCGCCATATAATTTGAATTTTAAGCATATAAATGTGTATAACAACGGCTGGTTCCAAATATCCTCTTAAACTCTTTCCGCATAAAAAAAAGACTGTTTGCAAGATACAAACTTCAGTTTTGGGTATGAATATGTTTGTGAACATATTTAGAACAATTGGCACACATTTCTCTGTTTTACACAGATATCAGTGAAATTGAACACACCAGTTTCCCGCCTCTTTGGTCAGGCTTCAAATTAGGAATGTAATTCGGCAGTGGGTTGTAATGGATGCAATCACGTCCTCGCAGCCAAACAGTAAGAGAGAAGCCTCAAATCTAATTTCGAAGTTCAATTGCCTCTCTCCTTCCAATCAAAAATGCCTTTGTGACAATTAATGAGGAAACTTCGGATTGAATGCTTACGCAAACCCATTCACTTCTTGAGTTTTTTAGCTTCTTATACAATAAACCCATCTTTCCTTGCATTGCCTGCACATTGACCTGGTTTTTGACAGATCTGCTGAGTGATACTATAATCCATATGTTGTGGTTTTGTCATGAAGACTATCTAATAAATGAGAAGACATGGTGAAACACAGGCAGAAGGACAGAAATAGAGAGGAAAGGAGGGTACTTGAGAGGGACTATATCTATGAGAGGACCTTCATCATCGACCCTGGCGATGCTGTAATTCCTGCAGAGTTGAGTCATGTGGGATGTTTCTGGGTAGTCTCAGGGCCCAGCAGCCCTTTTTTGGGAATGTCATGTTTTAACAACGCCAATGCCTTTTGATTTCTGCTTCTGAAAGTCTGTCTGGAAGTAATGGAATGTGTGTGAGGCAGCAGGCCAGACGCTAGTATTTGGAAATAAACTGTCTGTCCGATCTGATTGGCCTCATTCTCAGGGACATGGGAGCAGCACCTCTGCCAATGCACAACGCACTCATACATGAATGCACAAACATGAACAGGGCATGCTTGCAAATGCACCTTACAGAAAAATTCCCAGTTGACTGTACATTCTAAAGCACACACATACACACACACACACACGCACACACACACACACACACGCACGCACGCACGCACGCACGCACGCACGCACGCACGCACGCACGCACGCACACACACACACACAGCCCACTTAGACACGAACAGAGCACAGCTGCTGAATCTTATAGGAATTAAGGTATACCATGCAAAGAGGGACAACACATGGGCATACATCAAAAAACATGTACAGCACAGAAGCAAGAAATTAATCTGAGCTAAAATCCAGAGCGTATGTGTTGAAGGACTTCGAAAGAGGCCACTGGAAAGGCTAATTCTTTTTTTGTTAGTATTATTCCCACAGCAGTGCTGATGAGTCTGATGGAATGGTTACTGAACTGAAGGAAGCTCCTGGGAGACTGGAAGAGTTAATGGACCATGTGCCTTTACATTATCGTGTGTGTGTGTGTGTGTGTGTGTGTGTGTGTGTGTGTGTGTGTGTGTGTGTGTGTGTGTGTGTGTGTGTGTGTGCTCGCACATCTGTACTTCTTTAGTCTCAAAGGGAGGAGCAGCAGAGGAGTGTGATGAAAAAAGCTACAACAAAAAATAAGACACAAAAAGGTGCATAATTGTTCCCTAAAGGCACTGTGTTGGGAAAGTGACCAGAATAACTCAACCTCCCATTGGCAACCACTCAGAATGGAGCTTAACTCAATTTTGCTGGTGTCTAAAAAATAAATGTTTAAAAAAAATCACTGAAAATATGTATAAAGGAAAAGAATGTCAGCAGAATTGCTTTTGTCGTTGAGAACAAAGTATTTCTGATTCTGATAATTGATTGAAACCTGGAAATCGAGGTTTGTGAGATAGCATATTTACGATGAATGTTGGCTGTCCATAAAGGTTTACTGTTTGACTTTCTACATCAGAAACCTCAGAATCAGGTAAGAAGTTAAAGAATATTTTTGTTAAAATCCACATATTTGATTTTAAAGTTTCTGTAAGCTCTTTCATTTGTGTTTTACAGCAAATGTATCTGAACTGATATGGACAATATCATACATTATTTCATTTTTTTTTCCTTTAATGTGTAACACTGAAGAGTTTATACACTTGTAGCCTCTTGGTTTTTTGGGTTTGATTTCCTTTAGCACAGAGACAAATCCAATCTGAGCCTAAATGCATGATTTCAATGACGGCTTTATGGCTGTTTGTGTCAGCTGTGGGTTTCAAAAGTAAAGGAAGAAGATCCTGTTTTGTAAAATATAATAAGGATGTAATGTTTGTCTTTTAATATGATAATATTTGTGGTCATACTGTGCAATTCAAAAATAAAGCATGACCATTGCTAGAAATCAATATAAACGATTACATGGTGAAGAGGCCAGTTCAAGAGGTTGTGTCCATCAATGATGCAGAACTGTGACACAAGTCATAAACTGAAATTTCACTTAATAGTAAAATCATGGGTTCCGATACTCTCTATCCTATTTTCCTTAGTCTGAAAGGGAGGTTATTATGTGCTACTCACCATGAAAACTGCACTGGAGTTCACCAGATGATTCGGGCCTTGACCACCTCTTCTTGGAGGTAAACACATGACGAAACAAACTGGACCAAGTGCAAAACAAACTCAAGTTCATTTTGAGGTCACATGAAATAAATAATTAAATAAAACAACATATCAACATGATATTCTCTATGAGATCATAGATGATATTGCTGTGAATTTGATGCTGTTGCCTGGTAACCAAGTCACCTTAGGTTCTGCTGGAATCCAAACCCACCAAAAAGCATGGCCTCATACTTGACACTGCACTTATCTTCTGCAGTGAACTGAAATAAAAGATGATTGCAGCTACCTTTTTTATTTTAACTTCCAAGTTTAAAAAGTTTGAATGAATCTGAGAATAAGAGGCAAACCGTGGCACATCTACATGCATTCTGGCGTTTCCTGGTTACACGTGAACAATCAAATTAAACCTCTCTCAAAACTTGTTTTTTTTGGTACACTTTGAAACTTCTTATTTTTTTTTCATGTTCAACCCAAGATAATTTTTTCTACTGCAAAATGACTTTTCTGACATAATACTATTTCTTATGACTCACCAGCCGATGCTTTTAAGCCTCTACCTGTATGCTGTTCACATTCCTGCTGTAATTTCTGGACACCTGAGGTTTTTACAGAATAACCTCTGAAAGCTTCTTTTATCTGTCTTTGTTTTTTTTTTTTTTTTTGACTCCACAGCTCAGGAGGCAGTTTTCTTCCCCTTTGTATGCCTTCAAACTAAATAAATTGTCCTAGTTTTTTTGGCTTGTTAGATACCACCAGTTTTTTATGACACAAGTACCAAGAGCGGCTACAGTTTCAGGGTGAATTATTGTTGTACTCTGTTTGTACTTATATATATATATATTTATATTCATTGTATTTTATACTTATTGTTCTACTTATGTTTTGCAGAAACTACAATGACCCACCACTGAAGTACAGATGGTCGAGGGCTTCTCTCAGCTCCTCCAGACATCCCAGGAATCAGTGTCCAAGCCCAGGTCAGCAGGAAGCTTTCCTCTACCAATCTAAAGCGGACCTTTGTTCATATAAATAACAAAAACACAATGAAATGAAAATCCAGGTATGAATAAATGAAAAATAATTACACATTTGTACAACCTCAATTCCCCGAAAAGATGAGGTTTTCAGTAATATGTAAATCAAAACACTGGCATGATTTGCAACTCTCATGAACTCCTATTTTATTCACAGTGGACCATAGAAATATGACAAATAACATACTCATGCTGAAAGAGTGCCATTACTATTTCATGAAAATGTTAGCTCCCTTTTTGTCTGTCATAAAAACTCGGACATGGGCAAGAAAAACTTCAGAAAGTAAAAGGATCTAAAATAGAAATAAAATGATAAATAAAAAAAGTACAATGTTATATGCTCATGATCTTTGGGCCTTCAGGTAGTAGTAAATTTAAAACTGTAATGGAAATCACAATATGTTCGCTGGGATACTTTTGGACACAGCCATACGCAAATGTGGGTTTGAGCTCTATCATGTGAAGAAGACGCCATATGTTAAATCAGAAGTGGAAAATTGACTTTTTGCTCAGTCAAACAGATTTGAAATTCATTTTGGTAAGCATGGAGTCCACATCCTCAGGTCAAAGACGGTGGTGGTTCATCCAGCTTGATACCAGTTGCGCATTTCATAAATCTGCATCTCTTATGTTGCTGGAAATGATGCATCAACACTGAAAGGCGTGCACAGATTTTAAAGCAGCAACGCCCACCCAACATATTTTTTTCTGGGAAGGCATAGCATCTTTCAGCAAGACAATGCTCAATTGCACGCTGCATTCATTGGAAAAGCATGGCTTCAAGTAGAAGGGTCTGGGTTCTTGACTGGCCAGCCTGCAGTAAAGATCTTTCACCAAAATATATAAACCTTTGACACATCATGAAACAAAGAGAGCTGATGAAAATAGACAAGAACAGGACAAGATTCCTCTTCCAAACCTCTAACATATGGCTGTTGTTAAAGGAAGAGGTGAAACAAATTTGCTTAGTTTGAACAAATGATCTATTTTCTGTGTTCTGTTGTGATTAAAATATGGTTTTATGGGATATATAAATCATTGCACTCTTTATTTCAATACATTTTACATCGTATTCCAACATTTTTGAAACCGAGGTCATTACTCAAAATGACAAATCCAAGCAAAGTTATGAAGAGTTGTTGTGCTGGTGTTGCCAAGCCTCATTAAATGTTATATAAACATGTCAACCTAGAAAAAATTTAATAAATAAATAGAAAACATGCTGGCACTAAAAATACACAGAGACAGCTGTATATGTATGTATGTGTGTTTTGTGTGTCCATGTTAATGTGCACAGGATGACAAATTTTTGCACAGGTGGGAACCTTATTTAAGCTGGATGCTTTACATCCTGACAACTACTGTGTCAGCATGAGAACAGGAGGGAGCTGTGTGATTACTGAGACCAGAGAGAAGACGGAGCTTTTCAGCAACGTTGTAGTTCACAGTGTACTTTTGAGACGAGCGGGATGATGAAAGAATGGGATCAGAGGATGGAAAGGAAGAAAATAGGAACTCTGTAAAAACCAGCCCAGGTTGAGGCTTGCACAGACACTACTGTTTCTCCATTAACTCTTAAAAATGAAGTTTCCTAGATCTATTTTATTCAGAAATAAGTAAGGAGCCGCAGCTGCTGAAGTGCACGTTGGATCCCTCAAGTTAAACAAGAATGGTGATGGCAGACATGCTGTACAAAAAAAAAACCCCAACCAAACAAAAAAAAAAAAACAAAACAAAACTAAGTAGCTCTGTGACAGATGACATGATCTATTCACTGTGTTCTTAGAAGCAACTATGCTTGTACTGTGCAACCCATTGGTGTACCATAGAGTCCTTCAGCCTTGGACGTCTCGTCTGCCAAAACAGTTGCTCCATAAGTGAATCCATGTCAAGTACACTGTTCTCCATTGTGCACATGAAATGTGAAGCATAAAGAAATATGTCATTTATGACCTGGGCCTTGATTTCACGGCTGGCTTCAGTGTTTCCTGGATTTCTCCCTTCCTTCAAATAGAAGGGCTACATATTGGGAAAACATAAGTTCTAATGAGCTGTAAGAAGTCAGGAAGTTTAGGATGTTTTTTTTTTTTTTTTTTTCCAAGAACAGTCATTTATATTTGGTTTAAAAGGCAGCTTATACCACAGCTATATAAGCATAAAAGAACAGCTCGGGTGATGTGGGAGGTGAGATTTGTAAGCATAATGATTTACTTATTCAGTCGTCGTGTGGTGGGCGGGGAGGACCCAAATGCAGGGGACTGAGGTGGCAGGAGCATCAAAACTAAAAGTACAACACGTCTAAAAAGTTTTTAGACATGTTGATAGTCTAGTTTAGCTCAAAAGTGCAATGGAACCACCTTTTTTGCATTTGCCCGTCTCCGTCATCACTGTAGTGATGTAGGCGGTCATATGACCAGACCATATGACCCTTTAGATGATAACCTGCTATCTTCTTCTTCTTCTGTTTACTATTTTCATAACTGCAATAGCGGCAGTCGCAATAATTTTTTCAAAACTAAAGATCTTCTAAGAGAGTTATGCTCATATAGCAGATCAGCAGATCCCTCTGATCCCAAATAAGAATGAAAAGCTTTTTAATGGACGGAATTGGCTCCAAAGAGATTGTAAAAAAGTTCCACACATCTATTGCAGATATACTTAGGACTTAACACGACATAAAGAAAACATGGCTTTGTCACATAAGAAGACTAAATGGAAAATATCACTCACGTTTTATGAAAGAAAAAATGTAATGGAAAGCAGTTACTCTGACATCGATCAATTTGTGATCATTAGAGCGTTGAGCAAAAACAATTCCAAAAAGTGTTTTGGAATTGTTACAGTGGTTACTTCCTAATGAAAGCGGTCCCAGGAATGACAACTTGTGAACTGGCTGCAGGGTCACGGGTGAAAAGGGCTCATGGCTGGAAGTGGGGAGTGACTATTGGCCCTTGCGATCAGTTCGAACAGTAGAGCTACTGTAGCACAAACTAGTCTGGACCAGACAACAGCGGGATGTACTACAGGAAGAAGCCGAATCAATAGTGGAAATGTGATGCTCGAGGCAGGAAAACTCCTGGATTTTACACAGATGCTGCTGTGACACACCAACCATCACATTTTTACAAATTACTTACAGTCCTTCAGGGAAGTTGTATTTCCTGGTAGCAGTGGCCTCTTTTTAGCAGGTTAATTCATGGTGCTGCAAGAACGTTTCAGGAAAGGTTTGAGGGAAGTGATGCAAGAGTTGAAGGAGTAGATCCTAGAGGCTCCCCATTCTCCAGATCTGAATTCAATGATGCATTTGCAGAATGTGCTGGAACAACAAGTCAATACACTAAGGAGTCGGTTCTATTTTGGGAGCAGGATGTGAACATGTGTAATATTAACAAAAATGGTTTTGATTCTCCTGCTGTGTAAGGATTTGTTTGCACTTGGCCTCTGAGATCAGTTTTGATTTAACTGATTTACGATTTACTTCTTCTAAATTTCTGTGTTGCAGGTGCAAATAGGTATTTTACATTCATTAGAAAACACGGGCCCGCTGTAATGATCATCGTTGTAATCATTCGATTATAACAACAAATTGCACATCGGCTTCGCTTTTGTTGCTTAATTGTATTTAAACTAATCAATACCAGCTAACTACTTGAGACTGTCTGAAAATGAGGCGGCCAAACTGGTCCACTTGAGGCAGGATATGTAACCCAACAGTGGGCCCGTTCTTCTCCGAAGCCTATTAGCATTTTCCGTGGAGTTAACTACTCTGCATCACAAACTCTTTCCCTCGGTTACACATACAGGCACACACACATATGCGAGGGGCGTGCGTGGGCAGAGAGAAAGCAGAGGAATCCCTGATAAGCCAGTGGCCTGGCAAACGACACAGAGAGAGGAATGGCAGCTATGTCGAGCATTCACAACACTGTGTGGTGTCACCAAACAAAGCCTTCCCTTCTCCCGGCTGTCAAAGACACCATTGTGTCACGAGGAGAGATCCTTTATATCACACACACATTCCACACATGCTGTTCCCCAGCACGCACGCACGCACACACACACACACACACAGACACACACACACACACACACACACACACACACACACACACACACACACACACACACACACACACACACACACACACACACACACTGCATTTCATATTCATAGTTTGCATCTACAATGCAATAATTCATTTAAATAGCTACAAAAACACACTTAAGTGGTAAAACAACGCTAAAAATATGTGTACATAAATAAAATATTCCCTATTCCACATAAATGTTCATGTAGTTAATGTTTCCCTGACTTTTGGACATCTGCGTTGACAGAAAGGATGCTCCTCACAGGGACGTTGGCGTTTCCAGCATGGAACCCCTAGTGAGAGTCACCTATGAAGGGGGTGGGAACAAGGGAAGCCGCCCGGCCCGCTGGAACTTTGGTAAGTTAATGACAGCTGACAAACTCACAGGGGGAGCTGACAGTGAGAGTGCTGGAGGGTTGTTCCTGTCGAGGAGAGGGAAGCCGTCTGAGTGTGTGTGTGTGAAAGTGTGTTAGCCTCTTCCTGTTGCTCTGACAAGCTCCTGACTGCTTCTGCCACCTCCACCTCAGCCACAAAGGACTCATGGGAAGGTGGACATGACAGGAGGGTGGGACTCACATATGTCCCATGTCTGAATTTCCAGTGGCTCTGCAAACGCCTGTCAATCACTGTCAGGGAGGAATGAGAGCTACAGTACAGCTGGATTTCACAATGTCTACATCAGAATTGGAATGAGCTTTATTAGTCTGATTTGTGCTTTTTGAAAAATAAAATTCTATGTATTTAAGATTAAAAACAGAAAAGCAGTTGTGCTTATTCGGCTTTTCTCGGTCAAGAGATCAAGCTTTGACAACTTTTAAGAAGCAAAAGCAAAGATTCACAGTCATTGTGATATGCACTCTAATTTTATCTCAACAAAAGTTATGGCGAAGCATTTAAATCTGCAGGACCATTCTTGTGATATCCATGTTATTCAAGGAAAGAGATCGTTGGCCTGCTGATGCTGACAGGTTGGAATTATATAGGGGCCGGCACTCCTGTCATCCATGTGGAGAGCGGCCCAGCATGGGGGTCACCATCTCAGAGGAAGCGCTCAACTTCACTTCCCCAGCTTACAGTGACAGGGCATGCTGGGTTTCCGAGCCCAGACAAGAGGCCCAGCTGGGAAACTTTAGTCTGCAGGGTTCCTGGTTAGATTGGTGGATACAGACCCAGACAGTAGGAACAGTAGTCGAGTACAGGGACAATACAGAAACAGTGAAGGGTCAGCAGGGGTGGAGAGAATTACCTGCCAATTAGGCAAAGTTAATGTGAAGAATGATGAGTGTCAACCCGTCACAACCCGAGGAGGTGAAGGATCAGCTGGATAAGGAGCATGTTATCCCTCAGATTACACTGTCTACTGACATGATCACACACTCGAAAGCGCTCAGGCAGGCAGTGCAAACAGGCTGGATGTTAAATCATTGTGTGCAGCTGTTAGTGGTGCAGCTACACACATGAGCTGAAGGCTGAGAAGGATTCCTGCTCCAACCAGTAATCTTGTCTTTGAGATATCAGTGCTGGTTTAAGCAGCAGTATGATTGTGTTAGGAATTAAAAATGACTGAAATGGCATGCACAAAATCTGCCAAATAGGTTAAGAAAAATACTGTGGTTAGTCTTAAAACAGACAATGTACAGCATGAAGTTACCCTTCCCTTGTTACCAGGTAACAATTAATGCGAATTAAATTTGTTTTAATTTATTTTTTTGGACATGGAGGCATGATATTTTGCTAAATTAGTCAACTTTTAGCAAATGTATTTCTAAATTCAAATTTCTTTTGTGATATATTAAAGAAGACTCAGTGTGGAGTGTTTAGAAACAGTGTGCTTAATGTGTGAATATGCAATTTTAGCATAAATTAAATTAAATTGTAAATACAGTAACGGTCCTGATGAAGACTTCACTTTTTTTCTAAAAACCTTTTTATCTTATTAAACAATAGATGTTAAGTTTTCTTTAGCTACAGACAAAACAGTAAATGTAGCCCTCATGAATTTGGAAACCAAAATATAATAAAATACTATTTAAATTACAATATATGAAATAATGAATAAAATAAATGTTTCCCTTAAAGTGCACTGAGAGGTTTTTCCCTTTTACAAAAAATGGGTTTCACTGGAGGAAACTGTCACACTGTCAGTCTCTTTGAAGAAGAAAATGATACAAATATTCTGTCTACACATATTAACCCTATTTTCTGTCATCTATAAAAATACATTGAGTGCATTTAGTGACATTGCACAGCTTTCCACTCCATCGCCTCCACAGGAAATCTTCTGTTAGTCGTTTCAGTCATCAGTGAAATCCTGGTTACTTTGACAGCTATGAAGTTAAAAACAATCTGGATCAATGGACCAGGAATGCCCCTCTGTGGCTCCGGTATGTGTGGCATGGTCTTTATGGGCAGCATGGGACAGCAGCAGCAGGTAGGGTCACATAACCGAGTCGTGGATGATTGACAAGCAGATGGCTCAGGAGGGAATTCCTCGCTGCTGAGTAACTGTGTGTGTGTGTGTGTGTGTGTGTGTGTGTGGTGTGTTTGCAGTGTGTGTGTGTGTATGTGTGTGTGTGTTTTGTTGTTTTGTTGGGTTTTTTTTGGCTTCTTTTCCAGAGACTTAGCACTTAAATAGTCCCAATATAATAACAACTACCATTTATAATTACAATATTGTAAAAAGTGTGTTGTTACATAGTATTCTGAGTTGAAACAATTACTCTGTCATTCATTTAAGACATTTTTCAATTTATTGATTACAATTCAGTTAAAACATTTTTCATGCCCCTTTAACACCTAGATGATGTCACAGCTCTTAAAATATTTTAAAAAGACAGATATTGCTACCTTTGAGCAGTTTAATTAAATGAGATTCTGATTGTGCTTTTAAACTGCAGAGGGTACTAACAGATCATGTTCTTTATAAATACCTAACTAATTAATCACAAAAGCAAGAGAACAGCAGTGCATATTTTTGATCACTTTTGTGATGAGGGTGGAGGGTTTATGAGTGTTTAAGTGTATATTATCAATGCTTGCAGAGAAGAATTACATATCCATTTCATTGGGGCTCAAATGTGATAATGAAACCATCTTATATGATCAAACAAAAGAAATTTCACTAACAGTAAGTATGTTAACAGAGTAAATCCTCTTCAATTAAAATATTGATTGGTATAAGCAGGTGTCCACCCGACTCATGTGTACTGAATCCCGACCTATTATCGACCCCTGATCATTTTAGCTTTAAATGAGAGTATTAATACTGCAAAGTACATAGTTGTTTAATTTATGTGATGTCTTCAGGGCAAATATAATATTATGTTTTGGTTTAATTTGCACCGTTAAATGGGAAAACTTTGCCCGTGAAACCTAAGATATGACCCCAACTGCACGTGTAACTGACGATAAAAGCGTCCATTAAAAAGCAAACAAAATGTGCGACTGTTTGCGTGCACATCTCTGCTGGTTTCATCAAATCTTGATGACTGGACCATGTCCTGTTCCGACACACAACTGGACCCAGGGGACAAATGGAGGACTTCTTTAGAGGACTCCTTAGGACTCCCCTGTGATTTTCCATCTGGTGCTCAAATGCAACAATGCTGCTTTTGTCATAGAGTTGCAAATTGCTGTTGCTTATTTCCAGATGTAATTTGAGAAGTAATATGTTCAGTTAGTTAGTCACAATCAGTTGTCATCCATGATTTACACCAGTATGTAAACATCTTAAACTCAAGAAGAGATATTACATTCCTTGCCACAAAGCCTTCGTCATTAACTTTAATCTCTGTTTAGTTTCTCCAATAATTTTACTTAATTTTGTTTTTATTACAACCAATGTTGACGTTGCACTAGGAATAGGCTAATAGTTTGTTCACAAGTTGCTTGTGGGAAATATCAACTGGAAAACCTCCTGATGTTGGAATTCCAACTCAGAAACCTTACCTGTCCTAATTTCAGAATCCAGCATAGCTGCTACTCATGTCAACAAAGTAAACACTCAGCTATTCTTACTTTTATTTTTTTCTACATTAACATTTGGCATTAAAATGCCTTGGCAGTAGTTGGCCTGATGTATGAAAAGATTTATGGTGGTTTTTTGGGGGTTTTTTTTTCCAGCTTTGCAACTGGAATGCTCTCAACGCAGTTGTGCCATCATCCCCAATTCTGACTTCCGACTTCCAAGGTAAATGAAACCCACTTTATACTAAAACTGTAAGAGATGATGATAATTAAAAAAAAAAAAACATCAGTTTCTCAGCTGCACACTGGAATGTGTTGTATAAAACTCTTATGAGGGGAATCTGCACTCTTTTAGATGCAGGCAGAGCTGTGGAGGAGCAGCCTACAGAGGAGACTGAGCAAGGGAAACAGGTGCTGCCTGCTAAATGTGCTTTCAGTGAGCAGAGGAATGACAACTATGTACTGGCCTCTGTGGTTACTGGCACACTACCCAGAGTGGAGCTGACAGAAACAACCAACTGCTGCTGCAGCCGCACCAGCTTTTATGAATGAATCTACCTCTGATGAAAGAAAATATGGCAACAGCCAATAAACAACAACTAAATATCTTGAATTAATTGCACATAACAAAAGCAAGCTGAGCTTTGTCCTCTTATCTGGAAGATTGTTGTCATATATAATTCGAAGCCATCCGTCCATCCATTTTTCTATACCCACTTCATCTTGTTCAGGGTCACAGGCGTGGGGGGGTGGGGGCATGGGAATGGGGGGCAAGAGGCTATCCCAGCTGTCATTGGGTGAAAGGCAGACTACACCCTGGACAGGTCATCAGTCCATCCCAGGGCTATATCTGTGCCTTTTCTTTTTCTTCTTCTTCATTTGGCTTCAGACCCTCTTGCAACTCCAGTGCTTCATAAGAATGCATTTTGTTTTATTTTTATGCACCCCTCTCCTCCTCCTCCCTCCCTTTTTTTTCTTAAATATCTAAATCTGAAAGACTAAAAATGGAAAGCATGATATCCCAGCTCCTCTGTGTTTGGGCACTCAGGAATCTGGCTGGCCCGCGTTATGGGTGAATGTTTTTGCTGTGAATTGTAAACAGGCTAAATTTGGATCTTTTGCTATCATGTAACTGTGCATTAAACTTAGTTACTTGCCTTCCTATACGTGTCAAGACTGATGAAGCCATCCAAAGGATCATGGGCAACTGCAGAAATTCCCTCCTTTAAGCCACATAGGAGTCAGACATAAGCCCAGCCACAGCTGAGACACTTACAAACACCTATTCCTTTGCTCTGAAGTGATTTGATTGAAAGTGTGCTCAATAAACTTTTCACTGTGGTCCGTTTTAGATAGGTAAAGTGCAGAAAGGACCCCGTGACCCTGCACCGGATTAAGGAGGTATAGAAAATGGATGGAAGGAAGGATGGATAGATGGTACAGAAAGTAAGATGAATCGAAACAAATACGAGAACAAACAAAATGAGAAGCTCTTGACTTCAGCTTTAAACACAATGTCTGCCTCTCTAGGATCTTTTTTGTTTTGAGATGCAGGGAACTTGAATGCATCTTGGTAGGTGTATTTTAGTATTGCAAACCGACAAATATAAATACCTACAGGTTTTTGTCACGGAAATTTCTGTACCACATGTCATCCAGTAGACCCAGTTTACATTACTAGACACTTTAATCCGAAGCAACTTACAGCAAAGAAATATCATCATATATCATCAAATGTCTGCTTAACATGATGATCCTTAATAGACTGGATTCCTTCCGGGGTGTCTGGCGTAGTTTTACCAGGCTTCAACCACTGGTGTGTGTCTCCATTTTAAGGAACCATTTTTCACTTATTTAGGAACTTTTACAGTTCCCTGCATCCTGGATTTACCCCAGACCCCACCTGAAACTGACCTTTAGCCACAGACGCAGGTCTCTGAATTTAACAGCGGGTGCAGCTTCCAGTAATAATAATAAAAAACAATCAGCTGCGGGTAAATCAGCATTCACGTCTTTGGTCAAAAAGGCTTTAAACTCATATAGATTCAACTTTGCACATCTTGACATATTGCTACTGAACCATTTATGAACAGGTAAACATTTACTTATCATATCGAAACTCTAATAATTCAATTTGAATTTCATGAATTTCATAGACCCAAATGGTCTAACCTCCAGTAGATTAAAGCATGTTTTGTTCAATATATGTGTATATGTACACACATATATATATATATATAGATATATATATATATTTTCCGTGAGCAGTTAAGTGTTTCACTGTTTTACTGCAATAATGTTTCTTGACATTCTCAGCTCCATGGGTGTTCCTAGTTGTTTATTAGAGGAGGGTATCGTTTGAAGACAGACGACTTAGAGAATCAAGCCCAATCAGCAAGACAAGTGTTCTGTGACAGTCCCAGCACGCTTCATTAGGCCGCCCTGTTGACACAAACAGAATGATGAAAGCTGAGCCTTTCTCTAATACCTCTAACACCCTTAATACTTGTACAAGGAGGGTAAATTAGTGCTAATTAGCCCAGTGAGTTGCAGGCGTTGAGCCGGCTTATGGGAGTTGGGGGAAATATGTTTAAATAGAAAAGTGGAACACATAAGAAAGTGAGAGGGATGTGATGAGAGATTGTGAATGCCATATACAGCTCTTATTTACCTATATCGTTTTCTTTTTTTTTTTTTTTGTTGAAACTTCTCTAATCCTGATCAATTTTTGTATAGTTTTGTATGCAACCAGCTGCTGTTGCGCTGCTGATTGTGATACCAATCATCCGCTCAATTACTCTGGAATGTGTGGCTGCGCTTGTGTTATGACTGATCAGATTTCCCCCACTCACTATTTCTTTTCATCTCTCTTTTTCTTTTTTTTCCTTTTTCTTTGTGGGCTCCGGTCTGCTGCCCTGAAGCATCTGTTTTCCATCACCTTCTCTTTTGCTTTTTCTCTGCCACTGAGGCTGTTTAATTTCAGAACAATTCAGCTCAATTCAATTAATTTCAAGTCAATTAATTCAAATTCAATAAAGATAACAATGCAAGCTTTTAAGCTTTAGCTCCCAAGGTTGCATCATGCTCTGACATGTATGTTTTAAATGAATAATTTTTTTTTTCAGTCATTCAGTCATGATGCTCTGCAGAGTTTTGGAACAAATTAGATTGATTTAAAGATAATTCACTGAAAAAAATGTTTGATTTTACCAGTAATTTGTGGGGGAGTTTGTTTTTAAAAAAATGCATTTTTATTAAGTCAGGAATAAAATGCAAAACAAACAAACTTTCATGCGCTCAATCTTATTTCTACAATAACAAAATAGACACCAAAGCAACCTGCTATAGCAGCATGCTAATTCAATAGATAAAGGGAAAAAACAGAAAAATTAAATCATTAATTAATTAATCAACACACACTGCAAGATTAGAAAACTAAATGGATGACGACCAGACCAATGCTCTAAGGGAAGCTACAACAAGAACTTAAGTCTGAGTTGACGTAAAAAAAAAAAAAAAAAAAAAAAAATTCATATGGTGGACGGATGGTCTGCAGCAGATGTGGATTCCAAGAAAATAAAAGAGAAAATAAAACTATTTCCTGTTATATTTGAAAATAAATATGACTGTGTCATGGACGGGGCATGCAGGCCCGTCACTGAAGAGGCAATTATGGCAATGGGGAGATGAGGGCCGATAACAATAGACTGGCCCGGGGTACTTCTTTTTCCCATTTAGTATCCTTTGTGTGTAGTACATCATTGCTGAATGTGGTTCTGTGTACCTGGGCTTGTAATTGCGTTTGTTTGATATAAGTGTACTTTTGAACTTGATTGCAAACAAGGAAAAGAAAAAATGATTTAGGAATATATATTAAACTCTCAAAGACAGCAAATCCATGTAAAATCTAAACGCTTCTGTCACTAATATATTTGATCACATCAGTGATAATAAGCATCAAAAATATGTATGTTAAATGTTTTGAAGCCCTTTAAAATGAGACCAAACAACCCATTATTTTAATTAAATATGATGGTACACATACAACATTTCCCAAGCTTATGACTGCCGCTTTTGTCATTATATAATTATATTAATTCACTTTTAACCGCCTTCCAGGAATGACTCTGTGTATGTTTAGTGCTGCTCTTCCTGGAGTGGAAGCGCCTGTGGTGATTCTGCAAGGCTCCCGGTGGGATTCCTGTTAGCATGTTAGTGCACAAAATGCTGATGCAGCAGCTACATGCTAATGCTAATGAGGTGGTCTGTTGAAAACTGCGGCCTTTTAAAAATTCCCTGTAATGATCCCAAACAGCACAAATCAGAAGAGTGTCGCTAAAAACCTACAAATCGACAGTTTTTTTTAAGAAAAGCATGAAAAATATCCATTGTAATTGCAACATTGCATATGTCATTTTTTTACTGTCAAATATACACGGGATGGAAAATACGTTGGGTAAATTTGCTTATATCATTTCAATTGTTAAATACAGATCAAATTGACATTATGATAAAAGAGGAGAAAACAAAGGACACTTGATGCACATAAAATAAATATAAACTAATACAAATGTAATGAGCTGAACATAAATGTCCCACTGATTGTACAATCATGTGCAAAAGTCAATAATTACAAATAATAACAATAAAACCCCAGAAAGAAACAGACTAACAAAAAAAAAAACATGTGGCAACACTAAGTACCCTCCTATTCAATAGCTTGTAGCTCAGTGTTTCTCAACCCACTGTCCTGCATGTTTCAAATGTTTCCTTGCATCAACATACCCAACTGTAATTAATGGCTTTCATCAGCATGTGATGAAGGTCTGAAAGGTCTTAAATCTCTTAATGACACAGTCATTTCTGTCAGGGTGTGAGGAAGTAGGGAAACATCTAAAACATGCAGGACAGTGGACCCCAAGCACCAGGGTTAGGAAGCTCTGTTGTCGATCACACTTTAGCAGTAATAATTTGAATTAGTAATTTTCTGTATGAGAGATTTTTATCACCATTCCTCTTTACAACATTGCTTCAGAGATTTGCTTATGCAAATGTATCATTACAGCATTTCAGCTGGGTTAAGGTCTGGAGTTTTACTTGCCCGTTTTATAAAGCCTTGGTTGTTTTATTTATTAATTTATTCACTTATTTATATATTTTTTCAGTTATTCTGATTGTCTTTTGATGATGTGTTTTGGAATATTGTCCTGTTTTATGACCAAATTTCAATCAAGCTTTTGACCTTAGACACATGGCTTCACATTTGACATTCTGCGTATTGAGGAGTTCATGGTCCACTCAATGACTGCAAGGTGTCTAGGCCCTGTGATTGTATAACAACCTAAAATATAACCTCTCATCTCCTCTTTGGGCATAAAGGCCAATTAACTCTGGTCCCATCAGTCTATAGAACATTGATCCAGAAGTCTTGTGGTTTGGTTAGATGCAGGTTTGTGATCCTCGATTGTGCAACTTCTGGGATTCTTTGTTTTTCTCTGAGCATTGCACATTTTGGCCTACGGCTAAATTTGCTGGATCGTTCCCTCCTGGGAGAATTGGCAACTGTCTTCATTGCTTTGAATAATCTTTCTCGTTATACAACTTTGAACTCCAAATTGTTTGGAAATACTAGACTTGTTTCTTTAGGACTATTGGTTAGGTCTTTCCCTCTTGGCATTGTGTTAACACATATCTGAATGCTTCAGCAGACAAAAACTGCCAAAACACCTGCTTTTCTTGAGGTCAACGCTGTTGCTTGTGATCAATTCATCAATGTCTGATGATTAGCGACTTACCATAAATCCTATGTTAACAGTTAAAGGGTAGTTAGTATTTCCCACACACAACTTATTTTATTTTGGCTTTCATGCTGCTAATTAAATAGTTGTTGCTGAAACGAGTTAGAAATGTTTTTTTCATCCGAGGTTATATTTGCTTAAAACTGAGACCTTCTACAATTAGATGAGTGTGTCACTGTGACTTGGTTTGGTCTGTACATTGAACTTTCTCCTAAACCATGTCATCTTTTGTGTTTTGGAGAATTCAAATTAGCGATACAAACAATTATAATGAAAAAGACATTTTCAGGTTTTAATAACTGAATTAGAAATCAGCCCTCTCCTTTCTGTTTTTCTCTCTCTTCACTTGCGTTGTGATCTGCTGGTTCTCTGGCTGGATGTGCAGCTGCTGTGTTCCAGATTTAAAGTCCTGCTGTTTAGTCGAGACGGAGAATGAGATACGTGGGAGCGGAGGCTGGAATGTTAGTGGGCTGGTACTGCCGATCAGACCACCTGGTCAGACCACTCATGACACATACACAGACTCGGTCCTGTTTCCATCACTTCAGAGGTCATTACAGGGACTTATATTCATTCTAAACTCCCAAAATTAACCTCAAACCGAGTTTAACATGAAATTCAGTGATTTACAGCATTTTCTTTTTTTCATTCTTGCAATGAAGGCGGTTCTATCCATACACATGCCCATCAGCTGTTGATCATGTCAGACAGATAAAGTCAATGTTATGGACTTGACAATAAATCATGTGTTTAAAGCACCATGGCTTTTTTTTTTCTTCCCAGAATTCATACCAATACACATAGTGATCAGTCCATGAATTCTCCCAGCTCGAAATCGGTCCACATCTTGATTCAACAGCCTGACTGAGCAAGTTTGAAACAAATCGAAACCAAATCAAACCTGAGTGTGATACCTGACATCTGTCTTTCTAAATGCGCACTCAAACATGTGAGCAGTCTGCCACTGCCACACAAACTTCCCGTCCAGACAGGAAACGCATTCCTCCGCGTGTCTTTGTCAGTCGGGGAGTGTATGTGTTTTCAAAGCGTGTGTTTGTGTGGAAGAAATATCCTGCTATCCTACAAGAGCTGTCTGTGGAATGCAACAAATGCCCCCTCGCTACTGCACGCAGCACTCTCAGTACTAAGCATAGCATTCATATATTCTGGAAGAAAATTGTAGCTCGACATGAATCGGCTGCTTGAAGTTTTTTTTTCAGGAATTTAGTCAATCTTGGTGAAAAAAAATAATAATCTCCACAGAAAGTTTAATAAATGTATTACTTCAACACTCAGTACCAATATTTACACAAAACAGTATAGACGACATTCAAGCGACACTTTTAGCGGAAGTCATTCAATAAACAGCAACTTAGCAAGGTAAATGGATCACACAAAACAATCACTTTACAGTCATTGACAAACATTTACTGTAAAAAAAACCAAATGTGGATCAAAATCAAGTTCTTGAAACAGAACCGCTTGGTCTCACACTGAATGAAAAGGAAAGAGTTCTGTGCTGATGGAGAACAGGCCTTCTCATCTTAAAGCTAGTAGTCTTTTTTTTTTCTTTCTCTTTCAATCATTCTTCAAGGATCTGAACAGGCAGCCCAAAGCATCACTGTTACAGACGTCCAAGCCTGAGTTTGTCTCCATTTTGATTTTGAGGACATTGCGGGACACACAGACCAAGCTACAATTTGCATTCTTTATCTACATTTTACATTACAGTGCTGGTGTTGCAGCCATATATTGATAAAGCCACTTATTAGGTCCTTTTTGGTTTAGATATTCAATCTTGAGTCCATCAGTTAGAACCAAACTGATGTCTTTGCTTTGGTCTGATCAAGAGCTGCAAAGAGACAGAAACAAGACTAAATTATTATCTTGATTATCGTGTTTTATTTTACCATTTTGATGCTTGACAATTTCTGGTTAAACTTAGCATTCTGTCAAAGATACCTGAGTCATACACCTCCAGAGATCCATGTAGCGCAGATGGGGTCCAGGTGAGAGAGGTTGCTGTGATCGGACTGTTGCTGGTGGGATCCATCTCTGTTTTGCCCCCCTCGCTGTGTGGGGAGCTCCCTGCGCTGGTGGTGGACTGGCTCTGGCTCCTAACACCAGGCAGCAACAGCGTATTGAACCTGGGATCCAGTCCTGCGTGGCTGTGAGCCGGGTATGTGTGAAGCATGGAGGGATGGTGTCTGGCGTGGATGTGAGGGTGGTAGACGTCATGGACGTTTGGGTAGCCACTTGGGTTTGGGGAGCTCAGGCTGTAGGCCCAGCTATCAGGGAGGGGAGCTGCAGACGGGAGGCTGGCTGGGGAGAGCATGTGACCGGCCCATAAGGTTCCATCCGGAGAGTTGAAGGAAACGGGACTAGGGGAGAAATCTGGACTGACCGAGACAGAGACTGAGGGGAGGCAGGAGGCGGCTTGAGACTGAAAAGCGCAGTTCCAAGCTGAGCTTCCTTGACCCTCTGGTAATGAGCCGCCATCTGAAACAATCACATCGCAGCGTTTTCACACAAAATGCACATATTTTAATCATCTTCAGTTTTATTATCCAAAAACGTAAACCACAATTAGATCAAATCAGCCAAAAGTATGTCTTGCCCCTTTTACCTTTCCATAAGTTAGCAGATGCTGAGGCAGTTGGCTGAGTCACTCTGATGGGTTTGCTCTCGGTGCTGAAGGTGCTGGACTGACTTAGAGCACGGGAGAAGTGCTCATCCACTACATCCCCGATGTCGCCTTGAAAGTAGGTGAACAGGACACACCTGGAGCTCAAGTACTCAGCCTCCGCAGGCTGGGTGGCGTCTTTCATCTCTGGATCAGAAGATGATCTTCGATCTAATGGCTGGAGGCCCTGATCCCTGGGCAGCATCCCTCTTCCTCCTGCTTGCTGCTCCATACACTCCTGCATCTTACCGTAAACACTCAGCTTCCTCTGGAAATGAAAAGAATGCAAATAGACAGTGAAATTTCAACAGGCATGTTTCTTATTTTGATTTTACTCAAGAAAAACCATTTCACACTTCTAGATGGAGATAGTATTTGTCAAAATATGTGATTTTTTCCCCCATAATCCTTGGGTTTTATACATGAATCATTTCCAAAAAATTGTACCAATAATAAGCCGTTTCATGGAAGCACTTTGGAAATCCTGTGAAAACGACTTTCTTTTCCCCCCATAATGCATTCCAATTGTTTGTAAAGCTCTGATCCACATTCCTGTGTGAGTGACTGGCTGTCATTACATCACCATTTGACCACAGGATTAATAGCGCCGTGTCATTACGCCTGACCTGAGGTGAATGCGAGACACACACTGGAATTTCATCGCTCATAGTGAAATTAGAGGTTACGGCTGTGCGTTTTTGCTGCGCACAGAAAGTCTATAAAGGACTTAAGTTATTCTTGATTGTACTTGTTAGTATCATATCGGCCATGCTGTGAAAACACAGAACTCACACACTCAGATCCCTTCTTCTCTTTAGATCAGAAAAGTCCCGGAGCTGAAGTTATGAAGTGTCAGTCCCTCTGTGCCGCGCGGCTCACCTGTTGTTGCTGGTGATGGTGGTTATAATACGTCGCCTTGTACGCTGCAGCAGGGAGATAGTGCGCTCCATAGCTTTGGTGGTACATCACATCCAGGCAACTCATAGCGACGGAGCGACTCAAAAACGGAGGAGGGAAACGTCAGAGGAGAGAAAGTGGCGGAAAATAACCGACGGCGACTCTCCTTGAGACTTCAGACGGGCTGTGTCCTCCGAGCCAGCAGAGCCTCCATATAAGCCCAAACGCATACAATAGCCATGTCGTCCAGTTTGCATACAAACAATGCGCCTCCCGCTGTGCGCTCCGCCAGCACCACCCGGGGCCACAGAAAAGTGGACCAGAAAACGTATAAGCCACACGGTAAATCCGGAGAAATTCTTTTATGACAAATTTTCAGACTGCTTTTGATTTGAGATAGAATTCCTCTCCCCCCCCCTTTTTTTTACCCTCTCCTTCTGTTTTGAAGGGGAGTTATATTTAGAGGGGGGCTGTGGTCATTGCGCACGCCTACCGGGGAAGGGCCAGTGTGGCGAAGTTTGGAAAGGTTTTACTGCTGGAGTTAGAGGGGTTTTTTTTTCCCACTGCGCGTTTTCATTCAGTGTAGAGGTTAACGTTGGAAAGCATTTTATTCTCATGACATGAGAAGATTTTAGAAAAAGAGCTGACTCGGGAATTATTCAAGTCAGGGATCAGAGTCTCTAAAACGAATTTCTTTTCAAATACTTTTACTAGCTTTGGTTATTTTTTTGTCCCAAAACCACTGTCTGAAAAAAAAAACAACCTTACCTGCTTCCTTTTATTTGTTTTATTTGTTTTGGTGAAAGAAATGGCCATCAAATAAAAGTGCATCTATTTTTGAGGTCTAGAATCAGTTCATAACATTATACAAAGATCTCACTTGTATACGGTTAAAATATTTCAGTCAACCCCTAAATAAGTAGCCAATTTGATATTTCATTTGAGAGAGAAACATAAGAACTTACGTGTTATCTGTCAGTTACCGTTGAGCAACAGGTGCGACTCGAAGGATTTTGCATCTCGATAAAAAAAAAGTCACTTTTTAACTCTTAATGTTCTAGACCTACTACGCTGAAGGTAGACAGAATTAAATGTAGACGTTTTGATAAATTGAAAATATATCTAAGAGCGTGTTTGTATGTGCGTATGTGAGCGTTTGTTGGTGGTTACAATTGACTGACTGATTTGAGCTATTTGCTGCCATCTATTGACAGGACCGATCACATGACATGTTTATTAGTTAGACCCAAACCTACTTATTGCATAGGAAACTATACGATGCAAGAAGCTCTAATATGTGCATTTAGTTGTTTGATAACTAGTTGCACGCACAATCACGCATCATTTACAGAAGATTGTGTCAAAATTTTTAAAACAGACAAACTGTTTCATTAGCATTTTATAAAAAAAACTGATGATTCATCAGCATGATATAGACAATGAAAGGCAATTGAGGCTATCTCCTCATGTAAAGTATGTGTTTTCGTCCTGCTAAATAATCTCAAAATATCTTAAAATAACACAAACATTTATCTCCTGTCATTTTATCACTAAATTTCTTTTCATGGAGGATCTGTAGAGAAATAAATGTTTAATAAATGCAACAGGAAGTTACATTTTGTGGCCCCTAAGCCTCGCAGCATGATGCTGTTGTCACGTTTGACTCTTGGGTTAGCAGGTATCTCGGGGACTTCGGGGACTTCATTCACTTGTAGTGTTCAGTGTAGTATGAATTATTTAACCACATCCTGCAGATGGTAAAGTGGATAAGTGTTGTGGAGAAAGGTTGTATATTTAAAGTAACAGAAATACACCGTAAGGAATAAGTTAAATGAAACAAACAAACAGAAAAATATTTCATCATCTCTAATTTTCTACATCCCATGTTAAATATTCCCTGTGGGGTTAATGTCTGGACTCCGTGGCAGTCAATCCATACACGGAAATGATCTCACTGCCATCTGTCAATAGGCCCCTAAAGACCCAATCATTTAGTATATTCAGACAGTCAGCTGAGCTATTTTTGATCATCTTGTTTCTGACCCCAGACCTGACCAAATGAAGCAACCCCATATAATAATACTGCCCCCACAGGCATACATGATGAGCACCAGACGTGATGCGTTCATCACTTTACCCACACCTTTTCTTATCCTGAGGGGCCTGTCACTCTATAACAGATAACAGATTAAATCTGGAGTCATCACACCATATTATTTTTTCTAGAGTTATTATTTTTTCTAAAGTTTAAGCTTGATGTCCCCTTCCAACTGTATCCTTTTTTCCCCCTAAATAACCTCAATAACAAGTGGCTCCACACCTGGTTAGCCCTGTTTAGTCCCAATTGACTGAATTGTGTGTTTGAATGCTGTTATTCTCACAATTTAACTTGTTCAATTCGATTTCTCCTAATGTTTACGTGACAATCATGGCCCTTCCGTAACTCAGTCAATAATTGTTGCCAGCTGAAACATATGGATTACCTAAGTAAGGCAAATTATCAGCAACTGCATTTGTATTTTCTTTTTCAACTATTATTGACCAAATTTGCTCATTTTGAGTAATGCAACCCCTAATGCAAATGCTGTCAGAACAACTGATAGATCAGTTTTATAATGAATGAGCCATCAAAACAAGTTAAATCATTCAAATTTTATTTTTCCATACTACATATGCAACACAAGTGCATCAACAGATGCAAAGCAACAAAAGCTATACAAACAGTAAAATTCCTCTGATCCTGCACCACCAGTAAGACATGCTGGCATGATTCAGTCAACATTATGGGAAACAAGTCTTAAATCAACCATGTTATCTGTAATGCCACCAATCATTTAGACCTCAGTAGAAGTGCAACAGCAGACAGAAAAACTGATCATAAAACTGTGCTGAGATGGCACGGTTTGTCCACATCTCCACCTAGTGTCCCCACTGTGGAAATCTCATCCCTGACTGTCCCCAATTGCTTTTGAAGTGGGGCACTGGAGCACATAGATTGATGCCGCAAGACACTACAGGAAGTATCAAACTCCTGCATGGTTCACTGAGCACTTCAAAACAGACAAATACACTCAAATTGCCTGACACAAGACACTGGACCTCAGGGGTTTTCCACCAAACATCTGGAGCAGCCGGTGCCTCCACTCCTCTGCTCCTTAATGAGGCACAGAGATGATTATTAGTGGCTGCTTTACTGGGGTAAAATAAAGGGAGGAGAGGGGAAGTCGCAGGATTTCAAGTGGAGAATTGGTGGCTTTTCCCTCCATGGATAAGGGAGAGCACTGGTGCCTTAGATCTGAAGAAACTTCAAGGTTCCAATAAACCTCCATGATATTAGAGGACCGGGAGATGAGATTTGAAGAATAAACCCTGAGAAATGAAAACGGGGGTCTCAGGGGTTTTGTCCTACATCTGAGTTTCAGATATAAAGAGAAAAACAATTGTCGGCTTGAAGTTTCAAGTAAAAACCTTTTTTTTTGTGAATGTTACTGTACTTCTGATTGTTTTAAAGAAATTATTTTCTCCTTAATTAGAAAAACAAATCTATTTTTCTCCCTTACACTGCACATCTGATGAGGCAGGTGTGAGATGATGTTGAGCACTGATGTTGATTAGATTTCACGTTAGGCAAACTGCAACATCATGACTTTTGTGGAGTGGTTGCTCTCCGTCTTTGGCCCTGAAGGGAGTCTGCAGAAATGCACACCTGCATGGGTAAGCTCTCACAATTACTTTGTAATGATGATGATGATGACGATGATGATATTTTGTTCTCCATAAATTTTATTCCTAGACATTGGCACAATTTTAAAAACTACACACCTTTAATTTGTATGCTACTCATTTAATGTGTGTGGGTTTTTTTTTTAAATAAATGCAACTGACTATGACTGACAATAAAAGAAGATGTTCAAAACTGCATTTTTCATGCTAATATGCAAGTTTAAAGTGACTGAATTATTTAAGAAATGCATGGAAAATTATGTGGTCAAATAAACAAGCTGCAATCTTTTTTCATTTTATCATCCCGGTTAAAACCTGCAGCTTCCAGCATGTCTTCTTCGTCTGTTTGTTACTTTGAACTGCACAACTGTCACAAGGTGAAGACCGCGAGGTGGCTGCAGAAGTCTGGACAGCTCACGTCTTTGTCAATCTGCACCCCAAGATTGTTTCAAGAGGGCCACCAATGGTTAAAAGAAGAAGAGAGTTAGATGTGTAAAATGACTGGAACTTTTCTTTTCAGGCAAAACATTGTGTGTTTGAATGTAACTTATTCAATTAATTTGTCAAAATCTTCCACATCACACCTGCTTTCAGGTGCTTGTAAATAAATGTTTTAGGTGCCTGTACATAAAGCAAAGTGATTCAGTTGCATAAAGAGCTTTAGTGGTGCTTTGTCCTCTAATTAGATGAGGCGTCTTTATAATGTGTCTCTGCATTGGGGGAGGAGAAGAGTCTAATACTAATTACACTACCATTAATGCAGCTCTGAGCATACAGAGTGATGCAATACGAGTGAATTTTTCTTCGTTATCAGTGAAGTTGGATAAAAAAAAACAAAAAAAAACTTTGATTTCACAATGAAACAGCTCGGTTTTAAAGCCAGAAGATGTTCATTTAGTTTTAAGGAAGTCATGAAACAACATGATGGAATCATTTATACTTTGGCACTTGACTAATGAGCAAAATACAGTCATTTGTAAGTTAATGGTAGAGAAATTTGCATGTTAAGCAAAGAGGGAGAAAAAACCCACTTACAATGGACTCATTATCTGAGTGATCACACACATTGAGTTTTTTTATTGTTCTTGCAGTTTTTGCTAATTTTCTAAATGGAAATTAGACTTTTAAATTCCTAATTGTAGACAAAGAAAAGTGCCTCCACTGTGTGTGTAAGTGTGTGCTTCTGCGTTTGCACCCATACCGTGTGTGTGTTACAAAACGGCCAGCGGACGCTGGGTTCAGTGTCTGCATGCTGACCCCGCTTAAAGAGCGCATAATTACTTGGTCGATCCTCTGGCTTTAACTCACTTTCTGCATGTGGAAAGATAATGGGAGCTGCTCGCGTTGCCTGGAAGAAGTTAATGAGATGATGGAGACTCAAAGGCAGGGTCACCGTGACGGAGGAGAATTCACTTGACAGACGAGACTTTTTTTTTCGAGGGTCACACTGGGAAAAAGTTTCCTTTTAAACAAAATGAATGCAGATTAATAAAACTTAAGTGTGAAAATCCCTGGCAAATTGCAGAAAATAACTGCGTATTGTTTTTAAAGGATGTTTTTCTTCATACACTTGATATGTATCAAATTCAGCACATGTGGTGATAGTTTTCAGAGTGAAAATGTAATGATTCTTCACATTTAAACAATGACAGAAAGTAGAATACCTCCATATTATCAGTAACAGTGATAAAATACTCCCTGGCGGGGAAAATTAATGAAACCCCAGGCTTTTTCTTTTTTTTAATTTTTTTTATTTGTGGTGCCAGCACAACTAGTGAATGTCAGGAGAAGATTCACTTTGTGTCTGTTTTCAGCTCCTATTTATACTCTTTTTGTCTGTTTTCATCTATTTATGCTTTCCTTTGGGATAATTACTTGTACAAAGATCTGTGCTACAACACAATGAAAAGTTAATCAACATTCTCACTTTTTATTAGGCTGCAATAAAAATCACGACAAACCCCATGACTTAAACATATGCAAAGTACATTAATGCATCCATACATTGCCCTTAACTAGCTGTTTAATAAATCCTCTCATTTTGTCTGTTACCTCCTTTGCAAAACTTTACGATCCTCATCCCATTTTTGCAGAGTGAAGGACTCGTCCTCCATTGCCCTTCCAGCCGTAATGACTCTAATTCCCTCATGCTAATGGTGTGTCTGAGGCTGGGCTCCTGCTGGGACCACCAGCCCACTCCTTTTGGTTTCAGCCTCGCTCGGGGGCGAAAGGACCATGGGCGGAAGAGACAGGAGAAAGTGAAAAAGAAAGAGGAGAAAAAGGGCAAAAGAAGGTTCTGGTTTGATGCATGTAGGACCCACCATGAGACAGATTAGACTCCCCAGGCAAAAAAGACCTGTGGATAAAACAGGATGTCATTGAATTGTGTGAACGTGTGTGCCTCGCTGAGTGTGAAATCTAAAATAAGCGCCAGCAGCAGATTTAAACAATAACAAATCACTGTTTGACCTCGCGCTAAACACCAGCAGGCTTGTGTAGAGTGTATGTGGGAGTGCATGTGTGTGTCCAGTTCATTTCTGTTCTTTGGTGTGTCCCTCCACACCTGCATCTAAGCCACTCCTTCCCGTGTGTGCTTGCTGGGAGGCAGGGAAGGTTGGAGCTGGGCAATGATGATGAGCAAACACTACAGGGGGAAATAATCTCTCATTACCCACAATTCCCCGATGCTGTGCTGCGCTGGTGAGCGCGAGTAGATTTGTCCCACAGGCAAAAAGAAAGAAGAGTGGAGTCACTCACTCGATTTATTAGACTATCTCAAACTCCCCTGCCCTCTGCCTCCCTGCTGCTACCACCCTGCTTCCCTGCTGCCCTCCCTCTGTCTCGTCCCACTTGTTAAAAGACTTGCTGTCTTCCATGTCTCCTCTCCACTACTTTATTTGGAATCCGATGAAAAATTCTGGTTAATAATTCATATTAAAAGTCTCTTGCTGTAGACTGACTGTGTGCTGAAAGTGGATTAACAGGCATTTTACTTTCCAAGTGCATTCACTTGCAGATAATAGTTATTGATTGTAACATTTTCATTGTGTAAAACAAGTCTCTCTTGAAAATGAGACCCTGTGTCTCAATGAGCCTAATCTGTACATATAAATAAATCAATAAATAAATAAACATTGCTCAATAGTGTTTGGTCAGTACAGGATCAGCCATGGCTTTGTGTGTGCACAATTCATTTGCAAGACACGGAGGGGTGAACACCTTGGTTTTTTTACAGTCTATGGGTGAACATCTTCAGCTCTGACCGGAGCAGGAAGAGGGGCTGATGCAGGACCACTGGGCTCCCTTGAGACTGCTTCGTTACGGGGGGGGGAGGGGCCTGTGGAGGCATTGGCTCCTCGCAGAGAAACAAATGAAAATAATATGTGCTTTCACATTAGAGTCGTCAAAAGTCTCCAATAAGACCGGAAAAAGTCACTAGATTTGTTGCTAGTTGCTTTTTTTGGATTAAAAAAAAAAAAGTTAGTAGAATGGTCTGACAGCTTGTTACATATAGTGATAAAGTCACTACGTTGGCAACACTGAAGCATGGTTAAAACTGTTAATTTGCTCATTTGTGACCAGATGGAGGAGTAATATGAATGGTGAAAAAGCTACTGTGTGATGTTACGACTGCTGATTGTAGACGGACTGGAGATTCTGTTTTCATTTGCCTCCACTCATCAGCTGTACATTCCGATCAATCCCACAAATTTGGCAATATTGCCTTCTTGCTAGTATGTTTTCATGTGTTCCACAAAACGAAGACAGTCGTCGGCTTTGCGGTGCAGGGCCATCAACAATTCCCTCATTTCTCTTGTAACCGACTGTACTTGATTCATTTGCTGCTGAATAAAGGCGTAGTGCTGAATAAGCAATAATGTACATTAAAGTCTCTATCTGGTTGCTTAAGCGGGTCCAAGAATGTTCACCTACGTTTCTGCTGCTGAAATTGGCAGGATTTCCACTGCTGCCGAAGGAAGATGCTGGGTCAGAGTCAGGGGATGGCGGCTTCTCAAGGTTGTAGCAACAGGGCAACAGAGCTCCCTGAATGGCTAGTGCCTCGAGCAAATTGGCAAAGTTTGTAAAATGGCAAATCCAGCCGATTATGGTTGCAAACCTGGTGGCATTTTTATCTGCGCCATCTTTAGCTCGCTTGTCACTTTGGTGAATGGAGTTTGTAGTCATCCTTGTGCTTCTATTACATCTTTTCAGATTACCATTATACCCAGCACTCACTTTGCTGTTGTTGCACGCTGTTACTACCTCACAAGGCAAAACAATGACATAATAGCAGCAGAGTCAAATGTTATACTGTTCCACCTCCATGCATTCAATACAACACAACAAGAGTTCTAATAATAAGTAAAGTTTTAATAATAATAATAACAAGTTCTAATAAATCTAGCCTCTGTTTCCCCATCATATTGTCTGACATGGTAGGATCTACTGACTGAGCAAACTAACACTACAACATTGTGTTGGTAATTTACAGCCTTTTCTGTTCCCCAATTGCCAATGAAATAAAGAAGACAATAACAAAGAAGAAGATGAAAAAGATGAAAAGAAAACTAGAATGACACGAACACGAAGGAAAAAATGTCTGATGCACCACTGACTGACTCCAGAATCGTGACAATGAATATGAAGACGAGATTTGAACTTGAAAGGGACATTCGGGGGCCTGAACAACATCGTCTCCTGCAGCATATCCAATCAGCATTAAGTCAACACTCCCCAGCCAGCAGTTTTTCAGGATGCTCTGAAGTACCTAAACCAAGGCAGCGTCTTGTCTCGGTCCCGGAGAAGTTCCCAAATATTCTCACTGCAGAGCCATTTCTGGTAATGGAGACATGTGGGCCCTGTAAATCTACCCCAGACCCAACTCATGGAAACCTGCCTCTTGTGAGCAGTTAGAATCAGATATGCACAAGGCAATTAACAGGAGCAGCCAGTCTGCTAAGAATAAAGAAGAAAATTATACAGGTTTTAAAGTATCCTGCTTAGTATAAAAAAAAAAAATGTGAGTAGTGGCTTCAGCATTATTTTACGGGCACACTGGTTCTTCACTCTCTGTTGAAATCGACTGTCTGCTCCTGTTACATGTC
Organism: Xenentodon cancila; assembly: GCA_014839995.1. Lineage (NCBI taxonomy): Eukaryota > Metazoa > Chordata > Actinopteri > Beloniformes > Belonidae > Xenentodon > Xenentodon cancila. Next base: position 10,858,362 of record CM026200.1, read on the forward strand.
TTTTGCATTTATGATACTTTCTTAATCAGGACTTCTGTTGAGCATTTCAACAGTTTGTATCTTAATATAATAATTGCGAACTATCACTACACTGACCAGAAATTTTTTGTGACCCTTGTATGTGCCAGTGATGTCACACAGCGACTATAATATATATCATTCATCTAACTGCACATACTGGTCACAACACGCTTAACATGCGTGACTCAAACACTTTAAGGGTTTACTGTGTCATGCCGTGGGGGGGCTTCCACATTGTGAGGCATGCCCACTTCAACCTTTTGGACACACTGAGATCTTCACTCACTGAGTGAATCTTTCCAACTGTGATCAAGAGTCTGATGTCAGTTTTGTCACGACTTTAGTTTTGTTCATTCTGTACATGTAGCGAAACGTCAGAAGACAATATCTACAATTGTACTCATTTAAACTTACATTTAGTTTAGGTAACTGATGACTGGTTTTCCTTTGTCTTCTATTCTTCAACTACTCCACATCCCTCTGTCTTTTCTTCGCTCGTCTGGTAAGCACTGATACGCCATTAATCTATCAGAGTAAAGAAGAGCTACTAAAATCCCACATCTCCCATCACAGTCCCTTGTTTCTCTGCGATTGCAAACAAACATAATTCAGCCTACAGGGTGAAGGGGAGACTACAGCATGTTGCCATATGTTGTATCCTATTAGGATTCAGAATTTATGTTATACCTGCAGTATATGAGAATATGGTGCAGACTGAGGAGGGATGGGGGAGATTTGTTGACATTCTATCGCAAATGACAAATAATAGAATTACAATGAAGTCTTTTACTCTGCTGATTTGTTGTTGCACCTCTGTCGTAAAAACAAGACATCACCGATTCAGGGCTCTGTTCTCAGTGTGGTGGATTTGAAACGGTTTAATATGGTTTTGTTTTTAATTCAATGGTTCAGATTTGCTGCTTAAAATAAGGTGTGGAACATTTAGGATCTTGGAGTTTGTGCACACAATCCATTGCACAGCTGGTTGCCAACAAATGGCTTTTTCTGTGAGGAGAAGAAGAGCACAAACAGTTGTTAGTGGACTGCAACAACTCCACAGTCATCGAGTGAAGGGATTTGTGTAATTTGTTCCATGATACCTTAAAGCAGAAAAGCTTGATGTGCTTTATGGCGTCAACTCCCACTGATTGTGCAGAGATCTCATTTCACACATGATCGTCTCGTTCTCTGTCTCTCTGCTTGAGGTGTGTGTTGGCACTTCATAGTTAGTGCCTTAACATTACGCGTCTGCTTGCTCGGGGCTAGATCGCGGGCTGAAAAAAGGGAATAGGAGGGACAAATAGATAGAAAGAAAAGTGGAGAAAGTAAGACAAATTAATAGATAGGATCACAAAAAATAAAAAAAGGGAAAAATCTTTATCTGTTTTATTTCTCGTCTATTCTTTTTGTTTCATGATTTTTCTTGATTCTCCTTGGCAACACAAAATAAAGTACACACCACCATACTAAAAGCATATTTATACAGAACCTAGTCAGTATGTCTCAGTTAAATGAAAGCATGTTAGAAATGTCCTGATGATCATTGATTAGTTAAAAAAAATTTTTTTTAAGCAAATGCTAATATGTCTATGAGCAGAAAAAAAAGTACAAATTTTGATATACTGAATTGCATGCTGTTGCCGCTTTGCAGCAACAAAATCAGATATGAGCTTGGTGTCACAGAGGGTCCTTTGTGTGCTTGAGCCTAGATTTATCACCCCGGGGCCCTCTGATGATGAAGCCGTTTAGCAGGGTCCCTACAGTCCTCCACTGATTAGTGCCAAACATCTTCCCTAATAACCTTAACAAGAGTAATGCCTCAGGTCGACATAGTGATGCATACAGGAGACTGTGCCCTTACACACAGGAACAAACCTTAAAGATAAAGAAACGAGGTAAAAAGCTACCCATCCTCCTCTAACTCTGTTCAAAGTCATTCTTTTATCCAATGGTCCAGCCCTAACTGAGCATCTCTTACCGTGTCTGGAATGAGATCCTCCTCCCACTTAACATCTTCTGTTCTGCCTCCCACTTACAACCCAGTTCAGACACACACATGCACAAAATTGAGTTGGTTATGGTTCAAGGATCCCACCACCCCTCATAAGTTTCTTCTTAGCATCCATGTAAAATCAATATGAATATATGAATATAAACTTGATTAGATGGGATGATTGTTCTCTTTTGGGAATAAAATGACAAGAATAATGAAATTGAGAATGTTATGTATCATGACATAAGAAGCTGTGTAGGTGATTTTTATAGGCTTCCTCGGTGGATTGTTTGGATTGTATTATGTTATGACAATTGTATCACTGAGTTTGTGGCCAGGAGCAAAGAACATATGAAAACACTGATAGAAAAGACTAACTAATTAAAAAGAAGAACAGTATATTTTAAAAAAAAGAAAAAAAGATAGGTGGTAATGCTTATGGTTATCGTAGTTCCACAACCGTCCAATACAAAATTCCACAACCTCACTTGATTGCTTTGTCTTATATTAGATAAAAAGAAAATATGTCTTTGTTACTATAACATGGTTTACGAACAACTTCACTGCCTTTATGTCACCTTTGGGTGCTGCACATAATTTCGTGTAAACCGGCTCCGTCTTGCTTTTTCTTGGTTTATCCTTTTAGTCCAGTTGATTCTCAAACGTCACATTAGCATAACAGCGATTACATCGGCACACTAACACATTATGCAAACATTTTCGAGTAGAGAAATTATTTTAAATACGCATTATCCAGGTACGGGCAAAGGAATATAGCTTTTAACGAATAATACCTAAAGGCAGCACAACGGTCCTTTCGTGACGTCACGGGGAGCATTTGAGTCAGTCAGCTGAGGGAGGAACTCCGACGACAGAGGGACAACCAGGAAGCAGCAGCGGCTAAAAACTGACCCGGTCTGACGATTAAACGACGGTTTTCACTCCGGGTATCACACTGTGTGTCAGTACACGACTTTTACCGAGTGTTACAGTAAATACAGAGCAGCGACATGGCTTCCCTTTTCAAGAAGAAGACTGCCGACGGTAAGTTTGCTCTGTGTCAACAGCTAGCTGGGTTGTTTTTAGCCCGCTGCGCGTCGTCCCGTCTGAAATTAAATGTCATCGCTCAACTTGTTTGACCAGTTTTTGAGTCACCAGTCACATTACTCGTTGGTATATGGCGTTTTGCTGCTGCCAACCTGAACGTAGCTGCTGTTTTCATATGTATCTGGATTATAATGTTAACTCTAACAGCTGCATCCGGTAACAAATGTTAGAAACGACTCTTTTGTTACCAGCTGTAAAGTCAACATTATCTTCTGGCGGTAGAGGGTTGCGATGTGGCTGCTTTCAAATGAACAGAAACAGACAAATTAATGCCACGACAAACATTATGCGTCTTTCACGTGTTGGATGTGATATAAGTATTAAAGAAGCTGAATGCTGTGTCTTAACTTTAGATCGCTACTGGTGCTGCTTTACCTCATTTCCATCCCTCACACACCTCATTGTTTGGCTACATTGCTCTTTACTCTTTACTTTCCTTTACTTGTTTAAAACACACGGGTTAAAGCACAAGTCTCACGTTACTTTAAAAAATATTGACTGATATTAACAAAAATTGTGTTATTAAAGTTGTATGACAGCATTACCCTGCTGTCCTATAGAGTTTGACCTCATTTTAGTAATGTGCATGTATAACATTTCTGAAAATACTTTTTCTATATAAATATTTAAGCATTCTTTGCACAGGCTAAAACATCATCATAAGGTATAAATTGAATATTTGCCACTTTTTTTTTTTTTTTTAATTCTAAATTAAGTGATAAATTATTCTACTTCACATACTGACCCCTAGGTTTGAATTTCCAGAGGAAAGACAGACTGATTTCCACCTACTTCTGGACATGAAGCACATCTTTGAGGCGAATTACATTAAAATACAGCTGTGGTGTAAAATTATGCTCAGCTGGTTAAGTCAAATGCTTCCACAGCATTGCTTGCTTACTTCTCCCATCTCAGCCATTCCAGCCTCACCCACAGCGACCATCTGCATGCTGTACTCACGGAGCTGCGTTGCCTCTTTTCCATGTTGAGTTGTTGCCAGGTCTTCTCAGCTGTGGCTTTTTTTTTTTTGCAGCCCCTGTAAAACGAGTGGCCCTCATCCTTCGTACTCTGGACATGCAATTTTAATTTTTTTTATTTTTGGGTGGTTGAGGTGGCTTCTAGGTATTTGGCTGGTGGGGGGGTACGATCACACATATTTGTAGGATGATATCCCTCCCACTTTGAGACGTTGGTGGCACGTCACCTTATACGTATGTATGCTTCGTTTTCACAAGTGGTCCTCTGAACTGACACTCCCCCCACCAAGTTCACAGTTAATGAACTTTTCAGAGGGGTTAATGTTATTTTTATTTTTTTTTTTAAAAGTGTTATACAAGAAATCAAAAGAATTCTGTAGTTCATATTTTTATATATTAAATTATATATTGTGTCTATCTTAAAGATTATAAAGGAAATTGGATGGATTAATTCTTTTTTTATGTTTAAGTATACTTAATTATTCCTTCTATAAGATACTCGAACTTAAATATTTCAAATGATAAAAAAACAACTTTGCACAGTTAGTAGCTTTTATTTTATTTTATTTCATTTCATTTCATTTCCTTTTCTGTCATTAATTGCCAGATATTTCTGCATAGAATGACACACAAAAATATACAAGCGGAAAAAACAAACAACTGATCCCCAAATAGAAATAACATTTTTTTTATTAAAAGGATGATTTTATTCAATTTTGGCTGTCTACTAATCTGCTAGATAATCTCAGGCAGTGGCCACTGCTGATTGCTAAATGTTTACTAGATTTTACTGGTTTCTGACAAATCCCCAAATTCTACAGAGAGAGAGGGGGGGGGGGGTATATTGGTTTGGTTTATGCAGTTTACACTGCACTTTCTTTTCAACAATTTTTATAAAATGTTAATCAGTAAAGATTTTCAAACATTTTTAATTTTTTTAATGTGTCAAATGTATATAATATAATTTTACCTTCATGCGCTGATCTTGTGTGGGTGTGGGTGTGGACATGGGCTGTTCAGAAGTGAAAGTCTCAGTGTTGGTGTGCGCTGCCCAGACATTTGCACAGTTGTCAGGTCTGGTATTCAGTCAATGTGCTGCTGATTACTCAGCGGTATTTCACAGGCATCTGGACACACGTTCAGAGATTCCCTTAATTAGGGAACATAGTAGATGTTTTACATGTCTTAAAAAGTCTTGCAGCTGACCAAGACTATGCACTTCCTGATGGCTTTGAAACTGACAACAGATCTGCAGTGATGTCCAACTGGAGAACAGGATCATCTTTCAACACTTTCAGTCAAAATTTCAAACTCCATGGAGTGGATATTTATTTCTTTTTAGCATTAATGTGACTTCAAGAAGTTGTTGTATTTTATCTGTTAAGTATTATTTAAAATTTCTTTGTCTCTTCCCTTTTTAAAGACATCATCAAGGAACAGTCGAAGGAGCTGCGAGGCACTCAGAGACAGATCACCAGAGACAGAGCAGCGCTGGAGAAACAAGAGAAACAAATGGTTGGAGTTCCTGCTTACATTGTTACACACGTGCAAAAATCAGGGGCATAACTGGATCTGCATACGAAGCATTTTCTTTAGTCTACTTTTATGCATATTACATTAATGCTTTAGCGACACCACCCTGTATTTTTTCCACATACACACTCACACCTTCCATCCACTTCCTACAATCGGGAGTTTGGGGTTGATTGGCTCATGGGTTTAAATGATCTGGTATGGTGGCTTTGCTTCAGGCAAGTAAGACTATTCACTTTCAGAGCCAAGCAGTCACTCAGAGTGACACGATAAAGCTATAATCACAGTCGCACAACATTTCTCTTCTCTTCTCTGAAAGATGAAAGAGGCTCAACGTATCCTCCCCATTCACTTGTATTAAGTAAATATCGTTTGGGACATAATTACCTCCTTGGGGAACCACATTTTTGTTCTTCATTAATGCTTTCCGCTAATTAGTCTGGTTTTTAAAAGCTTTGTTGCACATTTTGAAAGAAGATGCCTTGGCTAAGAAAAGAAAATGACCTATATATTTGCAAGTTGGCACAATCCTAAGTGTCCCCTGTTGTGGAAACTGCACACACTTGCACATGCTTGATTAAAAATGGTACGGGACTGAAGTTATCCACCAAAGATCAAAGTACATTTAGAGTCGAGCTACAAAAGAGCGAGGAAACAAGGGTCTTAAAATTAGGGCATACATGTCCACTATAATCAGATATGATTTATTTATACCACTAATTGTAAATGGATTTGCTATTATTTAACAGATGTGTTAACCAATGGGCTCAAATTCTATTTTACGAATGTTGTTTATCTTGAAAATATTTCACATAAATTAAATTGGTGTTTGCCTCCATGAAACTATGAAAATGCATCTTTTGTTTGTAGCAGAAATTGTAAAATCTGATAAAATTCTTGATTGATGCCTTACAGCATCCATCTGTTCTTCAGAAAGCTCTTCAGCGTTCTGGCCTCTGCTAATGCATTAGGATTTCTTAAAGCCTTACAGCCTCGTTCTTGGGCGATGCCTTGCATCACATCTAGGAGAACATTATTTATCACTCCTCCCTCTTAATAAGACATCATACGTTTCCCCTCTGCAGCACTCTGGCTGGTCCATTCTGTATTTTTCTTGTTAATCCACTTTGAGTTTTCACATGAAACTGCAGTTGACATTATTATTGCCACCGTGAGACTGTTTTTCCCTTGAAGCTTGGCCCTACCAAAGCATTTGTGAGGTTTACAGGCGAGTAAATATAAAATAAACCTTGTGCACCTTGCGTATGCCTGTGCATGTGTACACTTGCGGGGAACAAGTTTTTAAAGTATCAGACATCAATAATTGATCCCCCCCCCCCCCCAAACCCCCCCCCCCCCCCCCGGTGTTGTTTTTTTTTTTTTTTGTTTGGTCGTTTCTGAGGTGGATACTTTCAACACAAGAAAATAAACGAGCCGCACTGATGCTGAGAGGCGTGGCGTGTTTACAGTATACTGCAGCTCTGCTCACGTCTCTGGGGATGCTCTCATACACTGTTGGCCACATGCAGGATCCCTGCAGGCATTATACTTATCATAAGGAATACTTGCATGCATTTAGCTTTGGTAAATATGGATATTTGTTTGCTGCTGAGTAACTTTTGATCTGGATGACTCTCAGCTCTGCATTTACAAATGCAATGGTTACTCTGGAGCTTTGTAAAGATTTGTATAACAATTAAATTGGAACCAGCGGCTGAGAAAAATGAAGCGTATGTATGGTGTTTCTAATGTTTCATTCGAGGCGTTTGGTGCTGCTATATGAATTTAACCAGTTGGAGCCTAAAGTCGCTTGACTATCTGAGCTCTACCTGTGGCAGAATCCTCTTGTTGAATGGATGTGATCTGTCCTTGTAATTATCGGTCCAATATATACTGGTCTTCTAGCCTTATGCTGGGTGCAGAGCTGCTCTACGGTTGCTGATGATTTAAGAAAAAACTACAAAATGGGGGAAATTGGCATATTACAGCCACTTTAAAGTTATTTGAAAGATTTTATACTTAAAAAAAATTTACATTTCAACAAAAAAAAGGTGTCTTTATTTAAAAATAAATAAAATAAGTTCAACAAATGCTGTCCTGGTGTGTTGGAATAGTCCAGCAAGACTTATGATACCACTTTGTCTCTAGATGTGCAGTTCACTGTCTTACGCCAGCGACTGGTGATGTGCTGCCCCCATTTGGTCTTGAGTGGTATCGTTACATAGTGCGGCTTTTAATTTATAATAAGAAAAAAAATCTGTTGGTTTGAGGGATGGGACAATGTCAGATTCTGATGACATTAATATCATGGATCAAATGACTTCCAGGAATATTATTGTGTCTAAGAAAAATTAACAGACAGATTACTTTTACTGTTATAAGTAAAGTTTATATTTACCTCATAACATTTTTTTTTATTTTACTTTCTGCCAATTCGTTGGCAAATGAATTCAGCCAAGATCTGAGGAGGATTGACATCTGCACATTAAATCATGTGACCGCTACATCTCATACGATGGGCAAAAACAAAGAAATCCAATCATAATGGGCTGCAATATAGATACATGGATGGAAGCATGACCCTTTTTAATTGCCTTACTTATTTCCAACGTTAGTTTTTATAATTTACTCATCTCCAGGTTTGTAAGACTCTGGTCTGTATGTGCGCACTATTCAAACAACCGCAGAGCAGATGTGATTGCTGGCTTAAATCATTGTGCAGATGCATTACTGATCTGCTAAAACATGTATCTTTTATGGGGAAGCTATATTAGAAGGATACTCAGATTTGTGGTTGGAGATAGTTGTTGGTGTCCAGAGAACACACAAGTAAAACCAATTTTAATTGTATTCATAAACAATTGCAGTCATAGGCTGCTTTCACTTGTTCCAACTAACCTATCAAATTCCAGAAAATGTATACGTGAAATCAGTAATCTGTTATATTCGTATTTCAGTTTACACGGTGGCAGTCCATGAAAAACATTTGGACAAAATACATACTGACCACAATAACGAAGCTTGAAAAGCTTCCGGGGGGGAGTGTGCTTATAAATAAAACGAGTCTTTTTTTTTTTTTTTTTTTTTTTTTGTTAAATGTCAGAAAATTCAATGCTCATACTTTTCTTCTTTCTGTCTCCAGGAGCTAGAGATCAAAAAAATGGCAAAGAGCGGAAACAAAGAAGCATGTAAGATTCTCGCCAAGCAGCTTGTCCAGCTGAGGAAACAGAAGAACCGGACGTACGCTGTCAGCTCCAAGGTTACGTCCATGTCTACGCAGACGAAGGTCATGCACTCGCAAATGAAGATGGCTGGTGCCATGTCTACTACAGCCAAGGTAAAATCTGAAGATCTCTGTAAGCTGCTCCGAGGTTAGGACTGGACAGTTGATCAAAGATCAAATTCAAACATTCTTTGGGAACCTATTTGAGCTCCTATCACCCTACCCTACCTTAGGTCATGTATTTGAACATTTTTGTTACTCACTCCAGTTTTGAAGCAGGAAGAACTTCACTGTTTATCATAAACAATTACAGATGGCACAATTTGCATAGACTTGCTAAGTGTGTTTGGAATGGGACAGTGTTCACCTGGCACCAAACTGCACTGCATATAAAACATTAACAGCTTAAACTCTGTGGGTGGAAGAGTTTACCTACAAGGCAATATTTCATATTTCAATGTAATTTATTGATTTTTTTTTTTTTTTTTTTTTTTTTCAAATGGACGCATGAACTGGTTTCAGTGTCTTGCTTGTGATAAGTATCTAGTACTGTGATTACACTCCTAATGCAGGAGCTGCTCAGCAGGACATAAACAGGTCAAATACAATTAAGCAGATGAATGATGGTGACGAGGTCTCGTTTAAGCTGCAATTTATTAAATTATATATTTTGTTTACGTTTCTTCAAAGTTATACATGAAGTTGTTCATAGATTGATGCATATGTGCAATTTTATTTGGTTCAATTAGTAAATTGTGCATTAAATTTGTCAAATTTGAGCCAGGATTTGAAGGGGAGTCATTTATGTAGTTATAGATGTGGTCAAAGGTAGCTTAAAAAAAACATCCTACTTCCTCAAACAGTTCTTGTTGTTTTCTCCTGCACGTTAAGTAAACAGATTAAGTTAAACTTCTTTGAATAATGTCCACAGACCATGCAGGCGGTAAATAAAAAGATGGATCCACAGAAGACGTTGAAAACCATGCAGGACTTCCAGAAGGAGAACATGAAGATGGGCATGACTGAGGACATGAGTAAGGACACACTCAGCTGTGGTGTTTACAGATGTTTACATGTGAATGGTGTGAAGAGTTTTCATTTTTTGTGAAGATGATGAGGAAAAGTATAATGAGTTAAAGAATTTAAAAAAGAGAAACTTTGTTTTCATGAAGATGAAACTAAACATCAGTTTGTTTACCTTTTTTCTCCCTCTATTTCCACTCACTGTTTTTTCGTCTGTCCAGTTAATGACACCTTAGATGAAATCTTTGAAGAGTCTGGGGATGAAGAGGAGTCTCAGGACATTGTCAACCAGGTTTTGGATGAGATTGGAATTGAGATCTCAGGAAAGGTAAGAAAGCAACATTTGGCTCTTGGATTCCACATGTAACCAGTGATAATCCTAAAGTTGAAATAAACATAAACCTGTGGCGTGTATACATGTTGATAAGAACCATGGCATTTTTTATTTTGCACTTGTTTTTTTTTTTTTTTTTTTTTTTTTTTTTGTCTCATTGGCCCTTCTGCTGGGGGCCATTCATTCAATAAGTGCTCCACATAGCTGTTACTCAGCTGTTAAAATGCGTCCCAGCTGCCACATGGTGGGGCTAGCCCACAGCTCCACAGCTCTTCATGCCCTTGTAACTACCAGGCGGCCGTCTGCTGTGTGTCTGGCTCCCCCTGGGGTCCAGTATTAGTTATTACCTCCCACCACATAATACACAAACGCACAAACTGTCCAGCAAACGTCCACCACTGCAGAAAATAAACAGGCAGTTTTATGAAAAGTCTCTTGAACTATGTTTGTTGTTTTTTGTTTTTTGGTTTGTCTCAATAAAACACCAACTACATGGTTTCCTGATGGCTCTGTTTTTTTGAGAGATGCTATAAAATAAGACATTTCTCAGTCAAGCCTTAAGCTGAGGGAAATTTATGATACTCTTAAAGTGTGGGGATTTAGAGAACTCTAACATAAGGAAATAAACATTTTCACTTGTATTAATCTTTAATGTTTATTGGCAATTTGAGATCCACTTGGATGCCTCTAGGCTGTGACTTAGCAGTTTTAGAACCACTTAAGTAGAAAAGACTTGTTTGGCTTATGTGCGGCCTATTCTATCTATCTTTTGATCATTAACTAACAAACTTTTATTCAGTTTTAAATTAATTCCTATTATTTTTTGCTGTTTTTTTTCTGTCCTCATTTAAATCTAAGAGTGGCTGTACAGTTCACAATAATATGCTGTGTAAACTGGGGTCCAAAATAGTTTTCTATTTTAAGTGACAACAATTTCTGTTTCTGGTTTTCTTTGGAGAAGCAGTAGGCAGCTGTGTGTGACTGGAGAGCTGCAGTATTTGTGTGTGTGTGTGTGTGTGTGTGTGTGTGTGTGTGTGTGTGTGTGTGTGTGTGTGTGTGTGTGTGTGTGTGTGTGTGTGTGTGTGTGTGGTGTGTGTGTGTGTGTGTGTGTGTGTGTGTGTGTGTGTGTGTGTGTGTGTGTGTGTGTGTGTGTGTGTGTGTGTGTGTGTGTGTGTGTGTGTGTGTGTGTGTGTGTGTGTGTGTGTGTGTGTGTGTGTGTGTGTGTGTGTGTCTTTTGAAGCGGCTTTCGATGCTAATGGTATTTTTCTGCCAATGTGCGATTCCAGATGGTGAGAGCTCCAGCTGCAGGGAAGTCCGTCCCCGGTGCCGCCTCCTCCAAACAAGCTACCATCTCTGACGACGAGATCGAGAGACAACTCCGAGCACTGGGAGTGGACTAATGATCTATTTTGTATTAATGTTCACATTATAAACCAGTGCAACATTAATACTGATTGACAGACTGTGTGGGGCGCACTGGTTTTATCATGTCGATGCTGCAGGTGGCAATGCACACAAACACACAAACGCATATACTCATGCGTTCAAAGGCATGCAGGCAGACAGATGCATCTTTACTCACATTCTCACATCCTTCTGCTGGTTGCCTTAATATCAATGGGACAGACCATTTATTTATATGAAACTAATTATTCTTATAACATTGAAGGTGTCTCAGCTTAAATGTAGACAAACAAAGGATGCTTGATGAAAAGAAACACCTGCACCATCGTTTGCCATCCTCTGTCTATATCAGGGCTACAAAGGCATATGGGAGTTGGAGTTGGCTTTACTTGTCTGCTGGGGTATTTTGGTTACTCTTTAGATTTCTGTAAACGGTCATTTTTTGTAATTTTTAAAATGGGTGATCTGAATAAAATATGATGGTAATTTAAAAAAGAGCAGAAGGTTGAGAGACATGTAACCTTTTGTCCCTTTTCTTTTCCATTTACCAGCTACCACCTGATTTATACTAGTTTTGCTTTCTGTCGTGAGTGAAAAGCCTCATTTTGGTTCTGTTTTGTTAGTGATTAGCTATTTCAGCCAATAACCATCACAAAATGCCCAACCTTCACTACAGATGAAACTCCTGGTCACTTAGGCGTTGTGGTTAAACGGTAGACAAACAAGGTCAAGCATCCAGCTGCCCACTGAAGCTGTGACATACAGACTGGACAACAAAACTTGAACACACACATGTACTAAAGAAAAACTGGCAGAGTTTTGACTCATTTTTCTGTTGCTACTAATCAAATTAAATCTCCTGGGTTGGCGTGTGATTTAAACAGGGATTCCAGGACTGCACCGGTCCTGCGATCCCGCCTCTCTTTCAGCTGCTGTGCAGTTACTGTCATTGGTTGTTTTAAGCTGCCTTACTCACAGAAACAAACACATACACGCACACACACTACAGCAGCAAAAATAATGGAAGTGTATATTAAAACGACACTGTGATATAAGACATGTTTTCTCTTCTCCAGAGCTGGAGCTGACTTCTCTGTGGTGATTTATTAATGCCAGCAGCTTCAGGCTGTGTGAGAAGCATCTGCTCATTGAAAGCTTGCCCCCCCCCCCCCACCTCCCCGGCCTTTTGTTTCCGTATCAATTCCTGATGCCAAAACAAACTAAAAACGTCTCGTTCTTGCATGTGTATATGACTTATACCAACTCATAACATTAGCTCATTTTTTACAGATCATATTTTGTTTTTCCCTCCACTGTGAACCAGTCTCTTGTAATTGTGAGCAAAATCAATAACAGGTTTTGACATTTGACTGCAGTTCTATGGCCAGGATGTTTCATGTTTTAAAAAGTGTATGCATCCTTCTTTTTCTCATTTTGGTTTACTTCTCAGTCTTTGTAAATTGACTGATTCTGTAAAACATTTATGGCTTTTATAAGAAATAAAGTTTCTTCAGGTACTATTCTAAGACCCATTGACCTGCCGTTCCCTGTATACTTTAACTTAGTTCAAGCGTTACCTCCAGTTAAATGATGCACGTTCACAATTCAGTCTTTCAGCAGTTCAGACTTTTTTAATTCAGTCTCAGTGGTTCAAGGTTTGTCAGCCGTTCATTTACTCCCTGAATGTGTCATTAAATGAGATGAGACGGGTGTCTCCCAGTCACATGCATTTTATTTTCAGTTTTGCTCCTGACAGCTCCATCCCAATGATAAAACAAAGGTTTGGGTGTGTTGGATCTCTGGAAAATCTCATTTTTGGAACTTATTTTGCTTTCTTTTTTTTTTTTTTTTTTTTTTTTTTTAACACTGTATAATTTGTTTTACTTTTTGTTTTAATCATTTTATTTATTATTCAATTTTTTTTTTAAGTTGAAAACCCTTTACGACTGTCAGTGACAGGTGCTCTATGAATAAACATTACCTCCAATTTCCTCCTCTACAGATTATAAAATCCATTTGCGTCTGGGAGACTGTGTCTTGCATGCCTGTCCGACATCCACAGGGACTTCCTTCTCGGTCTGTTGATACTGTCCCCTGGAAGACGAAGACAAACCCAGACGACCAGACTAATTCTGTGTATTGAGGAGGTAAAGGATGGTGGGCCAGATGACAATGAAGCGCCGTTATCATAAAATCTCACTGCAACTCCTCTTTACAGTAAAAGCTGAAGTTTAGAGCCTCATAATGAACTGGATAGAGGTCAAATACTTGTTTTATATATCAAAAAGTGATAATTTCTTTTGACATCTTGCTTAATTTAAGCTGTAAGCTTCCGGTATATTTTTGAGGAATATAACAAGACAGTGGTTTCAGTTTGAAGGATGTTTCTTGGGCAGCTTTGAGGCACTCTTGAACAGCTTCTTTATGGTTTTATCTTAACCATACCTTGTCTTTAATGTTGCCTGTACACAGGAATAGATCAATAATCCACGATTGAGTTGTATTTCTTCCATCTGACAGTACTCTGGTTATACAGCCAAACATGAAGTCACAGTGAAAGATGTTTAGTATTGAATGAAGGCGTCTTTTCGTCTTAAGTTATAAATCCACAATCTCTGTCCTCCCAATGTACAGTATTTACTGATTTAGTAAATCAATAAGGCAAAATAAGAGTTGGCATAGATGGCGTAGTTTGTTACAAAGCACATTTTACTGGTTTTGAGACAAGTGAAAATGGTTTTCATACATATTTGGCATGAAAAAAAAAAGACATTTAATAGTGGACATTCTCAAAGAACGTATTTTTTTAAATGAGTCAGTCAATATCAAGCTCTTTTAAATACAATTTTTAAATAAAGTTGCGATAGAAAGTGCATCCAGATGTGGTCAGATGTGGCGATCCAATAGTTTCCCTTGATTCTTTGAACAGGCTGGGATTAAAGACGTGAAATTCCAACAGAGTCTTGGCTGGCTGACGCTCTTTTCGCATGACACTTTGTCAAGACCACAACAACACAAACAAAATGAACATGAAACATATCAGAGAGGGGTTAAAACAAACAACAAAAAAAACCCAGCCCAAGTTAATGAGCTGTGAAAATGTTTCATATCCCTAAACCTAAATAAAAGAGGCTTTGTACATCAAAGGAGATTCATACTATATATTAGCTCTTAAATAAATACAGTGTTGGAATACATTGGCTTACTGCTTTCACTGTACCTACACACATCATATTTAGAAAAAAAAAAAAAGATGTTAACCATAAAACACAAAAGCATCATTTTGGACCACAAATACACAAATATGACAGCAGAAACAGTGTTATTAAATCCTGACAAACATTTTTCAGTTTTTCTTGGGGGGATAACAAGGACACGGTGAAGGACAGTGTTACTAATGTCTGTTTCCCGAAAGGCACAGAGGTCACGGATCTTTTACAAGCACTTGTCTGCACTCTGGTGCTTAGAAAGGAAATTACATTTGGTCTTTAACAGGCTTTTGACATTCATTCATCAAACAGGACACAGTCAAGCTCAGGTACGTTTACATCTTAGAACTTGCAGCTTTGGCATACATATATAAATATAAATGATCACAGTTTCAAACTCAAGAAAAAAAACAATTTTTTCTTTGTCATTTACTTTTAACAATTTTTCTGAGTTATGGTGGGAATAAATGTAAATAAGGAAATTCTAATCCTTCTAATCCAAATCTGTGCAAGTTTAATAGTGATTCATCAATCTGAGCCAGACCAGAAACATCTAAGACATGAAGGTCAATCAGCCCAGAGGCCTGAAGAACATTCAAATTTTGTTTAAAGGTAGGGTAAGTTATTTTCTTGATGATGCTATTCCCATTTGTTTACAGCTTTTTGGAGCGAGGGCTGTGTATGAAGACTGCCCCCCCTCCTTTTCATATTACACTGACAAACCTTTGGACTTTGTCGATCAAAAATTGGTTCCCACAATTTGAATGTAAAGTGAGATCTTTTAAAAAAATGTATTTAACGTTTTTTGTTGTGTTAAAGTCTCCCAACCCATATTTTTAGTTAGTCTTTCTATTTGAAAATAACACTTAATTGTAAGCGGGAACTTCTGGTATAAGATCAGCTCATTGGTCTTTGTATTTTATTCATTTGTGTGATGCAGTTAGGGCTGATTTTTGTCAAACAGGAGCTAAGGTTGAGGCTTGTTTTAACGCGTTTCTCTCTTTGGCGTCGGTTGCAGAACCAGACTCGGACCACCTCCTTCTCCAGATGGAGGCCTTTGGCTATCCGGGCTATTTCCTGAGAGGATGGCTTACTCTTCTCAACAAAGCTGCGCTCGAGGGCCTCCTTAGCTCCAAGGCTGCAGTGTAAGGAGCAGAGAAGACGACAAGACCCTGTAACGCTGAGTCTATCTAGTATGTTTTGCATGTTTGATGTTCACACTACATACCTGATAGTTGTTCTTCTTTTCCTTTTCCGCTCATTTATTCCTATTTTATCATGGTACAAGGCTGCAAAAAAAAGTCAGAATGTTTTTCATTAGCAGCTTAAAAAGACAACATTAAAAAAAAAGATAGAAAATGTCACTAGAGGGCAGCATATCACAAAAAAGTTCATGTTTCAGCCCTTGATGTAAGACACCACAATGCATACTTCTAGTGCCAAAGTGTTATTATGACACCTACTGGACCATCTCCACTGATGAGTACAACACTGTCAGTGGCTCATTCGTCAACAGAGCAGCTTTAAACGCTCCCTCCCCTTGTGGTCAGAGGTGGTACTGTTACACAGAGTGGCTTTAAAGAGTCCATCTTATACTTTTGTTCATATTTGATGCTTATTTTAGTTTTTTAGTGTATGTAACAGTTTATTTATTTTTAACCTTAATACTTGTTAAACTATTTTAGGGTAGTCTGGCCACTCTTACCCATTTACTTAGTGAAAATCCTCTTAAGAGACAGAGAAAAAGGGATGGCTGATTATCTAATTATCACAGACCCCCAAAGTATCATGATGAACATGCAAGGATGTACTGTATCAGCTTTTAAAGGTAGTTCTTTATCATAGTCACTGTATCCCAAAACTATTAGAGCACTTTCTTTCTTTTTTATCACCACATGACTGAGAATGAAGTTTAAAAAGCTAGAAAAAGAAAGTTTCTGCTTTTACTGTACTAGGATAAACCTGAATAAATCCCCATTTAAAAAATCTCCTTTAAAATATATATCGCATTAAAGTTTGGTATGTTAAATGCCACTGAGCTAGAAATGTTTGGTTCAAAGTATGAACAAAACTTTTTTTTTTTTTTGAAAAATCACCACTAAGTGATATTGACTTAACATTTCTGTACATTTTAATACACTTTACCACCAAAAGAATTTTTAAAAAAGGACATTTTATAAGGCAAAATAGTTGAAAATCTCAACGTTTTGCCTTCATTGTCTCCCCTTAGCACTGTTTTTTCTCATAAAACATTTTCTTTGCCGAAATAAAAAAGTGCGGTTTTAACCTTACTGAGATGGGTAAAGATCACACCTACTGTAAATAAACACTCTGTGGGGGCTGATGGAGTGGATGTGTGTGACTCACCACCAGCAAGCTCAGCTTCGTCAAGCCATTTAGCCAGAATGGCCTTTAGTTTGCAGGCGTTCTTGAAGCTCAGCTGCAAATTTTCAAAGCGGCAGATCGTGGTCTGGCTGAACTCTGAGCCATGCACCGCAGCAAGAGCCTCGCCTACATTAGTCTGAGTGTAGCCTGAGGTTAAAATGAAACAGAAATAGAAATACTTCATAAGGGTATACTATGCGAGAAGAGGAGCAAGGCAGGTGAACAAAAACGAATCCCACTACTGCAGTATATTAGCGACATAATTTAAAGGTATTTCAAGTCACACTCACCAAGCTTGATCCGACGTATTTTGAAGTCATTTGCAAACATTTCCAGCTCTCGAATCTGTGGGGAATCCATGGTGGGAGCGTCCTCTGGCTCCCGCGTGCTCTTCCTTTGAGTGTCGGTTTTCACCTCTGCACTGGGGCCTACAGGGGCCTCATCAGCCGTGAGGAGGGCAGAAGGCAGCGAGGAGAAACCGTGGCTGAAAGCGCAAGAACCGCTACTTAGCCCATGATCCGGAAACTTGTAAATGCAGGGAGTCAGTGACCCTGGAGAGAGAATGAAGAGGCGGAAAGAGATGGAAAATTGAAGCTATGAAACACAGGTGAGGCCTCCAGACTGTCAGAAAGGTTTTAAAAGCTGCATGTCCACTGGTCCCACATGTTCCTTTGGAGTCTTAACTTTGAAACAAAAGCTTATGGGGCCCTAGGAGACGCACTAAAAACAACAGTGAACCTGTGGGCCAAACCCTCAGTTAATGGCATTTCCCTTCCACTCCTGAAATGAATATTCAAACCTAATCAACTCCTTCCTCTCAATTTCCTTTTTATCCTTTTTGGCCTTGTGAACCAGCATGTAGACCTACGTGATCAGTGTTAACATCTACGGATAGAAACAGCCACTACCTGCTGCTGTGTTTGTGCAGGTATTTGTCATGAGGAAAAGGTTTTTCGCTCTGTCGCTGCACACCTCTGTGACACCTAAGAACGCTCCATTTACAGATAAAAACAGCGAGCTTAATGTGAAAACGTTCAGAGTGTGAACTGAGTGCTAAAAAGATGTGAATGTGCTTTCAGGAGCTCGGTGAATAGGTATTATTTTAACTGTCACTTAACCACGATATAGTCGTAATTTAACAAGCTCCTTTTGCAGAGTTCTCTTCTTACACTTGTTCTAAAGGCTCTGAGTTTGCTTGAACTAAAATCAGGCAAACAGCTCAAGACTTCATTATTTCTGTGGCAGTGGAGGTGAGGACTCTTGCTGTTAATCACAGATCACAGATTAATGAAAGATGCCTGCAAGGGCACCATATGGGTGGATGATTAAACTGTACACGGTAATGTGATGCTATTCTTTGCTTCTCTACATACTTGTATATCATATTGATCATTAACGCTGCCAGTATCATTGGAAAGGTCACCTGATGTGTTCATTGGGTTGCTGTTCCAATTGTGTCGCACAACAGCAAAAGCAGAATTTATTAATCCAGTGATTATGAGCATCACCCTCTGTTTAGTCTCAATTAACTGGGGTATATTTATAGGTCAGGTTAACACTTTGAGCATGTGGTTCTTTTAACGTGACCATTGACTCACTTTACAGTATATTAGGGACACCCATTTTCAAAACTAACCACCCATCCATTCATTTTTTTATGCATAGCCTGGCCTGCTATTGTGATATTTCCTCTTTTATACAAAGACTTGGTTTGGCTTTGGCACAAACGTAAAAAACAAGGCACAACACAATGATAAAAACTAAGTGAACTTTACCCGCATATTTATATTGTTTTCAATTTGTTTTGCTTTGGTAATTTAAGCTTCTATTTTGTTTTGTAAAAATGATAAGTTTTTATTTTTATTTTTTCACTGTTACTCTTAGTTTTAGTCCGAGTTTTTGTTAACTTTTATAACTCTGCTCTGCAGACCATTACACAGGCAAACAAGCAGTCAGAGAAATGACGCATGCGGCGTATTCAGAAATAAAACCAGACCGGTGCCCACAGAAGACATCCAAAAAGATGTAGTGGAGTAGAACTGCTGTTAAATGACTGTTGTTTTGCAGTAAGAACTTGTTGATCCAAGTTTTATGAGCAGTTGTGCAGCCGTCTTGGTTTGTCTTGGTCACTTGAGTCATTGCTTAAAGGCCACACCCCCTCTGTTGCTATTGGTCGGGTGCATTCTGAACCATTGAAAATGGCTCTGAATGGGAGGGGCTCTAGGCCCATTTTATTTAAGCACATTTTAGTGGTGAGGGTCTGGTGGAGTCTGTCACAGTTGTCACCTAGTAAAAAAATGGAGTATGTCCTGGATGGATCATCAGCCCATTGTGAAGAACTAAAAATAAATAATTTAACCGTATTTTTTGTGGTTTCACTTTGTATTGTTTGAGAACTGGAGCCATCATTAGAAATGGAGCACAACCTGGGCTCGTCACTCTAATTTAGCAACGCTGTGACCGAAACAGCTGTATGCTCCCATTTACGATCACCAACCAACAAACTACTACTGAAATGCCTTTGGACAGTGAGAGGAAACCCCAAGACACGAAAGATGAACCACACAGGTGCAGGTAGAGTATGGAACCACATACTCTCAGCCGCTACGCCCACATACCAGTCCAGGATGAGGTTTGAAACAATAATCTTCATATAGTGCTCAGTAGTTAGACTGTAAAGTTAGACTGACTGTTTGGTTGAAACCTTTTCAGAGAGGTTAAAATACGTGTTGATTTAAATTCACTGACATTTGAGATGTGTGTTTTCTCAAGTGAACTCTATTTGTCATATAAACGTGTTTGATTGATCCCCCTCCCACACAGAGCAACATCTTTTTCGTCTAAATCTGAGATGAAAGAACACAAACAGCTTCCACAGAATAGGGATGGGGATTGGGGATGTTTGCATCATTTCAGTCTCAGGAGTTTGCTGAACTAAAATATAATGGCAGACAAACTTCACGCGTAGCAGCAAGCTCTGACAAGCCCCCCCCCCCCCCCCCCCCCCCCACCGTTTCTTTTTAAAGGTTTGGTGCTTTTAAAAGCAGAGAGGAGTAGAGGATAGCTTCATTTTCTCGTCTTTCAGTTGCACGTTTGATCACGCTGGAGAGCAAGGTTGCAAACTTAAATGCATCACTGAAGGCATCAGTTACTTGTTTACTTGTGTTACAGAGCGATTAGGGCTCCTTTCTTCCTCTCAGTTTTCTCAAGAAGGTTAGAGAAATATAACATTTCTGCTTCTCTGTCATAGCCTTTTATTTTCAAGATGATTTTTAAAGAGTTTTAAGTCGACAGCTGTCTCTTAAACTGGTATGAACTACGCGTGATATCAAAGGCATGAGTGCACCTTGGAGCTGTTTAAAATTGGGGGAAAGAGATTTGAGGAAACTCTTTACCACAGGGAGTAGCAGCCGCTCTCACTTTTCTCACCTGGAGGCATCTTGTTCTCCCCACGGAGTGGCAGAAGAGAGCCGACCCACCCCTGTCTCTACCTGATGCCTGTCTGAGGCTCCCCGGGGATGCAGCCACGCTGCAGTGAACACGGCAGACAGACTGGGCAGCGAGCTCCACTCGTTACACCAGAGGACTTACTGTCGGTCTGAACGCCTCTCCCTGGCCCGCTCGCCTGTGGACGTCCAGCTGCTTTACATGTGCACCAGCCAAAGATTGTAGATGCATCAACAGTTTTGTGTTGAACAAAGCCAGAGAGCGAACAGAGCAAACGAATCAAACATATCTAAAACAGGGATTTAACGTGTTTCCTAGGAAACTGGGAGACCGTATATGAAACAAATACAAGCAGGGCGCGGTTATTTGAGAGGTATTTGAAATAGATGCGCTTTTAAAATTTGACGGTGGCAACAGGATTCAGTAAAGCAAGGAATAATCTGTAATTAAAAAAAAAAAAAAAGATAACCCTAATGGAAAACAAATTGTAAATATCAGTTAAACGTAGCTGAGGGTAAAAAAACGTCCTAAATGGTACGAGGCTAAAAGTAATGATAAATGGTTGTGGCAAGTGGTAAACATGATTCTGTAATAGAAATAGAAAAACAAAATTTACAAATAAATGCCAACATTCTTCCTTGCAAAGAAAAAGAAAATAAAGATGTATTTTGGGGCTAAAGACTATATGAACCTTTAGGAACAAGGCGTGGTGCCGTCAAGACAGTGGACTTGCCAGGTAGGGCCTCGTTTAACTCAACAGAACAATGTCAAACCACATCCTGCACATGTTTCGGGTTATAGCACATCTGCAGTAATAAAACCGATTAAATCCTGCACGCAAAAAAATTCTGCTTTTTAAATGTCAACTGTTGGTCTCCTCAGTTCTCAACCGCTTGCAAAGTGAAAAGGTTGCACAAAGAAATGGTGAACCTGCTAGTTTTCCTTCTAAATGTCCTTTTTTCTTTAAAACTCTATTTTTCAACAGGATTTTAAGTGACTCCTTTTGCGCATATTTCATTTGATCTATGTCGTAAAAACGGATTCGTGCAGCAAATAAAAGATATGAGTCATGCTTTTCTGACCGCAGTTTTGATAAGTCCAGACCTGAGCTTAATTGAACAAACTCTGCATCCGCGTTTCATCTTCCACCCTTCTGCTGACTGGTTTCCTCCTGTCAGAGGTGACTTTCTCACATCAGCTTTACAAAACGAGCACTTCACATGCCTCCCAGTGAAGAGGATTATTGAAAAGATTTCTACATCTTTTAGGGGTAAAAGGGATATGCCAGCGCTGACTGTCTGCAGCAGCAGATGCACGATCACAGAGTTTGATTCGCGAAGTCTTCCGACTAGTCAGCGCGTATCGTCTTCCAGAAGCTGCACGTCTCCATCCGTGTGTTCTAGCTCGAAAAAGCTGTCGTTCACCTTAAACTAGTCATCATCATCCGATGACTGCACGCTCACAATCCTAGTTAGCTGCTGGCCACTGGCTTGTAACACTGCCACAACATCTTTTTCTACCTTTTAAATCTTTCTACGCTTGCAGACTAAAAGCTGCAACACAAGACCCATTTATGGTGCTTTGTTAAATCAAAGAATCTGAAATCATTTAAGAGGCCAATTAGCCAAGCTGCTGGTAGCATTAAAAGGAGAAACGCAACCTTTGATTTCATGGAGAAATCAATTCTATCAAACTATTTATTCCACTTACAATTGTTCTGGGTCAGCAGCGTTCATTTTGAACTCAGCCTGAAAAAGACTGACTTTTAAAAAAAAAATGCAGTAACGGTTTAAATCATTTTCTTTTCTTTTTTCCATTCTGTATTCTTCCATATTTATCTTTGACTTATCTCACAAGAATCACCATTTAAACGCATAACTCCTGACAAAGCTCTCGAGTGTTTCATATAATCTTAGTGTGAACGAATTGAATAGAAAAAAACCGATATTATCGTTTCTGGATGTGACGTTACAGTGAGTCTTGTAAACACTGGAAATTAGCTCAGAGCTGCTGAGACATGGTTGCAGTAGATGGAAATGCTGCAGTGCTCAGTATGACTTAAATTTAGTCTTTTTTTTTTTTTTCAATGACTCTTGTTACAAATTGCTGTTTTTAATCAATCTTAAATGTTTTCTGCGAGCTCCATAAAAGGCGACGACCACATTGAATCTTGCGCTCCAGAAAAGCTGCTGCTCCTTCTGATTTAGTCCAGCTTCACAAAGGATTAAAAAGGAAATGGCGAGTCATGTCTGATGGTTCTGTTTAAGAAGAGTGCAAGAGTTCAGGAAAGGTAATCAAGGCTGAAATTAATTTTAACTGGGAGCAAATTTGAATAAATGGAAACTAAACGCTTTTTCGGCTCAATTTGCTGGATTAAAAGGATGCGAGGAATTGTGTGTGTGTGTGTGTGTGTGTGTGTGTGTGTGTGTGTGTGTGTGTGTGTGTGTGTGTGTGTGTGTGTGTGTGTGTGTGTGTGTGTGTGTGTGTGTGTGGAGAGACAGAGAGACAGAGTGTGTGAATCTTTTCTTTACCTTGCAATGGGTTTGCACCACTCACCATGTTGGGGTGAGGTACACCACATGTCTGCAGGATACGAGTCTGAGAGATACTGGCAGACAGCATTTCCTGTGCTGCAGAAAAAAGAGGGACACAGGCAGAAACCTTTTTTTTTTTTTTTTTTGTTTTTCCCCACCCTCAAAATCCCTACCCTCATTACTGCTTAGTGTCATCGCCAGCTTCATAATCTATATCAAGACCACTATGAGTCGCAATGCCACGCCGTGTTAACAATTTTCAGCGTGACTCTTCAATAAAAGACCAGATTTGCAGCCTCAGACACAAACAAGAGTCCACACATGACAGTTGGAGAAACTGTGGTAATAACCTGTAGTGTAAATAAACCGTTTACCATCTCATCAAGCTTCTTAACAGCCCACATGATTAATTTAAATTGACTCGCTAAGTAACAATTTTGCTGTCTCAAATTATCCCCCCCCCCCCCCCCCCCCCCCCCCCCCCCCCCCCCCGCAGCTCCACTCACCTGTCATCATACCATAGGTGGCCTGCTGGTTGCTGTAGTGACATGGGGTGACGGGGTAATGTAGGCCGGGGGGCGCATTGCCAAGAGCATTGCCCAGGGAGGAAGTGGACAGGTGCATGTGGGAGCGCTTGGAGGTCTGACCCAGGGAGAGCCCAGATGACACTGATGGAGACAAAAGTAGATGTAATCTAAGCAGACAAGAATAAAGCTAAGAACTGGAGGATCCTTTTAGTTTTATAATACAGCTTAAACAGGAGCGGCCCGTCACAAAACGCATATCACAGCTAAGTGTCACCTCATAGTTAGTGTTTGCTTTTGTTTTATATCAATTTTGAGTTGCTACTAAGCTCACTGACCGATAAGTTCTTTGAGCCTTTACTCTGAAAACGACTGTCTCACTTCTCTTGTGAGAATCATAAAGCAAAACATTCAATTCAACACATTGAAAGTTTTGAGCACATAGTCAAAGGAAAAATCTCTTGCAGCTGAACAGGATCCCTAAACCTCCGGATCTCTAAAAAGCCGCATTTGACATATTCCACCTGGCGCAGACTAACGCCCGCATCAGGAAGTGAGGCTCACAGGTGTGGTAAACCAAGACACGCGCTTTGATGATGACTTTTCCTGAAGCTGCTGATTTGCATGTTACTGTGAGTGCGCTCTTTTGCTGCTAATTACATCATTATTAATGCATCCATCGTTAAGTAGTCCGGTGCTCAATCTTGACACGGACACGGGCTTGTTGGTCCTCTAAAAGGACCTGGTAAAGTGTCACTGATAATAGAACAAAGGGACATCAAAGGCACTGTACCACTCAAGGCAGTTCTGTCATAATGAACGATTTTCCGCATTCATTTATTATAGATTTGACTTACCTCACAAGACCAGGCCACATTTAGAAGTCATTCATGAGTTCATTTGTATGTCTTGAGTGGAAAATATGTTTACAAGCCATTTTTCCCTGCTGTTTTATGAATATTCCATATGAATAATGCTCGGCGTGATCCTGGTCCCGTTCTATTTTAAGAAATAACAATCAGCACGCTCCGAAATCTCAAGGAAGTTGTCTCCACTATTCTCCAGCATGACAAAGAGCTCGGGGAGTTGGCCAAACTGGTAACGTTTCCTCACAGCAATTATCCGCAAACAACTTGGGAAAACTGATTAGTTGCATTTACATACTCTCGATTGCATTTGAATATATATATACAGAACATTTCATTTGATATTTTTCTCTTTACTGCCGACAAACGCAGTCATTAGATGATAAAGATCACTTTTTTGGTGCAGTGGCTATGCATAGTTGGGTCAATTATGTAATACAGGAGCAATGTACAGTGTATACGAGACAATTAATTGTGTCTCTGATCAATATCAGATAAATCCCTCCAGAGTGTATGAATGTGCAGGAAATGGCACACTGTCAATATCACCCCCTCCAAAGGAAGATTGGAGTGGTTATTACTGGCCTGTCTTCTGGCTGGGATTTAGCATCATGACCGCACCGTGAGGATTATGGTTCGTGCCTTTCAGACTTTTCAGAGTTTTCTATTCTCCACTTGCAAAAGACAACAGTCTTTGGGGAACAAATTACAGAGAGCTCATTCTAGAAGAGAATTATTCAAATGAAAATATGTTTTGGCATCACAAGGCAGAAGAAGGTTTTTTTGAGCCTACATTACCTGCAGAGACCATGCTGTGACCGTGGGAGGTGGCTGGCAGGCAGTCGGTGGTGGAGCCGTGGTGCATGAGGATTGGTAAAGGTGAATCTCCTGCCAGTGGGGTGAAGGAGTCAGCAGCGAACGTCTGGCATGCCATATTTCTCTAGCTTGCTCAAATGGTCCCAATGGTCTACTGGTGTTTGTCCCTCACCGGGTGTCTTGTCTTCACTTCACTTGATTTATTTGCTCTTGCCTCCCATTGCTGCTGTGCTTGTTCCTTTGTCTTTTCTACTCTTGCTTTTCTTTCCTGCAATTCTCTATATCTGCTCTTTCATGAGCATGGTCTTTTTGTCTTTTCTTCCCCCCCCCCCCCCCTTTTTTTTTTCTTCTCTGGCTCAGTCGAGCATAATACGTCTCCCTTCAGGCACTTGGGAATATGAGGGTAGAAAACTGCGATAGGTTACTTTTTTCTCAAAGAGAAATGAATGTCAGCACCGCCGCCAGAACTCTTCACAGTTTCTGGCACAACTCTACCCGCAGATGAATAGTGAAGAGCTTCACGTTAGATGTAAAATCACCTGTCTTCTTGCTGAATTAAGTTTCTCGGCTGCAGAACCCCCCCCTCCCCCCTCCCCTCCGATAAAGGCCTCTGCAGCTCCCTGTCTTATTTTACGATCATAGACGTATGCCAGGCAGCATCTGTCATACCCTCAGCATTTTTCTGCCCTGGTCTACTGCAGGTATTTATATCCCACCCACCCACGACTAACCAGCCCCCCTCTCCACCTATGAGATCCCCTATTTCTTACTGAGCTAAGCTGCCCCCCACCCACCCACCACCACCTTCCAATTCCATGTCAGTGCTGTAATTGCTTGTGTTCGTACTTACTTATGTTCTTCTCATCCCATTTCCAAATCCAGGATTAGGGTACAGAGCTGCTGAGAAACCCGATCTTCTTCTCCTCCTCCTCCTCTCTGCCTCTCTTGCTGTATCTCTTTCCCTTTCCCTGATTAGAGGATTGTGTTGAAGCAATGGGTAAAATAAAGTGATCGCTTAAAAATAAACAAAAACTATGACCTTTTTTTTGGTGCGTGACCATAGACAGCGCGGTTCGATTGGGAACCCTTTGGTCACAAATTCTTTTATTTTGTTACTCAGCTTCTTTTGTCCTTAACTTATTTGTGATGCAAATATATATATATATATATATATATATATATATATATATATATATATATATGTATATATATATATGTATATATATATATATATATATATATATATATATATATATATATATATATATATATATGTGTGTGTGTATGTGTGTGAATTTCATTCACAACATTTCTTCTTTTTTTTATTATTATTAAATGGCAGTTAACAGGAATGAAGAAGGTTAGGTTAAGGTCTAGGAGGCGTTCACGGAATCGATAAAAGGGGTAAATGAAAACCTGTTTCCCCCAAAAAACATGCCGAGGCGGACTCCACCGACGCTGAACCACATAGCTGCCACACCTGCACAAATATTATCTGGATGGGAAAATGATCAGGAGAAGACGACTGAGGAAGGGTTTCTAATAAAAATTTCATTCAAGGAGATGATTTTTAAGGACAGATCAACAACAGAAAACCTGAGTTGGACCCAACTAGAAGACTTGCAACAACCCCTGCAGTCCTTGCAGTCCCCATATCACGGAAAATCTCAGCATAAATCTCAAAATAGTGGCATACGAAAGCTGTCTAGCGAACTTGAATCCTTTTGACAGAGGGGATGACAGAAAAGCCCCTAAACAAACAAAAAAAGAAAAACAAACAACTTCTTAGACTTCAGGAAGCACTTGTAAACTAATACATGCAAAAGAAGGTTGCAAAGAACTGACACTGAATTCTGCTCAAATGCTTCTCAAGGTTCTTTGCCGTTATTGTTATTTAGGAGCTGTAAAGTTTCGAAATAAGAAAAAAAAAAAAAAAGCAATGTTGTTTACAGATTAAAGAAATATGTCATCTGGAGCTGCGCTATGGGCTTACAGTGAAGGATTCCCGATTTGAATCGTAGCTGGGGTATATATTTGAGCAGTTTGAACGTTCTTGTGGCTGCGTGGGTTTTATCCAGGTACGCTGGCGTCCTCCCACACACCAGAAACATACATGTTAGGTTGATTTGTGATTCTAAATTGCCGGTAGGAGTGAGTCTGCTTGCGTGCTCGTTTGCTTTGTTTGTCTCCGTGTAAGCTGAGCCCATCTGAACAGAGCTCAGACTTTCCTTCGGCAACAGACTTGGAGGAGCTTTCAGACATTAATTGCACATTTCCCTTGTTTTTCAGCTGACCCAGATTGACCTGGAGCTCAGCAGAACTGCTTCCATCCTGTTTGCTGCTGACCCCTAAAACCAACGCAGAGCTGCTGGAGTGCGAGGGAAGGAAACTGTTACCATTGTTTCATTGCGGTGTCCATTTTGCGCTGGATGCTGAGTGCTCCAGGTAAAGACAACAGGTCTCATCTGGGTGGGTAAAGGTTAATCTGGCGAGCGTGGCCACCATGTGGACTCTGTTGTGTCTGTAGTTGTGTTTATCCTGAGCTCTGCTTCACTATTGTTGATGTAGGTGGGCAGCAGGTGGAAAAATAGCTTGTGGGTGGCAGGCACGATTCAGCTTGCTCAAACACGCGGCGAATTCGGATTGGCTGAACTTAGTCCTCTAAAAATGTGCTTTCTTGAAGTGAAAATTAAGTGCAAATTCTGTTTATTATTATTGTTCATTCATTTACTCAGTTCTAGGGTGGTAAACACAAAACAAACAAAGAAAAATGAATGCAATACGTAGCGAACTCTTTATTGATGGAATTTATCTTGAAGACTTTAAATTTGATTTCAAAACTATAGGAATTAAAGTGCAAAACTCAACCACTGTCATCATTATGCAACCCTGTCAGATTCAAAACTTTGATTAAACAACGTGCAAAAATTGAGACTGGCAATCAAAGTGTTGGTGGTCTTTTTCCAAAAAACATTAAAAATTGATTTAAAATTGATCGATTTAATTTCACTAGATTAGGTTTGAATTTAACCAACAATAAGCAAACAACAATAACAAAAAGCAACCAGAGTGAAACCAAAGACTCCTGAGATTGGTGTGTTATAAGAGAAAAGCCAGAATTACCCTGGAAATATTTTTCCTTCTGTCTTCTTTTCTTTCAGCCAACAACTCCTACGCAGGCTGAAGACCATGTTCCCGGCTGATGAATGCAGAACTATTTCCACACGGTGAGACAGAGCCAGCTCTGTTGTGAAGCAATGTGCATGTTGCAGGAAAAAAACAAACACCCCCCCCCCCCAGAAAAAAAGAAAAAACCCCAACACTCTCATAAAATGTTAACTTTTTAAGAATAAAATATGACCAGAAATGTCACCGTTATTGCTAAATAATGAAAAGAGTCAGCAGAAATGTCAATCATGTTAAACTAAAAGTGTTTCTTTTTCATGCTTCTGCATTTCTATCTGGATGGAGGTAAAAATACAGAAAGATTGTTTTTAAAGCTTCCACGTGAAAATCCATAAAATCTAAAAGCAATGTGCTTTTAAAAAGATTTTTTTTTCCCTGAAGATAAATAGAGGGTGAGAGAATGGAAAAGGCAACGCTTTCTCATGGACACACACACACACACACACACACACACACACACACACACACACACACACACACACACACACACACACACACACACACACACACACACACACACACACACACACACACACACACACAGGTAAATATGGACATAAAGAGCCTAAATGTAATTAGTGAAGAGACAAAGGGGTTGTCTTAAAACACCTGTCCTAAAACACCCCCCTCCTTCACCATCTCTCACACACACACACACACACACACACACACACACACACACACACACACACACACACACAAAACACAGTTCTGCAGAGCTCAAAAACAATTACCCTGATCTTTATAAAGACAATTATATAGACAATAAGAGCACATTTAAACAAGAAAGGTAGGAAAGCACAGATACATTTACCGTCTCACACACACACACACACACACACACACACACACACACACACACACACACACACACACACACACATATAGAATAAAAGGCACTGATCCAATGATCACAGGCGCAGTGGGAACAGTGCAAGGTGACACATTCTCACAGGTATCACCTCCGTACGTACAGTGTACCAGGTGTGTTTGCCTGTCTCCGTGAGCACGAGGACAACGGAGAACATTAGCACACTGCAAATGAGCTGTCACATCTCCAAGGGGTTATTCTGGCGTGTAACAAACATGCCTATATACGTGCTTGAGGGTTTGTTTTGTGTGTCTTGTGTGCGTGATGAAAATGTCATGTTGCACACCACATAAACCTGCAGGAAATGAAAAAAACGCAACGTGATATAAGAGGAAACCTTATTTACTGTTCCAACAGCTTACTAATGTAAACATGGTGTGGGAGTCTGTTTCTGTGTATATATATATGTGTGTGTGTGTACAGTATGTTTAAAATCAACAAAAGGGATAAGAAGTTTCTTATTTAACTTAACATAGCAGTTTTACAAATCAAAAAAGTGTAATGTATCGAATAAACATTCAACTGATTGGTTGCTGCAACATTTTGGTATTTTACATTTAAATGATTCTTTCAGTGATTCAGTTTGACTTTTATTTTTCTCTCTCTCTTTTTTACTTATCAAAGAAGCTGGACGGTTTAGGTTTGCTACTTGCGGTAAAATTTATAGTATTTGATATCCCATGACGCAATACTATGGCGTACTTTAGAGAAACCTTGGCAAGCAATACAATATAGAGTTGCATTCGCGAATGCCACATAAAACAGCACTTTTGTGCACAACACCTGTCTTTTTTCATGTTGAAAGTTTAGTTTTCATTGCATATCAAGGAATATTTAATTAATTTTGGAAAGCTGCCACAATTATCAGCAACGATCAGCCAAAATACTTTTTGCACTCCCCTCTCAGTTGTCTCTGTATCGCTTCACATTGTATTTTGTCGTCGCCATCTACAGAGCTACAGAGGACAACAAAGCAGAGGCGACCAAGGAGCTCCGGAAAGTGATGACCGAAAAGAAATCAAGAGATTTTACGCAGAAAGAGGCTAAATCTTTGATAGCATCATAAAAGTGAAAAGTCCCTATGAAGGATCCACAAATAGGCGACTGCAAAACTGCAAAAGAATATTTAGGAATATTTGTGCTGCTTTAAAACTTTTCTGTGCCCAAGAATAAAGTAAAACCTTCGATTAACCAGAGAGAATGGATCATCACAAACTGGGAAAAATATATTCAGAGAAACCAGTACTCCGAATCTTGTTTGGATCAAATGGGTCCCATGTGCTCCACACAAAAGACAAAAGACAGTTTACATATGAAGTTAAGAGAACGGTTTAAATAAACATTTTTAAAAGAAAGAAAATCCATTGGTCCTTTAGAGCTTTGTATTGTCATCAGTTGACTTTGGTTGTCCTGGATCTTCTTCCTAGTAGGTACTGAACATATTTAAACCATTCCAGGTTTCTGTGTGGTAAAGAATTAAGGATTTTCTGTTCATTCTTTTTAAGAAAGAACATTAACTGAATTTAATCAAAAGTACATAAATAAGGGGCATCATTTGGCTTGTGCACTTTCTTTGTCTTTCTTTCACACCAGGTGAACTTTGTTGACCCAGCACCATGTTCTTCAACACCATGTAAAGATTTTAATAAAAGCTTTTTAAGATATCCCTACATTTAGTCAACCACAGCATCCAGTGGTGAGTTCTGGGAGAAACAGGCTCTTATGACTTTCATTTTCTTGTTTTTGCATCCATTCATTTTGCAGAGGGGAACACCGAGTGAAGTTTGCTTGATGCTTGAATACATTCATGACCGAGGTCGGCTCTCCTGATGAATATCAAGCAAACCGTATGCGCCGCTCCGGCCACCATCTGCCCAGAGCTGCGCCTGACTCACGAACCAGTGCACAAACACCGCCCGGACACGTACGAGATGGCTAATTTCATCAACATATTCAATAGACCCCATTCGAACAGCAAAGGTTAACTGTGCATAGGAGAAAACATGAGCAGGTTCAGGATGCGCGTTCCTCGTCTCTCACAGATCACTATCTCTCTTCATTAACTAAATGTCAGCTTCAAATATTTGCTCGCTAAATGACAAAATGCCAATCCTTATTTACAGATCCTGGTTAAGTATCAAAGGCCCACTTTGCTTTGTGGTAAAGTTATTTCTGTGCTCCACAGAGATCCTGTTACAGTAAACATTTATTTATTTTTTTTTATTTGCAGTAATTTTTTATTTATGAGCAGGTGTTTTAATACAAATTCACCTGATATGTCTGTCATATGACAATAAAAACGCAATATACGAGAAAACCTCCGTCAAACACGACAGCATGAATAATGTTATCGTCAACCTAACCCTCGATGTTTCAGTAACAAAAAAAAAAAAGCAAGCACTTTAAATAGGCAACTAACCTTTAATTCACATTTAAAGCTTCAAGTCCTATCTCCTCATTACAACTGCATTGAGCCTTTTAAGATCGTTGTGTGAAAGGCTTCAAACTGTACTATAAAATCAATCGAAAGTTTTGGAACGTCCCTGCAAGCGGCACCATTCATGTGCAAAACCAAGAACATGCATCACAGCGTATCCATCGCTTGCAACCTGCTGAAAAGAGTGAGTAATAATCACGCTCTTGCGAGAAAAACACAGATGTATAATTAGGGCAGGAACCTACTGTGAAATTCCACCTGGGGACTCAGTTTCTTCCATTTCTCTTGAACCCGTCAGTCACATTTCAGCGACTGAGTCCCAGCTGTGAGCGCAAGCTTTATTCCCTCTGACAAAACACACTAACGGTATTGGACTTGCTTAATATATTAATTTAACAGAGTACTGAATTTTTAAAGAGACTTTTATTTTACAATCCATACACAGTTGTGGCACCGGCCGAGTTTCGCCCGTCGCCTTTACATAGTCAACGTTTCTGCTGCTGCTGCATCTGCACGTCGCTCTTTGTCACTCAGATCTTACCTTTCTCCTCCTCTGTCTTTTGTAGTCCTAACGGCTCGAACCACAAATCAGATTAAGAACAAAATGCTGCAGAAGGATAAGAAAACAGATATAGGCAGACAGACAAAGAAGGGAGAGCAGGGACACTGTGTAAGAGGAAATGTTAGAAACATTACAGATCGTCTCAGGGATGAAGAAGGACATCGTGTACAGTTTTAGGAAACATTTTAAAGTAAGACAGGCAAGAGTATAGCTAAAGCTCAGTCCTTATGGCGTCTTTTGTCCTAATGGCTTGTGATGAAAAACAGTCGAACAGGTGTGTGGTGAGTTCACAGCACAGAGAGTGGATCAAAGATGGACTGAGAGGCAACGAGACTCAGGAGGAGCTGCTGAAAAGAACGAGACATAAAGGCGTACAGTAATGTACCCGACATGCATGTGGACTATGTGTTGCAATCGTTTTCACTGAAGTTGTGTCCCTGCACTCCCAAATGAAAACAAGAAAAAAAAAATGATATAGAATAAACTTCATACAGACTGAACAGTCTGTATCTAGGCAACAGACAGCAAGGGAGAGGAGTTTACTCATGTGCCCATAAGTCTTCAAGCGTTATGAGTTTCCATTTATCTTTTCATTTGCTGCAAAAGGACTGTGCCCTGTCGGTGTCCACAAATGAAAGCTGCTGGGGAGGAAAACATTTTTTATGCGCACATCATCCTCCGTAGATGTCATTAGTTAACTTAGGTTGGAAGAAATATCAACGCTGGCATCGCTTTTGACTCTTTACAGGGGAGTTGGACAAGTTGTGGTAAATGTTGTGCATATTTCAGTATCCTAGATTATCGACCGTCACATTTTTGTGTAGAAATGTTGTTTGTTTGGAGGAGCAAACTAAAGCTAAAACAATCATAAAAGGTCTCAGTAAAAGGTTCCAAGTCAGAGTTTAGCATCAGAACAGCTTTACTAAACACCAGTTTTCCAAAACATATTCCGTCACTTGGTATTTTGATGATAGTAAAGAGGAAAAATGCCTAATAAATAGCAAAAAAAGTTGTTCTTTTCAATGTTCCTTTGGGTTGTGACTATTCCCATACTAAAGATAAAGTTTCACCAAAGATTTGGCATTTATTTACTTATGTGCATCTCATACCCGCATTTCAGAGGAAGAGCGCAACGGACGCTCCAAGCGAACCCAGGATGCCCGTGGCAGACGTGATCCGTTCATGTGCAGGATATGTAAAAGGCCAAGTCCACTTCAAGCCTCACATCTAACGACTGAGATCACAAGAACAGGGCTCAACCCAAACAAGACTCTTTGTAAGTTTTTTTTCCTACCAACTCTGGAAATTTTTCTTAGACCCTAAAATGACTTTGAAAGTCTTGTACTGCAAGTCCATCTATTATCTACACTATGTAGGGTCACAAAGTTCACTTTTTATAGTTGCTCATTAAATGGCTACTCATCAATCACGTCTAAAGAGGCCAACTGAATGAGAAGTGAAATATTTTATAAGACAATAATACCTAATGCTTTATATTCATGTTTTTTTTTTCTTGTGTTTCTTGAGGGTTTCTTAGTTGATATTTGATATTTGTCTTATTTTCTTTTAGTCCTTTGTGTCCTGCTTTAGTCCTGCTTTTGCTTCCTGTTTTAGTTTAAAAGTCTGTTTGTGTATTTAGTTCTGTTCGACTTTCCTTGTTCGTATCATTCCCTTGATGACGGTTGACATCTATGTCTCTTCAGCCCACGTGAGTGCATGTTGTTTTGTCTTTCCCTGTCAGTCTGTCTGGCCTGGTACCCTGTTGTGTTCTTATGCTGTTTGGTTCTCTTTCTCTGTGGTTAGTTTTGTTTCTTTTGGATTACCATTTTGTTTAACATAAAAGACTTTGTTTGCCATATCTGCCTCCAAATCTTCTGCATTTGTGTCCTTGCCCTATCTCATCGTACAGTTATCATCTTAACATTTCACCCCGTGGGAAAAATGGTAAATGGTTTGTACTTGCATAGCATTTTTTCCGACCTTGTCTAGGTTCCACAAAGCATCTCGCAATGTGTTTCTCATTCACACTTGAACTATGATTGCAGAAGCAGAGCTCTGCTTTATGATGTAACTTTTCCATGCTTCAGAATGTAGACTTATGTTTGTGTTACAATAGGCTTAAACTCAGCAGATCTCCTAACGACTAACCTATTCATTCATCTATAGAATTGCATTTCGCTGTCAGACGTTGAGCTGTTGCCTTACCTGACCACCAGGAGGCTACAAGCACAAACAGAGTCTAGCTCAGTCTGTCAGTTAGTTAATGGCCACAGCAGCAAATTAAACAGGTGCTCCCCTCTGATGCAGAGCTCGTCTACATGCAGTTTAAATCATAATTTATTACATCTGGTGTTACACACAAAAAACAAAAACAAAAATCAAACTGGGTCATTGGATTGGTATATTAGAAGGAAAGCTGAAGGAGAATGTGTTTCAGATGATGACAGTCGGTCATCCTGACGGTCTGAGAGACAAGCTTGTAAGCGTCATATCAGGTTATTTATTTATCTGGATCCATTCAGGCTTATAACACTGTGGCAGCTGTTCACATACAATAAAATACATGTACAGGTGCAAGCATATAAACTGAAGTATAAAATGAGGCTCAACAATATCCTCGGTGCTTATCCCTCCCCTGCAGACATGATGCACAACTCAACCGTCGGAAGCTGTTGTTACAGCTGACCACTCGTTCACCTTGAAACCAAAGTGCCAGCTTAAGGAAGCTTGATTCCTTTTGAGACACAGGCACCTCTGAAAAATGGCAAATGTATCTTTTAGAATGCATTTTTTTTCAATTTTTGTGTAAAATCAACAAAATTAATACTACAATTAGATAACTGTTCATTTCTTTGTGGCACTGTCTATGCTACTGTGATACTGAAACACCCACAGCTCAAGGCATTTTTCATCATGGTTCTGTATTATTCTGTATAAACAGTCTTACTAAGTTGTTCGTATTTAAAGGAGGAGGTCCTGGAATTTGCACAGAGATGAATGGCTGGTTTGCTTTCTGGGCTCTGTTTAAGCACAGTTACCTTGTGTGTTTAATTAAAAATAAAATGTGTACGCAAATTAATGAATATAAATGCAATAATTGCAGCATGTGAACAACTCACCAAAACCCAAAAATTGAATTTCGTCTTGCGGTTAGGTAGATGTCCAGTCATCTCCCGTTTACTGTCATTCTACAATCAACCTCAAAGGAATGTGTATTTTAAGCCTTCAAAGCTTCCAACAGATTTTACATTTAATTGCTAACTTTACTCATTAGTTTTGATGTTGCAAGCAGGTTGTGAAATGAAAACAGATGCCTGATCTAGCCGTTAAAAGACAGTAGTGGTGAGTCATCACTCCATTTATGTTCTTTGTCTTACAAATATTTAATTGTTAATTCCATTGCACTAATAAATTTTGTGAAAATGTTACAAAACATAATGTACAAGCCTTTATCTTTTTACTCTTTTGTGCACATGCATAAGAAAATGAAAGCAGAGAAGGCTACAGTCGTTTCATTTGGTGAAACTGTAAAAAGATTTCAAAATAAAAAAAAATGTTATAAGTTATGCAGATATTTGACTGGATACATGCAAGGCTTTTCGTTAGGAAGGGGGTCTAACATAAAACCTATGCCAAACTAAACATGTGAATCACAAGAACCATGAACCCTATAGCAGATTGGTTGAGTCCTACACCTACATCTCCTACCTAGTCCAACAACCGCCATCAGTGATGTTGACCTACAGGGTGCCGATGGAAATTGGGCTACTGTTTGATTGGCGAAAGAGAGGAAGCCGTGTCCGTAGGCAGAGAGACAAGAGGACGAGCAAGAGACTCGTGCTAAGGAGTGGGAACTTTGAATGTTGGGACTTTGACAGGAGAAGCTAGAGAGCTGGTTGACATGATGTAGAGGAAGGTGGATAATCTGTCTGATCAGAAGAGCAGGTGGAAAAGGTAGAAGCTTAGGAGCAGGGTAAAAAGTGTTTTATCGTGGTGTGCATGGGAATAGAACTGGAGTAGGAGTTATCTTAATAGAGAAGCTTGTTCTGGAGGTGAAGATAATCTCAGATAGAGCAGTGAGTTTGAAGCTAGAAATTGAAGGTGTGATGAGTATTGTTGCTAGTGGTTGTGCTCCACAGGTGGAATTTGAGTTAGAAGAGAAGGAGTAATTCTGGAGCGAAGTCAATGAAGTGATGAAGAGTATCCCCAGAGATAAAAGATGGAGTGATTGATGCATACTTCAATAGACGTGTTGGAGAAGCCAACACAGGGGATGAAGAAGTGGTGGACAGATTTGGTATGTAAGATAGGAATGCAGAAGGACAGATGGTGCTAGACTTTGCAAAAAGGATGGAAATGGCTGTAGTGAACTCTGTTCTAGGAGAGAGAGGTACATACGGTGACTTTCAAAACCTGAAGGAGATCAGGGACTGCAAAGTAGTAGCAGATGAGAGATAAGCAAGACAGCATAGGATGGTGGCGTGAAAGATGACTCTGGTGGTGAAGGAGATAAGGACTAAGGCAGAGCAGAAGATGAAGTAATTTCATTTTTTAATGAACTTTTCGGCTCAGAATTAAAACAATATTTTCTACAAATAAGACAATGAAACTCCCATACAGCTCTTTTCCTGGAATACCAGATACCAAGAACTCCGTCTCCCTATCAGAGCTCTGATAAAACCCTATGATCAAAATTTTAGAGCAATATGCTAACTTTTTTTTGCCGTTGCGTCAGAGGTGTCGTTACTCGTCAGTTTCAGTCAGTTTATTGTGGCACCTGAAATTAGGAAGTGCAGGAATATGTACAGAGGTTAACTAAGAATAAATAGGACATTGAGAGGACTGGAGAGAAGAGACACAAGTACAGAGAAGTACAGCGTGAGGTCAAGATAGAGGTAGCAAAGGCCAGACGAAGTCCATACAATGATTTGTATGCTAGGTTTGACAGCAAGGATGGAGAGAATGATTTGTAGAGTTTGGTGAGGCAGAGAGAGAGAGAGAGATGGGGAAGATACGAAGCAGGCTAGGGTGATTAACCATAGAGATGGAAATGATTTGACAAGTGCCAGAGAAGTGATGGGAAGAATGAAAGAGTACTTTAAAAAGTTGATGAATGAAGAAAATGAAAAACAACAAAGAATAAAAGAAATGACCATTATGGACCAGAAGGTAGTAAAGATTAGTAAGGATGAAGTGAGGAGGGCAACAGAGTGTGGAAAGAGTGGAAAGGCAAATGGTCCTGATGATATCCCCGTGGAGGTCTAGAGGAGAAGTGTTCTGGTGCTAAATTTTAAGATCAAAGGAGACGTGTTGAGATGTGGTAACTGCAGAGGAATAAAGTTGATGAGTAATACAATCAGTTTCGGAAAAAAGTTGTGGAATCTAGACCATGGGTAGAAGTGAGCATTTGTGAACAAGCAGCATGGATTCGTGCTGAAAAAAAGAGTGCTACTAATTCCATTTTTGTTTTGAGTATGTCAATAGAGAGGTACAGAGATGGTCAGAGCTGCAGTGTGTCTTCGTAAGACAGAGGTGAGGTGTGCTGTAGGTGTGACAGAGGAGTTCACGGTAGAGGTGGGAATGCATCAAGGATCTGAGCGCCTTTTTGTTTGCTCTGGTAATAGACAGGCGGACAGATTAGGTTTGAACTATGATGTTTGCAGATGACATTGTGATCTATAAAGAGAGCAGGGAAGATGTTGAGGAAAATCTAGAGAGGTGAAGGTATGGCCTAGAAGGGAGAGGAATGAAGGTGAGCCACAGCAAGACAGAATACATCTGAAAGAATGAGATGGACCCAAAGTGCAACAGTGAGGCTGTTGGGAGCAGAGATAAGGAAGGTGATGGATTTTAAGTACATAAGGT
Source organism: Xenentodon cancila (assembly GCA_014839995.1). Lineage (NCBI taxonomy): Eukaryota > Metazoa > Chordata > Actinopteri > Beloniformes > Belonidae > Xenentodon > Xenentodon cancila. The sequence goes on from CM026200.1 coordinate 10,896,679, forward strand.
CAACAGTCCAGAGCAACGGAACGTGTGGAAAAGAAGGGAAGAAGCGCCAGCAGGTTGGAATAGGTGGAGAAAACTGTTAGGGCTGATGTGTGATAAAACAGTATCAGCAGAGCAAGAATAAGAGCAAAGGTCTACAAGATAGGAAGAGAAAAACCTATGCTGCATGACCTGAGTCCTGCTCCGTTGTTGGTCCTAAGAGTAAAGAACAGACAAAAGAAGATGTCTTCTCCTCTCTTGGCATTCGTCTTCTCCCATCCTGCCTTGAAGGGGCACATCATGGACTTTGACCTCAGTCTTTGGACCCCATGCCCTCTAATGTGAACATCTGCCTCAGGGGTAGAAACAACATAGGGCAGCTGCAGTTTCTCACTCATGAAGGTGCTGGACATTTCACGAAAACGACTGGATTGATGGGTATATACTTTCACAACTGATCTTGCTCTTGCAAATTTTCCTCAGATTACTCGGATCACAAATTTTCCTCAGAATACTCGGATCACAAATTTTCCTCAGATTACTCTGATTACAAATTTTTATTCATTTATTCATTCATTCATTGTACCTACCATGCCCTATTCATGGGCCATCATCAGTACATTGACCTTGAATTGTACCTATTTCACCCACCCATATACACTTTCTAAGCCATAACAATCATTTTAAATATCTTTATATCCTCAAACAATGAGCCCTTGAATGCTTTACCATCACCAAGCGTACCAAGCCAAATACTTTAAAAGCTGACATAAATGCAAGCAGAAGAGCAAACAAATAATTTTAAGGAATCCCAAAATAACTAAGCCAGTGGGGTCAAAAATTGATACCCCAACCTCCTGAGGGATACCATAGTGGCACATAAAATATGCAAGGATGATGTTCACAGGCACCGGCTCTGCCACTGGTATGGTGATAAGAGCCAGAGAAGGCAACATATAGGACAGCTCTGGGGTTTAATATGCAGGACAGGTCTTGTTTCCAGTGACATGAAGACAGGAAGAATGGAACAAGATTACATTTCAGTGTGCCTTTGGCTTTCCTCTTCTCATTTCAAAGAGCTGATGCGATAAAAGGAACAATGCAGGTAAATTAAATGCAATGATAATTACCCTGATGATAATACAATATAATTACTCTAACATTAACATAAATATCAGTGGGGGGGGCAGCGCACAAAAAAAAATAGAAACAATAACACTTATTTTTCTCTCTCTTTCTGGGTAGTAAAGACCAGAGCTTAGAGGCTCAGAGCTCAGAGACTCAGAGCTCAGGGGCTCAGATCAAACGGTCATGGTGATGAAAAGAGCAAGTCTTTGAGGACTGATAGAAATAGAAGGGGGCAACGCATAAACATCAGAGAGAAGGAACAAATGGAGGCTAATTTGCCCTGATTACCTACACTGTAGCAGAAACGCTTCAAAGAGTGGCAGCATGAACTTAAGATCATTGGTCATAATGTGTGATTGTATACAGATCACTCATTGCACCGCAGAGGAGGCTGTATAGTAAAACACCTTAATCAGCTTTTCTTTGAAGATAATTTCATTTTTGTCACAGACTTTCACATTTGCTTTAGTTACTTTCTATTGTTGTTATCAGCTTAAAGGCTGAAGCTATAAAAGGACGGTGAATAGCTTGTACAGTGTGTACTCATCAGCTGCAGACATTCAACTGGATGTTTTGAAGAACATTCTTTTAACATATTTTATATCAAGTCCTGTATACAATCAATATAGTACTTAATTATTTATTCAATAACCTCCTAAGACCTGGCATACACATGAGTGGACATCACACGTTTTGTTGTCCTTTTCATAATATTTAGTTTCTTAACATCCAGAGGGGCTTGGACTATATATGTCCAAGTCCCATATGATTACGGTATTATGAGCCCTATATGGGCCAAATATATTGGTTTCTTAAGGGATACAAGTGGAATGAATGGGTAAGTAGGAGCAGGATTGTCTGGGTCCATAAAGTTGGACCCATATTAGAACCCTAAGATGCGCTTCCAATAACACGAGTTCTGGGTAGTTTTTTCCAGGGCCAGATTGTTGGCGTGTGTCTCCATTACCAGGGATGGCCATGCAAAAGTGGCATTCAGGAACCTGTACGGGGCAAAACTTTATGGCTCCTGTGGTAGGAGGGGTACTTCAAGCCTTCAAGAACTTCCTGGAGGGGGTCTCTGCTGTTCAGGCTTCCCATGTGAACATAAATCACGTGAACACATATCTCATTGGATCCATTAGGACCAGAAACATTTTGCTACAAGTATATTTAATAAATATAGATATTACAGAAAAATTATTAAATAATTTAAATGATTATATGTATCGACCAATAAGTCAGTTCAGGCCCTGTTGGTGTATTACAGCGGGCCGTTTTCTTTTAATCTCAATCACTACCACCGTGGTTAATGTTAAAACAGCAAACAAAAATGTACATGGCATCTCTTATGTTTACTTGTTTCTGCTTGTTTTCTTTTGCTGCGTTTTTCTTTTTTTTTTATTTTTTTATGCGGCTTAATCTTTGCGAACAGCAAAAAATGCGCATTACCGCCATCATGTGGTAAGCAGTATTGTTTGTTCTGTCAGTGGTTCTTGTGTGGCGCTTCAGTGTAATGGAGACAAAGCAACTGAAGAGGCTGAGGAGGTGGTCGGCTCCGTTAGAGGTTCCCGCCTGGCGGATTTCCCCGAATCCCTGCTAATAGAAACACATCTATAATCAGTTTAGCTCCACCCAAAAACTAACCTGATCTCCCTCAGAGACCATATGGGCAAACACAGACAGGACAACCATGGGACCTGTGGACCAACCCACTTTTGACCCATATGAGGCCCACATTTAAATGCTGGCTAGGAGCGTTGTTTTTTGTTCAAATAAATGGAACAATATCATAATTATGAATATTTCCACACATTGTGTTTAGAGGCTTAATGTTGTCCGACTGGAGTTTACACTTACAGGGTAGCAAGTCTTGAGTCTGAAAGAGTTCAGTACAATGCAAAACAAATATAAAATTGTCAGACTTATGAAAATGTTTTCACAATGTGATGTGTTGTGATTTGCATAAGTTGTTTTCAGAATTGCAGAAGTGAATGGTTTGATTTGATTTGATTAAATTTGAGTCCATTCAATAATACTTTTTTTAATCCCCGAAGGGAAATTACATTGTTGCTTTCAGTCTGTCAGTCAGAATTATGAAGGCATTGATTCATTGTAGAAGGTTAAAGCTGCTGGTTTAAAGACCATAATGGTCTGGTTGAAAAAGAAAAAATGAATATTGTGCTAAAGAAGTTAAAACACTGATTTAAATCCCATTCACATATGTTGGCGGGACATGAGACAAGTAATTTATTTCAGAAAATCCTTTCTTTCACTTTAAATAGCCCCCACATGTGGGGGCGGTTTCCACAAATGTCACTTTTTTAATGTAAAAAAAAAAAGTAACCATGTGCTTTCCGGCCTACTTACATTTCAGATGATAGCCACTTCTGTGGCATCAGCTAAACCCCCTTGGGTGAGATTAGTGGGAGATTGTGTTTGTATTTCAAAGAAACCCACGATAAAATGTGTGTTGGAGAGTGAAAGCAACCCCCAGTGTCGCATACTATACTCACACTCCCAACAATCATGCATCTTGACCAAGGTTTTGCAGTAAAAGGTCACTTGTCAGGAAAACATAATCAGAAGTTATTTTAAACCTTTCAACAAAAAGCAGCATGGCAGATTTTGTCATGATCACAGAGACCGGTAGATCTGTCTCCCTTTTCATGCGTCCTACTCCTTTCCCCTTTGTGTGTGGTTGTTTTTCTCCCTATTTATGTCTTTGTGTGTGTGCGTCTATAGGCACGGCATTCTGTCTTCCTGGCAACTACCTGGCCCAGCTGCTCCACATTAGCTCATTTCTATCAGCCCTGGTCTTCACACCACTCCAGTGAGAGCTTGTTCCTGCCAGTCTGCACTCTGTCTCTGCCAACTTTGCCACACCAGAATAATCGCCTGGTTGCCTGTCAGCCCCTCAACCAATTTCTGACAGTTTGCGAGCCACAAATTGTCAGATTACTGCATCGCCACCGTTTACCATAACCAACTGAAAGTTGTCCACAACTGTCAGCAAAGTAACTGTTCACTATTCACCATTCAGTCCAGTCTCCAACGGCTCTGTGGTAGCAGTGGGTACTATTTATAAATCTGGCTCAGGCTGTTATCAATGGGAACAAAGCACCCACATGCATTTGATAATCATTAATAAGGATACTAGTACGGTTGTTAGAATAGGCACAGCTCACCCTTTATATATGTTTACTAACTGATATTTTACATGGAAGCTCTTAAACTGACAGCAAAAATGAAAAAAGATAGACGTTTGTTTTTTTTTTGTTGTTTTTTTTTTTTGCAAGACAGCTGGCAGCTCATACAATCTCACCATGTGGGGAATCATCACCACAGTCTTGTCAAAAATCAAAAATAATAAAAGAGCCTAATTATCTTAGTCCGGCTTATCAGAAACTGAGGCCCACAACATTTTTTACATTAAGGGTACCCTGTAGTCTTCATGTTGTCGTGGCTTTTAAGCTTGTGCCTTGGGAGGCAGCACCAGTTGTATTAACTAGTCCTCTGGGTTTTCTAACCTTTAGGGCACTGACAATAAACACACTGCTACTGGATGTGAAAAAAAGGATTGAATCAGCTCTCAGTGTAGAGAAAATAAAAATGTGTGAGAGAAAACTGCAGCAACCTTCAGCTTTGAGAACAAGTAACAGTAACGTGTTTACCGTAGATTTGCAGCTGAAATTGTGGATTTACACTTTTATTCAGGAGCTCCTCCCAGGACTCACGGCACTTGACACATGCAATAATAAGATAACTTATGAGGGCCAATTTTTTTTGCGTAATAAAAGACCTAATTTGTAAATGATTCCTGAAGTTTGTGTCATCGTGGCAGCAATAGATGGTAACAGCATTAGACTTACTTGCCAATCAAACATCGGAATAAGAGATATTTCATATTTCGGAATTCAGAGATATTCATTCAAAAAAGTTGTAACAGCATCCATAAGAAAAAAAACCCCCAGACAATTTGAGTAACTGGTGCAGTTTCCATTGTCACAGACGTGTTAGCACCAGCATGTCTATTTTATTGATCTAGTTTATTGAATATTTGCTTTTAGACGTGTTTACACTGATATTTGAACCGATGTCAGCATAATGTGTTATCTCTGAAGTTATTATTCAATCCAAGACCCTGAAGTATGCTGAAATAATCTGTGACTGCAAGGTGCTTTTGATAATGTTAAAGAAAATGTGCAAAATCGGCACTGCCCAAAACCCAACTGACAGAGCGGGAGAAGACCACCAAAACTGGAATAAGACAATCCCTTGCACTGCACTACGTCGTAAATTCATCGTCATCATCAACATAGAACTAAAATCCAGAAAAAGAGAAGCAATGTCTACAGTAATATGTTTTTCATTTTTAAACAAACATAACAAGTTGATACCATTTCTCTTGACACCTACACTACTAAAATTCACCCCTAAAAAATGGAAACATTATGATCTTCTGCATTTCAGCTTGTAAATGGAAGCGTTGCAGTCTAATGTGGACTGCCTTAAATATAAACATTTTAATAGTTGCATCATTTCAGTTCTTGACTTGCCAGGTCACCATGTATCTGTTCCTGACTTGCCAAGCTTTTATTTTATGGCAATCACTAAAAGACACCTTTACAACAGCCTAAACAACAATGTGGCAACACACCTGCAAGTGCTGCTGCCTTTGTTGTTGCTATTGACTGTGAAGCAGCTACAGCATTTAACAAAAGTGCAACTAACTATATGCATAAAGAAAGCCATTATGAGCTACCGTGAGACAAATAATGCAGCGAAACATTGTCAAAAATAGTTGCAATCGCAAGTATACCAAACTCCAATTAAATAGATATCTATTTGAACTACTAGCTGTGATGGTACGAAGTGCATTTGAGAAATAAAGGCATGTAAGTATGAAAGTAAGTAAGTAGAGATAAGACACAAGCATAAAACAAAGGAAGTATAAAGCAAATATAACACAGGACAAACACAAGAAAGAACATGTAGAACATCCTACCAACCCTAAGGATTATTAAAAGCCTGTCTAAATAGGGTCTAATAGGGTCTTTAGCTGCTTTGTTCAAGGTTCAGTTGAGTCAAAGCAACGTAAAGAACCAAGCAACGTGTTCCACAGCCTAAGAGCCGCTGCTCTAAAAGCACAACCACCTTTAGTCTTAACATGAGTGCGAAGCACCACCAGCAGCCTTTGACCAGATGACCTCAGACTGCGAGAAGTGGGATGGAGCTCTTAAAGAAAGAAAGAGAAAAAAGAACAATAGATAAAATCAGTGGTAATCAAGTTTTGAAACTGAAGCTTAAAAGTAAAACAGTGTGGATTTGGAGCTTTATTGAAATGCAGCAGAGAACAGGTGGGTCTTTAGCCTGGATTTAAATAAACTTGAGCATTTCAGCTGATCTGATGCTTTCTGGGAGTTTGTTCCAGACATGTGGAGCATAGAAGCTGAAGGCAGCTTCTCCATGTCTGGTCTGACTCATCTGATCCAAAGGACTTGAGGGGTCTGGAAGGTTCATCCTGGTTTAGGAGGTCATTGATGTATTTTGGTCCTGGACCATTCAGAGCTTTATAAACCAGCATCAGAACTTTAAATTCTATCTTCTAATAGACAGGAGCTGGACTGATGTGGTCCACTTTTTTGATCTTAGTGAGGACTCGAGCAGCAGAGTTCTGAATGAGCTACAGTTGTCTTAACAGATGATCTGAGACATCAGATATTTTAACCTTGATATATTTTTGAGGTGATAGTAGGCTGACTTTGTTATTGCCTTAATGTGTTTTTCCAAATTTAGGTCTGAGTCCATCACTACACCCACATTTCTGGCCTAGTTGTTGGTTTTTAGGTGTATACATTGAATTTCTGTGCTGACCTGTGATCGTTTCAGTTTGGCTCCAAAGACAATTACCTCAGTTTTGTTTTTGTTTAGCTGGAGAAAATTGTGGCACATCCAGTCATTAATCTCCTCAATGCATTTACCAAGAGCCTCGGTCTCCTGGTGACATAATAATATATATCTGAGTGTCATCTGCATAGCTGTGGTAGTTTATTTTGTTGTTCTTTATAATCTGTGCCAATGGGAGCATGCACATGTTAAACAGAAGAGGTCCCAGGATGGAACCTTGGGGAACTCCACATGTGATTCTTGTCTTCTCAGATGTCCTACCTATTGACACAACATATTTCCCGTTCTTTAAGTATGTTTTCAACCAGTTTAGTACAGTTCCGTAAAGACCTGCCCATTTATCCAGTCGTTTAAGTAATATATTGTCCAGCAAAAGAAAGACTGACATTTTTTCACTGTCTGTATTCAGACATATGTCATTAAACGCTTTGGTCGGAGCAGTCTCTGTGCTGTGGTGCTGTCTAAAACCTAACTGGAATGCATCATAGCAGTTATTTTGTGTTGAAAAGTAATTGAGCTGTTGAAAAACTGCTTTTTAATTTATCTTACTTAAAAAGGGAAGATTCGAGATTGGTCGATTGGTCTTTTCAAGCTTGTCCTTTTTTAGCAGAAGTTTAATTACAGCTGTTTTTAGTGGTTCTGGAAACACACCTGACATTAAGGACAAGTTCTCAATCTGTAAAGTGATGATGTCAGAGAAGTAGGACCTCCTTGCATTCTTCAGTTGTAAATTATAAGAATGAAGTTTCTCGTTATAAATATCATAATGAACCTCGAGATTTATTTTTTTTCCATCTGCTCTCAGCTTTCCAACACGCTTTTTCCAATTTTCACCAGATTGGAGTTTCGCCATGGAGACGTCTTCCTTCCAGAGATAACCTTCACCTTAATGGGAGCAATAGTGACCATAACATTTAGCATTTTACCATTGAAGCTGTTGACGAGCTCATTGACTGAAGCCCTGGATACGACAGGTGTTACAGAGAAGACCTGGATAAAGATCTTACTAGGCAGGAGCTTGACGGAAAAAGGCTCTGAAAGCGAAAAATAACCAGTGCAAAGAGACTGAAACAATGGTTGTGTGTTGTCTCTTATGTTATTATGTTTGAGTTATGTATGGATGGCTGAAACAGAAAAAAAAAAAAAAATCTGCTCCTCTCCACCAACCTCAGCATGTAGAAGAAGTGATGAAGAAGTGAATCTGCTGCTACCACATCAGAAGCCAACTTCCTCTTATGCCAGGAATACGCCGTACACTTTTGACTGGTCACAGACGAAAGAAGGCTGTTGTGAATGAATCAAGGTGAACTCTTTTGTTGTAGCTCCAAATCTGTGGTTCTATGTAGTACACAGTGAGCAGTTTGGTGACTGCCATCGATAACTTCTTGCGACCAAAGATTACCTGGTTTTATTTTCAGACATCGTCAGGAGTTCACCTGCTCCTTGTTGCATTAGGAAAAAAAAACAACTAACTAATAATCACATCAATACCGCTTGCATTTTCTTTCAATTCCTGTGTCAAGATGAGTTGCTTAGAGAAAGTCTGTTACCAGATTTTATAAAGCAGAAGCTGCTTGCAAGAAGATTTTAATATTTTAAAAACAGTGAAAAGCTTAAACATGTAAATCTTTTGTAAAATGAGGTGAGCTGTTATTTACACAAGACCAGGAGTTAGTCATCCATCGACTCGATTTATTATCAATACCTGCTTCTTCTTCTTATTCAGGGTCAAGAGGGAGCGTAGTTAGTCATTATTTAAATATTCTTATGCTTAGGCTACAGTATCATGTTTGTATCTGCTACCCAGGTCTCCACTGTTGCTAAGCAACATCAACAAATGTATGACAAGACCGAAGACGTCGTTCTCGAATGTTGGCTCGTGCACATTATCAGAAAGTAAAGCAATGCCCTTAGTTGAGGAAAAGCATTTGAAAGCAAATGTATCAAACAATGGGTTCAAACGATGGAGTCACAAATGCATGACTCAGTGTGGATAAAAGTTCAATCAATTCGTTAAAATGCTCAAGGCAAGAAAATCTGCAAAAACACCAGAGAGATGATGGTCAAACATGAAGCAGAGTTGAACGCTCGCAAGGACTAAAGATAAGGGAAGCGCTGGGCCGCTGACACTGGGGCACTGGACCAAAAGGAAGCAGAGTGAAGGATGGAGAGACTATGAGTACACTCTACAGGTGAGACAATTACACTGGTGGACAACATGTGGGTGGGGCGGCAAGGGGAAAAGGTAGATGAATCCAGGAACCGAGGGACTATAAACTGAGACAGAAGTAACGTGATAAAAATAACCAAAAAAATGTTATTGATCTCAAACAATTTCTCAAAAATGCTGCTGCTGGGCACATATATTTAGCTTTTCCCTGTAAAGACCCTTACTTTGTGTTTTCTTCTTCCCCATTTCATTAAAAGAAAAAATCAAACAAACAACAAGCAACTCTCTCGGTTGCTTTCTCTCCCTGTCTCACTAAGAAGTAACCATGTATTGATGGATGACTCAGATTAATAGGTTGTAGAAAACTAACGTTTGAAAAATGATTTTCTGCACTTTGTATACCTCTGCCTTAATCATTTTTTTTTTGCAGGAGCCATATAAATGTCTCAGCCTAACATGGAAGTCTACTTTAGTAGAATTTTTGAAGAATAGACACCTTTATGCAATTTACTAAATTGCATTTTTTTTTTTTAAAGAAAAAAGAAGAGAACAAAATTTCACATTTTTTCTTGTATTTTGTGATGGAGGTTACTTTTCAATTGTGAGAAATTATCAATCTGAATTTAATACTCTATCCAACTTACCAGCCTGCTCCCAGGCTTCTGCTCTCAAATGGCATGTGCCCCCTGTACAGGGGGCTCTGGTAATCCAGGGGTTTTAACATGCTTATATGTATAAGTGAACACCACATAGATACAGATAGGAAAGAAAGTGCTCCTATTTCGCTGGCAAGATTTCTGTTTGTTTGAATCAAAAAAATCACGGGACTCACCAGATCCGAGATCGGAGAAAGGACTTAAATTCCCTACAGATGATAGATTTGACATTGATAACTGTAGTTGCATATACTTGTCTTATGAAATAGTAAGTAAGGTTTTGTGGTTTAATTACCCATCATTTTTCTTTTTGCTTGTAATTTAATTATAGATAATTATGACAGGACTTGCACCCAGTCTGAAGTTTTTTGTTTATTTTTAACCTGAACCATTTTGCAGCATCACTTCAATGTGATGCAAATAGCTTATAACTGCTATAAATTACATTCAAAATGGACCAAATTGATGTTATTTTATCAAGTTCTATGTGACTCACATTTCTTGTTGTTTTTTTTTTTCCAAATCTGAATGTTTGTTTGATGGTGTTGCAGCTGTTGCTCAATTGTATCAAAGCAATTGTACGATTTAAAGAATCAGAATACAAGAATCATAACATTATTAAAATGTTGGCCTGTGTCATAATAATGTAAAGCAAAAGTGTCTCCCAATTCACAAGAAACACATTTTGTTTTAATTATATAACCTGATATTAAATGTGAAAATTGTACTATTCAACCAAACAAGGAGTGTATTAGAATCCCATTTAATGAAAAAAAAAACCCCAACAAATAACAACCTGTAAAGAAATCATCTCATCCTGTGCAGAATTTACAATAGAAAGTATCACAGTAATGGGTATATGCTCTATTTTCTGCTCTCTTTTTTTAATGCCTGTGGGTGTGTGTCACTGGTTGTGACATTTTTGTGACTGTCACCTTTTCATCATCACTCTTTAGCTGGACTGTTCTGCAGACAATAAGCCTGCAGGAGAGTTCGACTCCCTCGTGGCCCATAAAATATATTTACAATTGTTAGTGCGAGTTAGTAAGGGGACTTTGACACTTTTTTTTTCTTTTCTTGCTGTTGTCAGTAAAGCTTTATGTCTTGCAAGCCTTGTAAATCCACTCAAGTGCACTGGGATCTTCAAGCGGTGGATGACTTTGTGTTGAATGCTTGCCAAGTCTTGGTGATTTGTGAACAGTGTGGTGGACATCGATAAAAGGCACCGTTAAATCCTGTATGTTGGATTTTTTAGTTATGAATATATAAAATATTAAACAAAGGACTATGGCAACCGCCATGCACTTGACTTTCACAGTAACACATTTAAAACTGCTAGACTGTCATCTTTCATGCTTTTGATTTGTTTCCTTTTTTGTAGGATTATATTTATCAGGGTATATGTTATTGAAATGATTCTAGATGCACTTAAGATAGGATCTTGCGCGAAACTAAACACCTTCCTCTGCTTATTTGCCAGCTTCAGCACAAGTTACACACATACTGTTGAATACTTTTTTAACTTGGATGAGAAAAACAGAGGGATGTAAAGGTCACACGTACTTTTTTATTTATTTTTTTCCTGTTGTACCAAATGTCCTGAAGCAAACACAAGAGGACACAGCACAAAGTGTCATACATTCTCGCTGGTCAGCCATGTTCGTCACCTTGTACCCATTCTTAATCTGAAGCCCGTAAAGCCTGGACTTCACCCTCAGTCCATTTTAGAGGTTAGTGTCTGAGCCGCCTGGACGATAACGGCTGGTATTTGGCTTCTCCCTGACTTCTAGTTTGTTTCTTCCTCTCTTTGACGGCTCCTAAAGTTGACACTGTTGCACAGGTACAAGAAAGTGGTACAAGAGAGCAACATATTCTGATTAGAAATAACTTCAGGAGTTCCTCACAGTAGTGGTAGAAGTCAAGGTAATGGCATTCATTTAATATAAATTCTGAAGCAGAAAACTCCACATCATCCAGAACCTTATAAGACTATATTTTAGCAGTGTTACTAATTATTATTATTTTTACAGAACACAGTCTACAGAACACCATGACTAACTCAGATCTGCGAGGAAGACTTGTTTTTATATAAACAAACTGTCTTCTGCCTAATTAAAATAACTTGACACGGGCTAATGTGGTTCCTTTTTATCCCAATAACACATTCCTTCCTCTTAAATAAAATGTTTCTTTAATGTATTAGTGCTGTATTAATACAGCGCTGACAGAAATAACTGTTGTTTGTTAGCAGCGTGCCTTCAAACTTATTTATTCTGTACAAATGGTCACAAAGTTAATTCAAGAGGTTTTTTTTTTTTTTTTCTTGTTGGATTAACATTAAGTTAAGATTTAATACAAAAGCCATGGAAGTCTGAAATACATAATGTTTTGCATAAAATAGGTTTAATCAAAATCCAAAATTCATCTTTCTGTCATCTTCTACACTGGGTTATGTTGGCGCTGGAGCTTATCCCAGTTGGGGGCAAGGGATGGGGTACAGCCTGGGAGTACTCTGAAAAAATATTCAGCAGGGCGAGAACACAAAACGGCCCCTGCGCAAGATCTGAACTGGGAAGTTTCTTGGTTTGAGGCAAAGCGCTGTAATATCCAGTAGTGTCCCAGATGTTACAGAAGAAGAGTAATTCAAGGATCATTACTGAACACTTTAGTTGGGAAAGGGTCCAGGGGACATGGAACTCAAGTGGGATGGGCAGAAGCATTCATCATAAATCTGGGTGCAAAATCATTTATAACAGTGATGTTTTAAGCAATAAGTAATTATTTTTCTCTCTAATGGTTTCATTTGTAAAGAAAATGACATAGCCAAAGAGGAGCTGTGACTTAATCATCCTGATTCAAATGCTAAAAAGAGTTGTTCTTGTCATCTTCCATTAATGATGATGAGCAGGTCTCGAGGAAGGTTATTTAATTCGTACTTAAGTTATCTCCAAATGCCAGATGAAATTCTTCAAAATGAATGTTTCTCACAGTGTCTTTACTAATGTGTTATTTTTTCGGATTCTTGTTACTGTAATTCTTCTCATTACAGCTTATTAAGCTATACTTTCCCAGAGCTATTATGGCAAACCAGCGAGTGGAAAGAGACCGTGATTTGAATTTGTCAATTGCACTAAAACAAGAATTACAACTGAAATGTGAAGATTTTTTCTGTAGAGTTGATTCAGTTAAATCCTGCAGAAAGGCTCTAGGGTTTAGGTAGGAGAAGCGTGAGTCTGCACCAGGATAGATTATCCTGTTGTTACTGGCATTTCCCCCGTAATTGTACACATCACTCTACCTATTCACTCAGTTTTTGACAGAGGACTAAAATGGCTCAGTGACCAATCTGAATAACCATGGTGACACCAGCGATGTTGACCGCGTCCTTTTTCTCTCGTGTGCCTCTGTGGGGCCCCTCATTTCAAACATCATTTCATTTGTATCTGTATTCTACCCCTGGAGCAATTCTGCATAACAATGGCATGAAATTAGTTCCTTAAAAGCTGAGTACCAAAACTACATTGGATTTTGTGTCCGGCTTCAGTGGAGTGAAAATGTGAAATGCAAAAATGCCCTGCACCTAAAGCATTTTGAATGAGAGGTAATTATAACTACCCCCTGTGGTTTTAAGCCAGGCAACTTTACTGTATTTTCCCGAGTCTGGGACTAATGACTAATGATGTCAAACTGGAGCATGTTACTTGGGTGTTGTTTTTGAGTCAGACGTTTCTTTTAATGGCCTAAATGTCTTTCTTTTTTTTAAACACCAAACTTTATTAGAGCATTTATTTTTTCCAGATTTGATCACAGCGATTTACTTTTATTTTAATACTTTTAAGCACAAAAAAGTTAGGCCGATCTTCTTTTTCTCTTCACATTGTTTCTTCCTTAAGGTATTACATTTTATATGACTTTTATCTCATTGTTTTTTATCTTAAGTTCTTATTCTTCTACATTTTTCTACTCATGTACTGAGTTTTATCTTGCTGTAGATTGTTCGTGTGTTGGATTTTGTAGCTTTGGATTAAAAAGTTGCTCTATAAATTGAGCAAATAGGTTTAATAACACTATCATATATCTTCAGCACATACATATACTATGGTGTTGTGGTTGGTATTGTCCCCTTCCAGCAGAAATCCAGAGTTTCTTAACAAAATCCACACACACACACACCTACACACACAATAATAAATCCACACGGTTAGCTTATAATTAAATTCATATTTTTTTTTAATCTTTCTGGTCATCTCAGATACTATTTTGGGACTTGACCATATTCTTTTGCTCCTGTGAAGCAGAAATGGCCTTTTCCTCAGCTCTCAGTGGGGATTCCTTCTAGAGGAGGTTAGAGCATGACGGGTACACCCGACCCTAAAGTCATTTAGCTAAAAGATGTGTGACATATTCTTCATCCTGTGGTGTGGAAGTTCCTTCCAACAAGCTCTTTGCTATTAAAATCAGGACATCTGAATGTGCTTTCCCATACATTAATGATGCGTTCAAACGCAACATGAAGCAAAATGCGTGGGTGATTACTCATGAAGGTAATGGATAGACACGGACGGGCGCATTTGGACATCAGGCGACGTGAGCCGACATGAAAACATATTCTCAAGACTTTTCTCTGCTTTGCTTTATTTGTTGCACAGAAGCAGCAGAGCTGGTAAAATGTTAAAGTCGGTTACATTTTTAAAGTAATTTAATTCTGCCCTCAGGTATTTTCACAGGGACAAACTTCAACTTGAAATCCCGAAAATGTTGGGACAGTAAAGAAAATGCAAATAATAATATTAATTAAAAAAACAAAGTGACCATTTTCAATAACTCATACAGTGGTACTAGGGCATACTGAGTTTGACAGAATATAGGATACAGAGTGCAGTATGTGAATAATTACCCCAGATTACTACCAGGAAAATCTGCAGTGTGTACTATGGTCGGTTATGTAGTGCACCACTGAAGCAGAAGGCAGTCAGAGTGGTCACATGACCAGCTTCCACTTGTGTCATGGCGTAGTTGCTTTTAAAAAGCAACCTTTGGACCAGTACACAGTAATACTACACTGTGTGCGCAGTTTCAAAAATGGTCAGTGGTTTAATTCGACCTATATGTCTTTACAGACTGGAAAAAACATAACAAAATAATAATGATATAGTTTATAGGCATCTTTTTATGACAATCTTGGTCACCATACAGATAAAAGCATAGAACAGATAGAATAGATAATACAAGAATGATAAAAAGACAACAAATGGACAACATATTTCCTCCTAATCTGTTCTTTTTCCTAGTCAGTTTAATTTCACTTGACACTATAAGTTTGTTTGCTTAAAATCAGACTTGCATTGCTTTTCAATAAAAGTTGGTACTGACAGCTCTTTTGTAACACAAAGACATTCTGGCATTGAGAATATCAAGTATTTCATTTGCTATTTTGTCCCATTTTCCTGCAAACATGTCTCAAGGTGTGCAACAGTTCAGTGTTGTTGCCATATCTTCTGTTTCAAAATTCTACACGCATCCCCTACTGGGTCACAGGTCAGGACTGCAGGTGGGTCACTGCGGTGCAAATATCCTCTTCTTCCTCAGCCATGGCTTTGTAACGTGTGCAGGAGTTTTTTTTTACATTGTCTTGTTGAAAAAAGAAAAAGGCAGGAATGTCCTTGGAAAAGATGTGGTCTTGAATGCCGCTAATGTTGCTCTACAATCTTATTGTACTTTATTGCATTAATGCTGGCATCACAGAGTTGTAAATGATCTTTGCCTTGGACCCTGATGCAACCCTGTAACATCACAGAGCCCGATTTTTGAACTTGTTATTTCAATCCATCTGGATGGTCGGCTTCTGTCCAAAACCCACCACACAGCACCATTTACGTCCTTGAATCCTTTAATGCTATTATGTACAGAAGAGAGAGAAATATGCAAATCTCTTCAAGTCTTTCACAAAAATACTTTTTTGTGGGGTTTTTTTTTCGTATTTAAATTGTTATTTTTCATGAATTTGCAATAGAAGTGAAAATCCTGAACTGCTACCGTACCATTTTAAAAAAATTAATTTATTTTTTCCTGGAATGTTCAGCAAGCTTAAAATGCAAAAAGTTATATAAAATAATGGTGGAATTAGGTTGTTGGGGAAAAGCATAGAATATCTTGGAAACATAAAATCATTATTAAAATAACAGTACATTCCAAGAATTACTATGCACCCCTCATTTTTAATTATTATTTTCCTTATGGTTCCAATTTTAGGCTTGTCCTTTTCCCTCTTGGTGACCTACATCCGTCACTCCAGCCAATTCTCTTGTTCAACCACTGTGAACACATGATAAGCAGTAAAATAGTATAACGCAACTTGCTGATATTGAGCTGTTCTCCACACGGTAATTAAATGCTGATGCTCAGTCGCCCCAGAAGCCTGCGGGGCTTTTCATCTGTCCAGCTAGTGGGGGTCTGCCACTTCAAAAACAACACAGCCAGTTTTCAGGAAAACTTGACCACATATTTGAAGTGTTAAGGGTTGGATGTAGATGTGACTGTAAATTAAACTGTGAATATAAATGCAGGAAAAGAGACGCTGTAATTGCAAAAACCTGTTGTCTCACTTTGACTTTTCCTGACTGTGATTGACCTGTCCAGGGTATCAGCTGGGAAAGACTTCAGTCCTCCAATGTTTGGGATCCTCTAAACCACTGGTTGACAAGCTTTCATTTCTGGAATCCCAACCACTTCTACAACAACAACTGCAGATCTCATAAAGCCATATTTTATTCACATTAGAACATAAAAAAGAAAGAAAAAAAACGTTTCAAATGTTGAAAGTGAGACATTTTACCATTTCATTAAAAAACATTAACTGTCATGCTGTCATCTGCTCTGGAAGCAAAGCTTATCCAAAGTGGACTGAGGCAAAGTGGAAAACAAACAGAAATTTAAAATTCTTTTTGCAAATCAAGGACATTGTGTTCAAGAAGTAAGTAAAAAAAAAAAAAGTCCAAAAGCCTTGATATCTAAAGCCTTTTCTTGAAAAAAAAAAACAACAACAGTGCAGTAAATTACAGATAGTTTTTAAAGCCAAATACACCCCCATCCAGACATCTCTTTCTGAGAGAATTCCCTTCAACTTTCAGCGAGGCAAAGCTAAACTATATACTTCATCCATTTCAAACCCATGTTCTTGTAGTAGAAGAATCAGGGCGCTGAACTGGCCTGCCTGCAGTCCAGACCTTTCACCAACTGAGCAGCTTAAATCCTATATCAGAAAAGAATGAGCGAGCAGCTCGGCTCCTGTCTTTCTGTATGTATACGGACTTTTGTTAAAAGAGGGTTGACATCTTGTTAAGATCAAATTTAAAATAATATTTTTGTGTAGTACACATTTGTTTACACTTGAGTTGCTTTTGTCTCTGTTTCTCAGTAAAATATTGGTTTGTGAGATTTTTAAATCATTGGATTTGTTGTCATTTACATTTTAACAGCGTCCCAGTTTTTTTGGAATTGAGATTTTCCTACAGAATGTAGTAAAAGTGTGCATGCAACACTTTGTCCCTATACAGGCCAAATATAACCATATTTCCATAACATTTAATAGTTTGAAAATGCAAAGTAATCATCACAGACAAGGTGACGCGAGTCCTGGAGGCAGAAAAAAAAAAAAAGAAGAGTTCATCAATGCTGAGAACATTGTTATACGGAGACGCAGACTTTCATCTCCTTGACAACTGTTGTAGACACAGTTTCCAGTTTCAGCATGAAAACCATCTTTGCACCGAATGATGTTTGAGTCTGGACTCAAACATTTGGTTATGGAGGTGTGTGTGTGTGTGTGTGTGTGTGTGTGTGTGTGTGTGTGTGTGTGTGTGTGTGTGTGTGTGTGTGTGTGTGTGAGGTATGCCACGGCACTCACAAGTGTGTCAGTCAGCTAGACAGATGTTCTCTATTAAGGATTATTTTATTCTCTAAAATACAAAAAGCACTTGTCTATGTAACTGTTGTTACTCCTCCGTGGGCAGAAGCAGTTCTTCATGCATTTCACTGTCTCACACACACACACACACACACACACACACACACACACACACACACACATGCACACACACACACACACACACACACACACACACACACTGTAATTCAGAAAATGTGTTATGATTTTTACAGCTAAACCTCTGTGCAGTAAAAGTCTTGTCAATACACGCCTGTGAAAGATAAGTGGGTATTATAAAGGGTTCACTGCAGCAATCATTTTGAACAACTGTTGTAGTAAAACGGCTCTAAACAGAACCCTTCATACAAGATCATTCAAGTTGCTGTGCGGTGACATTTTGTTTGACAGTAACTTACCGTCTGTGATTTGTTTCTTCTCACACACTTGTTGCTCTTGCCAGTAGAGGGCAGAGTAAGTTGTCTGTAGCAGATACTGTAAGGCTGCGGGGTCTTGGTATCTGGTCGCTAATGGAGGGATGAAAATAGCTACCGGATGAGGAAATAACATTTCTTCATCTGACACTGTTGCTGTCTGAGTGATGCAACATAAAGAACTTAAAAAATGCATGTATATATTAAAAGCTTGCTGGAGCATTTGAAAAGATTTTTTTAATTATTATTAATTTATTTATCTTTTTAAGTTTGTTAGTTATTTTTGCTTTGCCTGGAGTCAATATTGATGAAGTGCATGCACCAGTATGGAAGCACAATTTGTCTTTTGGGACTGAAAATGTCTGTTTGGCTTTGAGCAAATGATTGATGACAGGGTAAAATTTGCAGATTTAGCATTATGCAGGATTCTATTTGAAGCTTCAGATGCATGCTTGTGATGCAAGATTTGTGTCTTTAAGTTTTGTTTGAATTAAAATATTTTGTTTATCAGTTTTCTAATTTCAAGAATGCGACTATAAAGTATTTACTCTCTGAGACCTTTGTTTCTTAATTGAATATAAATAAGTGCATTTTTATTTTTATTTCATTTTGTTTTCTGACATTTTTGTTTTACTTTTTTTGTTTGTTTGTTTTTTTTTTGGCCCTGGCCTGAAGGCATCTGGGATAGATTTCCCCTGTGACCCTTAATAGAAAGCAGGTACACTTGATGAAAGAACAGATGGATGGATGTCAGTCTTTTGTTTTCTATTTTCGAGCTATTGCAAACCATAGATAGATAGATAGATAGATAGATAGATAGATAGATAGATAGATAGATAGATAGATAGATAGATAGATAGATAGATAGATAGATAGATAGATAGATAGATAGATAGATAGATAGATAGATAGATAGATAGATAGATAGATAGATAGATAGATAGATAGATAGATAGATAGATAGATAGATAGATAGATAGATAGATAGATAGATAGATAAAAAAGGGGAATGTTGGAAACAAAGTTTTCCCAACATTATGGGCAACATTTTATATAGACATATATATTTAATCACTGTATATAGTTCAACATCTACATATATTTCTGGCCTTGACTGTTAAGTCCCTACAATGCAAAGAAAATAGCTGGTGTGCACACCCATAGCTCTATTAGATTATCTCGCCTATTTGAGAACTCAGACTCGCAGCTCAAGGCAGAATCAGAAAAGTCTTAGAACACTTGATTTGTAAAAATGAAAAAGAAAAGAAGAAGTTTTTTTTTTTTTTTACAGGAATGCAGGAGACTTTGAAGTGTAAATGAGCGGTGGGAAATGAAGACATGAGTATAGAAATTGTATTAAAAAATAAAGACAAAAGAAGGGGACACTGATGTAACACCATGAGCGAGAGAGAGAGAGAGAGAGAGAGAGAGAGAGAGAGAGAGAGACAGCAAACCAGATGACAAGAACATTTTTCAAATCATTTTGCGAAAACAATAGATCTCAAAACACAAGTCACCTTTGAAGCCATCTGAGGAGATGAACACCCACAATTATGAAAGCAGGTACAAGTCAAAGAATATTATTAAAATAATATTGGCACTAGATTTATATACCAGTGTGACATAAAAATATGCATGTAACTTTCTCTTTCCTCTTGTCATGGTAAACATAAGGAAAGGTCAGTGCAGGAATGCCCATCACTAATAGTAAGGAAAGTCTTTCAGCAGCACAACACGGAAAAGCGTTGTGATAGAAAAATCTGTGGGCAAGGCTGAAGGCGTATCAAGGTGTTGAGGCTTGTGCAACTACCAGTTTATTATATTTCTAAGGCAGCCTCAAAGCTTCCTATTCATTCTGTTGCTTTTGTTTCAGCATGTGAACTTATGAAAGAGATAAACCACAAAGGAAGCAATCAGCATTTGAATTGAAACCTTTCTCTTGCTCACTGA
Organism: Xenentodon cancila; assembly: GCA_014839995.1. Lineage (NCBI taxonomy): Eukaryota > Metazoa > Chordata > Actinopteri > Beloniformes > Belonidae > Xenentodon > Xenentodon cancila. The sequence goes on from CM026200.1 coordinate 10,916,824, forward strand.
GCATTGCTGGGTGAATCCCATAACAAATCAAGGTCACACAGGCTGAAGTCTGAGGCCGGAACTGAAAGTAAATTCATTTATTTTACTTAACTGTTGTACATGAAGTATTGCAGGAAGCAGAGCAAACACTGTTACACTAGTTATTCAGAATTCCCTTTAACTTTCTCTTTTTACTGCTTTTTTTTTCTCACCAAAGACAGAATGATTTCTATCTTCTACTGAGGGTGAGATAGTTTTCACTTGCTAAACCAGGAAAATGATTTTTTTATGTGGCATGTTTTTATGCCGTGAAAATGTTTCTCAACCTTGAAAGTGGCACTTTTTTATTATCAAACTCAGCCAACTAGTGTGTCATGCCTAAGAACAGTTCAAATAACAACTCAAAGCACAAATAAAAAATAACCGAAAACATAAAAAAAAAAAAGATATTTCAAATTAAAATAAAGCTCAAATTTCCTTGGCTGGATGGGAGTTTTATAGATTTCAAGTTTCAGAGCAATTTGGAAAAAACTTGTCAAAAACTGTCAAACTGTGCTGTATTAGAAGAAACAGATAAATAATTTCCATCCACCCATTCATAGATTTTTTTTATCCCCAGTTCTTCCAGTTCAGGGTAAACATTTACCAAAAAAATGTAAATAAAGGTTGCAAAAGTTGTAACGGTGATGTATTTAGGGGTTAATTCTATGTTAACCACTATAGCTGGAGTTCAAACCTGCTGAGCCTGGGCCACCCGGCCACCCTTGTTTGCTTTTTAATCCATCCATCCAGTTACTGCCACTTCTCTGGGACTGTGTTGCAGGAATAAATCTCACAGCAAAGATGCCCAGACCTCCCTCTCCCATGTCACTTCCTCAGCAGGGAGTGATCCCTGATGTTCCCATCTAAGAGATATACTCTTCCTAGTGAGCCTTGGGTCTACCCCAAGGTCTCCCATGGATAAAACATGTCAGAAACAACCTCGTCAAGAAGATAATAGAAGGGATCTTGACCAGAAGTTCAAACTATCTAGACTGGCTACTTACTGTTTGATGGGTCAGTGACACTACTCCAAGTCCCTTCCAGATTAAAGGTGCTTTGTTACATTAAGGTATAACACACAATTTGCTGGTCAGGTCGAAGTAATACGATTATTTCTTTAAAGAATTTCAGAAGGATCATGGTTTAATTTAAATAGATCCTCCCACTACATTAACTTAGCAAATTGGATGCAACCACAGATGATTAAAAAAAAAAAAACTCATTAAATGTATTGTCACAGTGGGCGTCAAACGCACTCTTTCTACACTGATTTATGATGACAAGGAGTCCTGATTGCAGAATGTGACTATGTCACAATGAAAAAGAGGTGGCAGCTCAGACCACAATCTAGATACATACAAAGCACAAAAAGGCAAGGGGAAATGTGTACAGGGCAGCACGGTGGCTTAGTGGTTAGCACTGTTGCCTCACAGCAAGAAGGTTCCCGGTTCAATTCCCGGCCCGGTGGGTCTTTCTGTGTGGAGTTTGCATGTTCTCCCCGTGCTTGCGTGGGTTTCCTCCGGGTACTCCGGTTTCCTCCCACAGTCCAAAAACATGCAGAGTAGGTTAATTGATCTTTCTAAATTCTCCCTAGGTGTGAATGTGAGTGTGATTGGTTGTTTGTATGTGGCCCTGGATAGACTGGCGACCTGTCCAGGGTGTACCCCTGCCTTTCGCCTGATATGCGTCGGGATAGGCTCCGACAGACCCCCGTGACCCGGAAACGGATAAAGCGGGTATAGATAATGGATGGATGGATGGATGGAAATGTGTACACTTGATTTACGTGCAACTTTCTGCCTTATTTGGGTGTCTGAAGTAACAAACCTCTTGATATCCCACAGCCCCACAATATATTATTTTGCATCTGATGTGTAGACAATGATAGCAATGAAACTTATATGCTTATGACAGACCTTTCAAAACCTAATCTGTGAACCCAATCTGTAATCGGTTGTTACTGCTATGGCAATGTGGATGGTCATTTCCTTGGGTGAAAGTAAGAGGACATAAGTGGGTGGACTGACAGGGATTCTGATGAATCAACGCTTTTTCTCATCTGGACAAGAAATGTCTCAAGCTACAAACAAAATCAGACTAATAAAATATTCCTTTTTCATCTTGTGGAAAATAATCCATTCACCTTCCTGATAGTTTTTAACATATATCACTTTAACTGCGGGGTAGTTTGAACAGACTGTCTGTCTGTCTACAGTGTACTTCTTGGCATACTCTCCTACTCTCGGAAAACTGAGGATTTGTTAGACTTGACAGGCAATTATAGCTTGTAATCTGTCTGAGCTTGTATCACCTCGTTCCCCAAATTTGGTCGCAGTAAGCAATAACCGCATCTTTATCACTGAGTTAAATCCTTGGTTGTTTATTGCAACTTCTTTGATAATCCCTTCACTTTCCTTCCAGTGGCATTAACAGGTTGAATTGAACTTTTTGAACTGCTTAAGTGTCAATTTAAAAGCATAATAACGCAATAAACCGGTATGGTGGGAACATTAAGAACAAATACGACTCCTTGAAAATTGTCTTGTTTTAATTGGATGAATGCTATGAGGCATTATCACTTAGCCCTGCTGTTTCTAAAGTTTGCAGAGCCATTGCATCACGGCTGCAGGATGATACTCAAGACGGATGAGAAAATGCCTGTTCGTCTGGTTGTTTGACCTTGTTCCCAGTCTAATGCAAAGAGCCATGATCACAGTCAGTGTAAGTGACAAAGTTTGCTGCAGTGCAAGAACTGTGCAAAGCTTTTGCCTATATACCCACCCAGCTGACTGATGCATACAGAGAGAAGCATAAATACACTAATGCATGCTTAGTGTGGTGTTGCACAAAATGAGAATGAAGAAAAGGAACACGCCAGTAAGTTAATAGGCTTCCCCACCATGACAACACATTTAAAATGCATCAGTGTCTCCTCCTTCTGGGATCTCGTTCTCCAACCTTCTGTTATTATATCACATGACTGAAACCTTCCACCATCTGCTCTGGTCCATTTGTAAGAGAGCGCTCAAGTCTCAATCACATTTGCTGGTGGAAAATCTATACAGTCAGGTCCAGAAGCATTCGGACAATGACATTGTTGCTTTCATCACTTTGCTATTTATGCATCACCACAATGGATTTGAAATAAAACAAAATGTAATCAAAGTGTAGACTTTCAGCTTTAATTTAAGCAGTTTTACAAAAATATGACCTTTTCCATTTAGGAATTTGATCAATTTTATGCAAAGTATCCACATGTTCAGGGGTCTTAAAGTATTCGGACAATGTGATATAATTTTAAATATAACCATCATTTTTAATATTTTGACAAAAATCCATTGCAGTCAATGACAACTTGAAGTTTAAAAGGCCATGAACATCACCAGATTCTGAGTTTCCTCACTGGAGATGCTTTGACAGGCATTTGCTGCAGCCACCATCAGTTTTTGATCAGTTTTGTAGCATTTTGGGAAATGTGAGCAGAAAGTACATTTTCTGTGCACCTCTGAACTCATCTTTCTACTTCTTTCAGCAGTTACATCATTAATAAACACCAGTGAGCTTGTTCCATTGGTGCCACACATGCCTACACCATAACACTGCCTCCACCATGTTACATACATGATGTGCTTTGTATTGTGAGCTGTTTCTTTTCTTTATCATCCTAATACAAGTTACCAGTGGTTTTCAGCTTTCTACATTTTCCATACTATTCTTGAGTTTTGTTGATGTGAAGAACTTGATTTCAGCCATATGATCCTTTTAAAAAGCTTCCTTGTGAAGGCTACAATACAGCTTTTCATCATTTTAAGCAATAACATTTCACGAACAATTTTCTGAAAAACAACCCCACACCACACACCCCTCCCCCTTCAACCAAACTTTACCGTACCGTTCTCCTGGCAACCCACAAACTCAGACTCGTCCATCAGATTGCCAGATGGAGAAGCGCCATTCGCCATTCAAATGTGTCTCCACTGTTCTAGAGTCCATTGGCGGTGTGCTTTACACCACTGCATCCGACAGTTTCCATTGCACTTGGTGATGTATGACTTGGATGCAGCTGCTCGGCCATGGAAACCCATTCCATGAAGCTCTCTGTGCACTGTTCTTGAGTTAATTTGAAGGCCAGATGAAGTTTGGAGGTCTGTAGCGATTGACTCTGCAGAAAGTTGGAGACCTCTTCGCACTATGTGCCTCAGCATCCACTGACCCCGCTTCGTCAATTTACGTGGCCTAACACTTCGTGGCTGAATTGCTGTTGTTCCCAAACACTTTCATGTTCTTATAATACAGCTGTCAGTTGACTGTGGAATATTTAGAAGCGAATTTCACAACTGGATTTGTTGCACAGGCGGCATCCGATCACAGTTCCATGCTAGAATTCACTGAGCTCCTGAGAGCGACCCATTCTTTCACAAATAGTTGTAAAAACATTCTTCATGCCGAGGTGCTTGATTTTATACACCTGTGACCTTGGAAGTGGTTGGAACACCTGATTCCCATTATTGGATGGGAGAGCAAATACTTTTGGTAATATAGTCTATGTATCTTAGTACAATCTCTTTTCATAATAATGATAATGATAAAAGAGCCAAGCTTAAAATGTGTGTGCACAATCCACTTTTGATTGGCTTTGATCAAAATTTGAATTCCCATAACAGCTTGCAAATTCTCTGGTTGCTAGGGCAAAGAGAATTCGGGGGCAAAAAAATAGGTCACAAGCCACAGAAGGCTGGTAAATATAGTTGTAAAGGCCACATTTACTGGGAGATTTTTTCTTCTTACACTTCTGTGAAAGAGACCACCAGGTGGGAAACTTAATTGCATGAACCAAGGTTCTCTACACTCAAAAATTGGATCTAAAATGAGCTGGTGTGTTCCTTCCTTGTGTCATGGTGAATGATTTCTATAGTTTGCAGATTGTAACATCCAGGGGCCTCCAAAACTGTAATATTGAAAAGAAATAATGCTTATCTATAGGCCTCATTATAACAGCCTACAAGTGGTGCACTGCATCTACCCAGGGTAGATGCAGTGTTAGGAATAATAATTAGTCCACTGGATATTGGATCAAAGTGCAAAATCAGGTCAGTGTGAGGTGACATTCACTGCAAAAACCTCCGCCATGTTTTTTCAAGTCAAGTTTCAAGTTTCTTCCCTTGACCATATTACAGTTTAACTCCTTGATAGACCAGCATAATCCTGTGTGCATTTTTAACTGTTACTTTACTAAACAGGCCTAATACGATTAGACACACTACATAATTATTCTTATTAAAACGGATGTCTTCAATTCTGCACTCCATTTAGGAAGATAATAGAAATACCTAGAATTAGGTAGCATCCATCACAGCTTGACTTTTGTTTTTATAGTTGCATGATCTTCTTGAAGCTCTCCAACAGTGCTGCATAAAAGGATAACTTGTATAACTTGATAACTTGTTCTAGATGTTTTTGCATTTCTGGGTTAACAACAGAAAGCAGAACCTTTGGTATCTGTACTCCTGGAAATATCTCTTCAACACTGAATCAGCTTAAAGTTGAAATCTTTTCACAGCTGACGTATTCGAGGTCTTTGATGCTGGAAATGTGGAGGTCCAACACTCACGGTACTTTTGATAAGAATTTTTTTAGAATCTTTTGACATAGATCAGATTTATTTTCCTTTATATGCAGAGCAAATCATTGTACAACACTGGATTAAAGCAGTGTATAAAGAAACATGCACACTGTCCCTTGATAGTTTTTACTGCAGTTGACATTGGTTGACCATTCTGTGCTCCAGATTGTGCACGGAGAGGCCACTGGACTGCAAGATGTTTGATTAAGGAGTTTTCTCATGGAAATCATTATCTAGAGTCAATTTGTCTTGTAAGGCCTGCTGTTTTCATCAAACATGCATCACTGAGCTGTTTCATACTAAATCTTTTATTGCCTTTAATTTCATAAAACACATGAACACATGTCTACACAACAAATAAAAGTACTTCTTTCTGTAATACCTTAGTTTGGTGTGTTTCAACTTTACACAGACCTTTGATAATCCAATAACTGTTTTAAGAAAATTTTATTTATAAAATGCACAATTCTTAGCTTTTAGTTCTAATTCTAGCGTTTAGTTCTTGGTTCTATTTCAGCCTTTTCATGCAATGCCACATTCTTGTACTTTTATGATGTGTTCACTTAGCCACTTGGTGCTGAAATTGCATTTTGTTTAAAAGAACCTAGTCTTTGTCTTTTTAGTTTTTGAATCATATCCTGTGAAAGCAATCTTCAGCGTCTGGTGCAACAATTTAGTTTTTAAATCTTACTGTTCTTTGTATTTACATTATAAATGCTGAGTTTAAAGTGACAGAATATACACATACTGCATTTACGAAGCAACAATACATTAAGTTTACTAGTACAAAGGGTGAGTATTGTATCTGGCTGGCCATCAGAGAACCACATCGGTATTCCCATCAAGGACTGGAAACCTTGGAATGCACCATTTTCCCTTCAGAAGAAGGGGAGATGGAAGTTCTATTCAAATGGCATAGTTTAAGGGTTTCCATCACTTTTCTAGTTTTGGTTTTTGATTAAAAATTAAAAATGCATAAGTTTGAAGAGTGAATTGTTTTGTAATCTGTGTAGTTTGGTGTTCAATATTTAAAAAGGCTCCATTGTAAAGTGAGAACTGACTCAAGTCTTTTTTTTTAAAGCAGAAACACAGCAAATCTTTTTAAAAAAGAAACATATTTTGTTGCCAGGCGTAAGTTTGGGATGACGCTTGTTCATCTGCTTGACAGCTCTCATCTACTTTCTGTTTGCCTGGAATAGTCTGTAGTGCTGCTTTCTAATGAGCCCAGCCATGTGTTGCAAAAAGCAAGTCACACTATAACTTATGCTCCATTCAGCAACAGACACTGTGTTTGGCCAATTAGAGTGTTTTCGATGTAGAAGCAAATCCATTCTACTTTTGTTTTCCTCAAAAAGAAATTAAAAAAACAAATCCACACACATGAGCATGCACACAGAAGGCAACATATATACTTTGTTCGCTCTCAGATGGAATATCAAGATAATTCATGATATATTTGCATGTTTTTGTTTAAGCTGTGCTTTTTTTTTTACATGCATGCAGGGTTAGTCTGCACTTGCCATTCAAGCAATCTGCTACAACTATTCCAGCAATGGAGATTTGTATGTGCTTGTTATTTCCCCACAGCCTATTTCTGACGGTCGAAATACCACCGACTGTCTCCGCCTCTTACTTGACATTTGGACCCACAGAAGATGGTAAAGTGTGGACATGAATGTGCTTTTGTTATTGTGGGGTCGAAACCATAACAACTTCCCATTGCACATGCACACACATCCGTGAATAAATAGGTCTTATCGGGCAGCACCCAGTTTTTTTGGTAAGAAACCCAACAGTCTCTCTAAAACTACTGTTAACAACCAGTGGCCTAATGCAGACAGATCAGGTCATTTGCTGCACAGATTATGAAGTCCCCTGATTAAAATTTTCAGTTTGCTATTTGGGTCTTTATATACAGGGTTTGTTTGCACTTATTCCAGTGTGTCAGCTAAAATATTGCAGTCCTGTAGACCACTCTGACTCTGAGCTGGACCCCCGCGACCTGACACAGCTATTAAAACTACACTGTCCATCCAAGATGATGAGGGATTCTACTCATACATTAAATGGCTAATACAAATTGATTTCATAGCCTGATCTGAAATTACCGCAAAAAATAAAGAATTCGAGCCAAATTCGAGCCAGCTTTTGTGTGTGGACTGTGTGCATTTTGTGTGCTTGTTTTATATGTAGTTTGTTGAAATAATATGTTCTGATGAGTGTGCTGGTGCTGCGAACAAATTTGATATATTTTGAAACTTCATATGTTTTACAATGCCATATTTGTACATTTCATATAAAAGATTAAACATTTGCAAAAATATGAAGTAGAAGAAGTGTTAACAGAAATTTTTACACTTCAAGAAGTGATTTCTGTACCCTAACAAAGAAATTATATCTGGCGGTCTGTGAGACGGCCATGGTGTTTGTAGGGGGGCTAGAAAGCTGGCGGTTGTAGTGTTAAAAGAGGTTGTAGTTTATTTTATTCAACCTTTAATTTGTTCAGTTGTTCATTGGTGTGCAATGGAGTTTGAAGACAAAATGTGTGTGTGTGTCTGGTTAGGTGGGGGGCTCCTGGCATGTCTGCTCATTTAAAACTTTTAATTGCATGACACAAAGTCAACCTGAAAACTGGGTTTAATACAGTTTGTTGATTTTTTTAACCTTTGAAAATCACAAAAAGCATACTATGGGACCTTTAAGGTGACAGCAAAACTTACTTTTGACATTTATAAAAATGTAATGCCTAAATGTTTGTATTCTGTTTGGAGCTTATTTTAGCGTTGCAAGCAAATCTAACGAACCATGGCAGAACCTGGCTTTGGTGAAGTCCCCTGATCTTGAACTGCAGCTATGAAATTTGAATAATTTCATCATTGAGTTCAGCTGTCCATCTGTGCTAGATTGGAAAGAAAAAAAGAAATCACCAGGTCCTCACTGATATTTTTGCGTTTGTGAGAATATGTGGAGGCAACACTATCTGTTGCAGGTGTGCAGGCATATGGAGATGTTCACCTTGTCACTGACAGTTCATCCTTTGGTCTTCAAATGTTTTTTTCCTATAATTGTAAGGTTGTATCATTCCCTCCTGTGGGTAATAGGTGCTGTAAAAATGAATCGAAGTTCTTTTGGAGGGAGACAAGGACAGAGACACAGTCAGCCAGGGATGATCTGCTTGTACTTGTGTGAATGAAGAGATACACACTGTCAGTACAGGCATGCACAGATAAAAGCAGGACTTTGGGTACTCTGAGACATCTTACCGTGGAAGTATGATCATGATTTTCATCCGTTGCCCCCTCAGAGTTTGTATCCCTCCAACACCAATGAAGATTTATGGCAGCATTTTTTTTTTTTTTTTACATCAGCATCTTCTCAGAAGAATCTGTCTGCTGTTACATACAGAGGCTGGCTGTTTTGTTTTTCTTTTCTTTTCTTTTTTTTTGTCTAAGGCTGTTAATCTGACAGTGTGTTTTGGTGAAGTCCCAGACCACTGCAGTTGCATTACATAGAAAATAGATTTGTACTTGTCAATCTCTCATCTGAAGGTAGTTCTAATTTGGATTGGTTTAAGTGCGTCAAAAGGAACATCCGACACAGGTTCATTTAAGGAACATTTATTAACAGCTCAAATAAACAGACAGATAAATGCAGTTATTTATGCACATATATATGAGTCAAGGAGAAAACAAAGTTAATAATGTGGTAACTTGTAAAATAATCTAAACTGAGCTGCTTAAGCTCAGAGGATGACAAAGAGGAGACAGGAGGAGGAAAGAGAGAGAGAACTTCTCCGACCAAAACATGACATCAAAGGGAAACAAATTTTAATAAGACGGTTCTCCGAGGAGGCAAAACTAATGCAACAAACTTAATTTATGTTTACAAAATTAATGGTTAACTTTAAAAATATATATATATATATATATATATATGATTTTGGCTTCCTCTATACTGCCTTAAGACACCTCCCAGCACTGATCCTGATGTGATAACAAAACATGACTGTATTGAATATCAGGTTGTATGTACTTTAAGTTTTAAATCACTTTCTTGTCTTGGGTACTAACTCATCATGCAACTTGAGTTCAGACAGTCTTGCAGCTTAGATATGCAATTCTTTTGTTCGTGGGTCATGGGGGGGGTTAAAAGCTGTTTGAGCGGCCCAAAAGGCACTTTGGCTAATTTAGGAATGTTTCCCTTTCTTTTGCTTTCCCGCTGTGTTGGGAAGAAGGTGATGTTTATCTTGAAACAGAACCTAAAAGGAATCCCCCCAGAAACCTCCCTTTATCCAGACATGTATTGGAAGTGATGTGTGTGGGTGATTGTCTCGCTGGGGGAAGTCATGTGGAATATGTTCCCCCATCTGGAGATCGTCTCTTGTCTTAAGGGTAGTAAAGGATCCTTATAAGGCACACATGTTCATCTCTGTTGTTTACTCATTCATTTACAAGCACTTTAATCAATAACCACATGACTGCTGCGTCTCATGATTTTCTTTGTTTTGCATTATGTTAATGCATTATGTTATTAAAAACTCATTTGTTAATGGGCTCTGTCATGGCTTACAAGTCAAGTTGTTACAAACTGGGGGACTCATCCATCTTTTTGGTAATTTTGCAAATAGAGAATCTTTGTAAAGATGTTGTTTTTTTTTGTTTGTTTTTTTTTATTTATGTTTTTTATCTTGGGAGCATAGCCATGGTGAAGATTTACCAGGATCTGGTTGCTTTGCCTCACAATCAGACTTTTACTGGAATAAATTCCCACCATTGGTCACTGCGTTGAGATTAAGTTGAAGTTAGTTAGGTAGATGTGGTTGGACAGTCAGGTATTAGGACATAGATTATTGATTTCTTATGTTTGTTGCACAGTAAAAAAAAACATTGACCAGCACTTTGCATTGTGTTAATTTTTGCACACATGGCAGTTAAGCATGACAAGTTTGGAGGAATTTGTTGTTTTTTTGCCTCTCATATGTGTCTGCAGACAAAAGAGGCCATGTTCGAGAGTTGATTTGAGCTGATCAAAGAAGGTTGCAAAAATATTTCATTTGAAGGTATCTTTCATGTTCACAATACATTTGCATGATCTGAAGATCAGGACTCCTCATCCATTAAGCCAGAAACATGAAATTTGAACATACAACAGACGGAGTCTATTCTCGAACAAGTCATAAAATGTTCCAGACCTAATAACCATATTACCAAACCTACCTTTTTAAAAGCCTAAATGTAACTGATAGTGGAACAGGCTGTTATGTTCTTTGTTTTGAAGGTTTAGTATTGGTTTTACCTGATAGAGGTGTAGCATCTTTAGCATTAGTTCATGCGTTGCATGGTAATGCTTTCTAGATGTTCTTTATGGTTAAAACGCTCCAATTGACAGTAACGCCAGTTTAGTGTTTGAAGCTTTACTTGCAAGCACTTTATAAGGTCTTTTTCTAGTAATCAGTTGTAATGATGCTAACAAAAGATATATTCTGTATTGTCGTAATGTCAGAATAACTTTTGTGGTAATTCCTCCAAAGGATTCACTTTTTCCTTGTAACTGTGTTTTTGTGCACTCCTTCTTGACTGTCATAGGCATACATGGTAGCAAATGACAGAAAAAGAAAACTTTATTATATACTGCATTTACATTTGTATGTTATTCATTTTGCATGTGACATCTTCATCTCAGTTGTTGCCAGGCAACAACTGACCCAACAAACCCAACACAAATATGGATTCATTAAAATCTGTTAAGATTTCAAACACGTCTATCAGTCTGCAACACTTCCACGTTTCCAGTCATTTGTTGACTTGTGTTTACTTATGTTTTTTCTTTACTATTAATTTGTTCTCAGTTTATAATGTAACAGTTTGATTTCCCATTGACATGTATTAATTTCCATTGAACTGCTGTTAAAACATGAAATTACTACATTAATGATTCACATTTCATGGGAACTGTCGGTGGAAAAAATTCAATTTTTACTTTTTGAATCAGACCCCACCCACAGGAACACCTAAAGTAAATTTATCTTAAATCCACCAATGAACATTGTTCCGAGACAAAGCAAGTTTAAAAAGTATAGCATGTTTCAGAATTGCACTCACTTCATAATAAACAATAAAAGAAGCCTCGGCCACCCACTCAGCAACTGTGCAACCTTGAAGCTAAAACATTCAGAAATTCACCAGCACAGGTACTGCAGGAATGGCCCAGCCTGGCTTTTGTATCTTTATGAAACATAGATGGCAAAAGGTGAAGATGAGGAATCCACAGTCATCAGAGGTCCAAGCAGGGAAGCTGCTGGACTTTGGATAAAGGGAGGTCTTATTGTTTTCCTTTCCTGTGGGTTTGGGTTAGGGAACAGCCAAAGCCATCTCTGTTGCTAAGCAACATCATTAAAGTCACTGTGACATTATTTCCAGTCTTTTAACCTAAAAATTTAAGGGACTGCAGTTTAATGAACAGCCAAAAAAAGTTAGTCCTGAAGGTTTATCATGTTAAAATTTCCCAACGTTATAGTAGAAATAAAATAAATAAATGAATTAATAATAATAATAATAATAATAATAATAATAATAATAATAAGCTCCTCACAGGTACACTATATGGCCAAAAGTATTTGCTCACCTGCCTTGACTCACATATGAACTTAAGTGACATCCCATTTCTAATCCATAGGGTTCAATATGACGTTGGTCCACCTTTTGCAGCTATAACAGCTTCAGCTCTTCTGGGAAGGCTGTCCACAAGGTTTAGGATTGTGTTTATGAGAATGTTTGACCATTCTTCCAGAAGCACATTTGTGAGGTCACACTGATGTTGGTCTGGCTCTCAGTCTCCGCTCTAATTCATCCCAAAGGTGTTCTGTCAGGTTGAGGTCAGGACTCTTTGCAGGCCAGTCCAGTTCATCCACACCAGACTCTGTCATCCAGATCTTTATGGACCTGCTTTGTGCACTGTTGCACAGTCATGATGGAAGAGGAAGGGACCAGCTCCAAACTGTTCCCACAAAGTTGGGAGAATGGAACTGTCAGTTTACTACCACTTCGTGTCTGAGTTGCTGTCGTTCCCAAACACTTCCATGTTCTTATAATACAGTTGACTGTGTAATATTTATAACTGGATTTGTTACCCAGGTGTCATCCTATCACAGTTCCACGCTGGAATTCACTGAGCTCCTGAGACTGACCTATTCTTTCACAAATGGTTGTAAAAACGTTCTTCATGCCTTGGTGCTTGATTTTATACACCTGTGGCCTTGGAAGTGATTGGAACACCTGATTCCCATTATTGGATGGGTTAGCGAATACTTTTGGCAATATAGCGTAAGTTGTTTGTAGAGTCAGGTCACTTTTAAAGTACAATAATTGACTGCTTCAGCATTAAATTCATTCATTCAAGTAGGATGCTTGGTAACTGTTTCACAAAGGTTTTCACAAATTTGCATTCAGAACTTGAGTGTTTCTCTCCTTTGGCCTTAGGCTGTGCTTGTGTTTTACAAAAAGCAATTATTTCACAAACCCAGCTTAGTTGCCTTTGTAACTGTGGGTGTGATAAAGTGCAGCTATTATTTCTCATTTGGTCTGATCAGGGGAATTAATACGATTCTACTCAACATCTCATTATAAACCATCATACTGCCATCAAATAGGAAGTTTTGGGTTCCTCTGGGTTTCTAGGTAGGGCATGACCAGTAATCCTGCTGATAATAGATAATAAAAATATACCATGCATACTTTATGGTATCATGCTGCAATTGTTTCTGCTCAGGCTTAAAAGGCTTTTTGAAAAGGAAAAATAAACACACACACACACAGAGACTAAAAGCTTTAAAAGGAACAAAACAAACTAATGTCCTTGCCAGGTTTTTTTTTTGTTGTTATGTAACAGCACCTCACAAATGAAAAGGTTTGGGGAAATAATTTTGGTGCATTTTTTCCTATGGCAAAGTCACTGTTTACAGATCTGTGCAGACAGAGCAAGATAAGCTTTATTGGGGTATCAAAACCATGCAGCAGTGAGACCGTTCCATCCCATCTGTAAGCGGAGCATTCATTAGTAAAACAGTACCGTCAATGGCAAGAAGAGAAAGCCTCATTTAGATTTCCTACAATCATTTGTTCATTGTACTTGTATCAAAACAGGAGTTTGTAAAACAAGATACTAATAGTAATAGTATAATATTGTAGTGGTTTTAATGGACAGGACTCATGGGAACCACAGACTCAGGAATTAGAAGATAAGAGTTTATTTGTGATAACAGTCCAAGTTCAGAAACTAAAAAATCTGTCTAAGGCTGTGCAGAATAATCCAGAGAGGCTAGTCCAATACTTGAAATCCAAATCCAATGCCTGTGTCAGAATCAGATCTGGAACACTAGCATCGGGTAAGGCTTTTGGGGCCCCGCCCCTGGGGCCCGACTAAGGTTAGCTGATGATCTGGAAACGGAGCAGAAGCAAGCAGAGGTATATATGCTCAGGAACACAGGCGCTGTTAATCTGCAATCAGAACCATAGGTGAGGTTGTGTTCAGGTGACCCTCGGAAAAGACAGATCTGACCATGACAAATATATTCTGTGTTGAGCTTTGCTACTGTATTTAAATGTAAAGCTGTGTGATGATCTACTGGATAAATTCATCTCAGCTTGAAGGGAGGCTCAGTCTGCAGTTCTCGAAAAGCTTAAGTTATGGATCATGTTTGTGACCGAGAATCCCACATAAGGCTGCAAATTAACTCCCGGCGGCAGGTAAGGCAAGCTCTGTTGGCTATTTCTGCTTCACCCCAACTAACTCCATGGACAAGCGATCATGCTTCTCTGAAAAGCTCTCAGACTTGATGGTGAACTTTCTGTGATCACCGACAATACACCTGCCAAGGTTTGTGACAGATGGATAGTTGGTAAAAAACATGCATACAGGCAGATAATCCCACTGACAGAGACTGATCAGTTTGTGTGTATGGTGCAGCTGGTACATTTCTATAGTTTGGAGTGACAGAGCATTGAATCTTTATGTAATTAATTCTTCCTACAAGTCTCTCTGCTGACCATGTGGATCACACATACAGCTGCTTTTGCTTTTTCTGCCTAGGCAAGCAAATTACCACATGTCTTTTAATGAGGATATATCATGTCTTTTTTAAGAGTCAAAGTTACAGTTTGACTTCAACCAAAAACTATGCTAAGGGAGAAAAGAAAAATGGAGAGAACAAACCAATTGAGTGTTTGCTGGTGAATTGTGAAGGCACTGCGTATTTGAAGTCACTTTCTCACTTTAGGTGAAGAAGTCCTGCGAACGATGCATTTGCCGGTAAGCGAGTATACTCCAAAACCGTCTGAATAAAGATCTCAAGGACATGCAGAAGTAGATGGAGAAATTCTTGAGCCAATGATGAAATTTAGAAAGAAGGGGACCCAGATGGGCCTGTAGTTGGTTTTAACTTAGGCTTAAGCAGTAATTATTTCTCTTGCAGAGGCGAAAATGACATATCTCCTCTCAGAGACTATCATCCCAAATCAGTGATGTGTGTTCCGCTGCCCAGTAAAAAATATCAGCCAAGGATGCTCTCATGTGCCCATTCACCGAGTTGGCCTCCGTGTGTGTTTTTGTGATTTTAATGGCAGCGTGCGTTGCCATTGCTGTTCATCAGATAGCACTGGCTTTATCTGTTTCTGCCTGTCAGTTTTTGGCGCTGCCTCTGTCATTATTGCAACGTGAGTGTGAGTCTGCTATTCAAAGAGTGATTCATCTCCTCTCAGCTGAATTAGACACCTATTGGTGGCTGTGGACATGTGAGCTTGTGCACGTATGTGTTTAAATAGGGGTGTTTTATTAGAGCGTGCCAGTACCCTCTATTATCTTATTTGTGAACTGAACCTCAGAAAGCACTGTCTGTTGCTTCCTTTGTATTGTTCACATGGGCCCAGGGAATATTGAATGGAGGCCAAATCCAGTGCAATCAGCAATAATGTATTGGCTGGCACAGACCTTACTAGAGGCTGAATGATTATTGCTTTTAGACTCCTAATACACATGTCAAGCTTTAGACTACCACAGCCATGACTTCTGTGCTCGTACGTGATATACTTGCTTGTGACACTCTTATATCCACAAATCCCTCCTAAAATACCAGGATGCATGGAAGAGCTCTGAAAATACTTTCGGACCATCAAAGGACTCTAACATCCAAGTGAAAGTCACACTAATGAGGGCAGATGCTCACATGCTTTTTGTTGTTTTTTTTGTGTTTTTTTTTTTTCAGGTCCAACAGACAGAGTACAGGTTTCCAATAAAACCTCCCACACAGTCACTAGTAGATGTTAGAAAATGCCAACTGATATATATTTATAGTTTGGAAAGCACATTTCTTTGTAATCTTCATATGATGAGGACTATGCCAGTAAGATGTTGGCTCAGCTTGAACATTTCCAACTATATTTATGCACTTCAGGCATTCAAACACACTGTAGTGGGTGCTTATTTTGTGCTTTTTTGGAGCAGCATTTATAAACCTATAATGCTGTGTGTGAATACTCTTTTTGTTGTTTGTCAAATAAAAATATAATAAAGTGATAATAAAGTTAATACATTATTTGTTTAACATGTGCTTAAACTGTAAAAGATCAGTTTTAATAAGATATCCCTCACATCTATATGTGTTTTTTTTTTTTTCTGGACCACATATAGTGTAAATACTAACACATAATGACTTCTGGGATCTTTGAGAATTCAAGGTTAGTGGACAAATTAACACAACCATAGATAATGATCATTTTTAAATACTTTGGCATCACCAAACTATGGATTTCTTCGATTGAGATGTGCTGCTCTATGTTTTCTTGTTTGTTTGTCAGTCTACCTACGTTTTAGTTTAGTTTCCTCAGCAATTAAAATGTTACATAATAGGCTTAATCATAAATTCATCATAAAAGATCATAAAACTAACCATGGCATGCAGAATATTCCAGTCCTTCATTATTATAAACTCCATAAGTCTCAGTTCATCATCCTGCTGCACTAAGAAGCACCATCAAGTCACTGTCTGTACTATTATGGTACATTATCAATTAATCAATCCACACACATGACCCAGTGCCATCAGAAGCCACGCAAGCTCAAACGTCTTTCACAAGTTGATGTTGGCTTCCCTTGTGTCTATTGTAAGAGAAGAGTCTGAAAAGGCTTTAATGTTCTCAAATCATATGATTGCTTCGCATTTCATGGTGAACGTTCTAATAATTGTCTTTTTCTGATTCTGGTTGAATAGGATAATTATAACTAGTTAACTTTTATCAAGGATTAAAGATCAGGTGTTTTAGCAGGACCTGGAAATAGTAGACCATAAATTCATCTTCAGTAGGCCTGATTATTGTAACAGCACCTTTACAGGTCCACCTAAAACATCGGTTAGACAACTGCAGCTCATTCAGAACTCTGCTGCTCCAGTCCTCACTAAGACCAAAAAAGTGGACCACATCAGTCCAGCTCTGAGGTCTTTACATCGGCTGCCTGTCTGTCAGAGGACGACTTTAAAGTTCTGATGCTGGTCTATAAAGCTCTGAATGGTCCAGGACCAAAATACATCAGCGACCTCCTGACCTAGTATGAACCTTCCAGACCCCTCAGGTCATCTGGATCCAGGTTTTTATCAGATCCTAGAGTCAGAACCAGACATGGAGAAGAAAACACTCAGTTTATTTAAATCCAGGTTGAAGACACACCTGTTCTCATCTGAAGTTGAATAAAGTTCCACATCTGGACTGATACTTTTAAGCTTTGAGTTTCAAAACTTGATCATATTTTAACTACAGTTTTTTTCTCTTGATCTTTTATATTCCTTTTTTGTTTAAACTTTAAATTATGCTTTTATTTTCTCTTTGTGACAACATTTTAATATCTCTGCAAAGCACTTTTTTGGTAACAAATCATAAACAGTACCAGTGGGTGAAGTCCAGTTCTGCAGATAAAGTCCTCCAACTGGGCTGATTTACGACAGAGACACAGTAGCTCATTTCGATGACCAAAGCCCTTTTCCACCAGCAGTATAAAACATGCAAACTACCAAACCTGCTAATAACCAGGAGCCAGGAATTTGTCAATAAAGGCCCTCACGTACTGGCTTTCTGTAACATTTCCGTAAAAGTGGAACACCAATTTGGATCCATTGGCATTTACATACTGGCCCAAGCAAGATAGAAAAATACGGTGTGTCCTTACATTCACGAAAACCTACTCACACTACTAATAATACTAAAAACAGCAGAGGAGAAGATTCTGTGAACTTTCCTTATTGTTACGGTCCATCAGCAGCAGGTGCAAGCTGGATGCGTAATTGCGCAAGTAAGGCGCTTGGACATGAGACTGATGGTGTGTGTGTGTGTGTGTGTGTGTGTGTGTGTGTGTGTGTGTGTGTGTGTGTGTGTCGCGCTGATGTGGAGAAGTTGACCGTGAAGGTTTGAACAGTGTAACTAAACAGATTCAGTTGCACGTACAGCGTCAGTACAGTATGATTTACCTACCTGCCCGTAGCTGGAGTGAAGTGTGGCTCCTCTGTTCTTACACTATGGTTGACACACGTCCAACATAATCGGAAAGTTGTTAAATTCTCACACTTCTCACACGGTTACAGAATGGGGGGGGGATGGCCCTTACATACATGACTGGTCTCTCCTTTTTTTAAGCCTTTTGGTCTACCTCAGGTGGAGGAAAAAAGATGAGATCTAATTTCACGCCTTTCTGGAAAGTGGCTCTTACATACCGACATCGAGATCGGAAAAACGAGAAATGTCCTGCAAAGAAATACCAGTATGTATGCCATTAACTTAGGTGTAGCCTATTTCTTTTTGTAAAACAGACCATATAATCATGAACCTTTATTTACCATTCAGTTAAAATATGCAAAATGCACTCTTTGGCACATTGACTGTCTAGATGTTGTTTTCTTTTAGGGATTATTGGCTCTATTTTGATAAATAGAACAATATATTAAGCTGATTGTCTTAAAAGTCCCCACTCTTCAGATTAATAGTTTTTAAGAGTGTTATTATGTGTTAAAGACAGACAGATATGTATATAATGATTCAGGATCGAACTTCATGCATAAATGAGTTAAAGCCTCACTGCAAAGAAGATGAAAAATAATGAAGACAATCTTTTATGCTTATGTAACAGCCAGCTGTCATTACAGCTAATTAAGCATCAGCAAGGCTTCTTTTTACTTGACCACATGTCCCAGTATCGACCAAATGCACTTCGGTAAAAGGTCAACGCGGGTTACTTCAAAATAATTAAAACATAAAAAAGAATAGATTTTTTTTTCTCCTAATCAATAATAATTGCCCAACCGTCCAACATGCACCTTGAATAAGACTGAGCAGAAACAGAAGTGGTTTAGATGATAAATGGGAGAGAGCATCTCAGATTTTGGCATCATAACACGGCAAGGCCATTCAATGAAGCGATGAAGCCATTAGCTTATTCTCTTATTTCATTTCATCCATATATAATTCTTCGGCAGTTTTTTATCTTATGTTTAATGTAAAAAATATCAAATGACCACACAAGTTGTTTTTTTTTTTCACTTGACCAGGTACTAGTTGGCACCATAAACTAAAATTCATAAATAATTTCTTTGGGGGATTGTGAGTCTATCCCCAATTACAGTTCATTGATTTTAATGTCGTGAATTTTTTGGGCCGTAGATGAGCCGTAGCCCATTTCACACAGCAGTTGTGTCATGTTGCTGCAACAAGGCCGTCCAGGATAAACCTTTTGCTCTTTCATTTTAATCAGAAGGTGCTTTACGTGAAAGGCTTACGTTTGACTTTTAGGCAGTGTTGGGAGATGAGAAATAAATAAGTAATATACTGTTTCTTTAAAATAATTGTATTCTGACTTATGTAATAAAACAACTTGGAAAAATCATGCACCAAAACAGAGCATTAAAAACCAAGCTATCCTATGTGCATTGAACTGCTACAACCTAAGGAATAAACACAGGCTTTGCCATTTGAATGAAACAACTGTTTTGTGTATCGGCTCAAACGCACCATGCTGCCCAATCAATTGCACATCTCTGCACAACCACTGCTTCTGTCCTTAACTATCGAAATAAAAGCATGAGTACACAGCGCATGCAGACTTGGCTCAACGGGAGAAACTGAGCTTAAACATTTAACTTGTGACACAAAAGGTTGAGTATAAGAGTACCTACTAACTAGAAACACAACCAGAGCTCATCTACTCATCTAAGTGTTCATCTAATTCCATCTCATAATTCACTGTCTGTCCCTGGTGTGTGATTCGGCAACTGAGGTAAAAGGTCCAGCTGTGGTGGAAGTTTGTTCTGTGCCAGTACAACTGTGCACACAGACATGCGCTGGGCGCTGCTGATGTGATTGGCAGTGAGGAGGAGCCAGCCAGCCTGGAGCTGATCAGTATGAGCAGGCATCAGTTCCTGCTGCTGTGTGGGTGTTCATGTAAATCAAAATGACAGTTTTTATTCATGTGTTGTTTTTTTGTTTTTTGTTTTTTTTATTTCAGGTGCACAGAAGTGCCAAGACTAATTGTAATTTTTTATTTTTTTTAAACTATTGATTGTTTATTGAATAGACCCTAAAACTATCATATAAATGACAATAATTAGCATCTGTGTGGCAACACTCCTTTTGGATGACAGAGAAGGATAAAGAGGGAAATTAAACCGATGACACACTTTTATTATTTAACATTTTTAACATTATTTATCAGTTTTAATTTATGTGGAAATGATTGTTACAAAAAAAGGTTAATGTCATGAGCTTATTTTTCTACATTCATCAGCTGTTTCATTGTCAGCAGCAACAGTAAAACAAGGAGAGACTTTTCTTGTAATATGCTGTATGCCACATTTCATACATGCACAGGTCTTAAAAGATTTGATTTTAAGTAAACAGGCAATGTGTCATTTTTTGCTCCTGCTGCTGACCTCACCTGGGATGTTTTTAAAACGAAATTTGCCAGAAAAGTAGGACGTGAACGGTAAACCGTCTCTGCGTCAACACACTGTGGCTCTGCACACAGAAACGATGCAGGTAAATATGTGGACAATAATAAATCAGATCCAGAACTTAGGATGTGTAAGTTGAAACAAGCTAAACAACATGAGTGTAATAAAAAAAACAAAAAACAAAAACAAACCCTAAAGAGCAGCTAAAGTTTTGCTGCCATGCTGTATGAGTCTATGAGATTTCAGACCAACGCACAATTCTTCTTGTCAAGAAAGAATATTTCATTTGAGGACTAATATTTTATTTGAGGAATTAAAATATTGAGACAATTGGAAATGATTTGTGAGCAAAAAGCTTATTAAATCATTTTGCAGTGATTCGTTTTCACAATTTTTTCCACAAATTTGGCATTCTTGAACCAAAATGCCAATGAATATATTTGCAACAGGGTCAGGTGCGAACCTGGAACAACCGCCTACATCCTGGTCACCTACTGTCCAGTTCTTTACATACAAACTTCCACTGCTCTTAAGAAATGACACAATATATAACCTTCCCTCAGACATTTACAGACAGAAACAAACAGTTTCTCATTGTATATTACCATAAAGTAAGTTACTATATATTTTAAAACCATGTTACACATCTATTATCAATCTATCATATCTGTTATTTTCTTAAGGTCAGCTGATTATCTTCATCCCTGATATCCCATTCAATATTCTTACAGAGCAGCAGGGTTTGACTTACAGTAGGTGTGGTAAATAGCAGTGTGTGGGTGATGTTTGTGCACCAATAATTATGTAGATAACAGTCCTCCAAGACTGTCAGGAAGTTCACTCTGGTGAACTCCAGTTGCATGCTAATTGTTTTTATTCATGCTATTTTGTAATGTTGCAAAAATGCACCACCCTTTCATGAAACAGTTTAGCTGGAGATCGTTAGATTATTTTAATTAGCTTTCTCTCCACTATGATTATGGTTTGCTTCTCAGTTAACTGGTTTATCAGACCCTTTAAGGGTTCTGATATCCATTTCTACTGGCAAACACATCCTCATTACCATTGTTTTCTACATGAATCCAGTTTAAAGGTTGAATGATGATCTGCAAGTACGTCTTTGTCATGGTGAACACCGAAAACATTGGCATGTAGGCATAGCTGTTGCGAGAGCGTCGACAGCACGATCCAGTGCGAATATTAGGAACAGTTTCAAAGAGCCTGTCTCAGGTTGCCTTAGAAATTGGAGTAAACTGTTCCTTCATGCACATTTTAAATGTGTCACTTTTTTTTTTTTTGTTTATCTCAAAATTCTTCACACATTCTCTGTTGGAGAATTGACAACGTGGATGTCAGCCATCCTTTTGCAGTGTGTGCAGAAAGTGGTTTTGTATTGTTTTAATGAAAAATAAGTATGTGTTTGCAGCAAATAGGCAAATAATCTGTGCACAGGGTGCCATGGAACTATGTCAAAATGAACAGCTGTTTTAAGCCTCTGATGAGACTCAACAATGCTTCTCCTGAAGAGAGAGTCAACATGGTCCAAATCGTGCAGACAAACTGGGGTAATTTCATTTGTATTTTCTATATTGTCCCATATTTTTCTGTTCTTGTATTATTCATTTTGGCCCAGTACATAATCCTGTCACAATCTGGCATTTAAAATAACATTTAAAATAGCACATTCATGGGTCATCTTACTGTCAAACAGATGTCCACATTCTTTATGTCTTCATTTAAAGATGGTTATACTCTGAAAACAAACCATTCTGAACATGAGAGGTGAATATGTTATTTTCACACCTAGAAATGTTTGCAGTCTCTTCATCCGTCTCTGTATCTGGAAATGTTAGAACATGTGACTGTATGACTAATTCAATCAAAGAGATTCACTCTATATTATGAGGCCTTGAATCTTGACTTCTTGCTGTGACAGAACGTCAGTGGTTGTGTTTCAGCAGGTCATTTGTGAGGTTGTAGTTGTTGGTGCTGATGTTGTGTAAGCGGCTCCTGAAAGTGAAGACTGCCCGAGCAAGAGCATCCTACTCTTACTGGAAACATGAGACACTTCATTCAGAGCTACAGTCATTAAAAGACACATCACCCTAGTTTGATCTTAGCTCTTCAAAATCACAATTTGCTTAAGATTTTAGTTGCTTTTTCTACCAATTCTCTCATTACCTTACGCAGAAATATGGACATCCTACCCACATCTACTTTTGCTTTCAACTGTTCCCTTCAGGAGTCCCCACTGTGAATCATCCCTCTCCATCTGACCCCATCCTCCAGATCCTGTTCTCTCACACCACCTAACTTCATGTCCTCTTTCACTACATCCATAAATCTTCCCTTTGCTTTGCAATTGTTTCCTCAAAAGGGCAGTGACAGAGATGCCGGTCTGAAACTGCTGCTGTCTTTCTGCTGGATTATATTTCTCTGCTTAGCTTTCCGTAAAAGTTGGTCTATAACTGATTTGATTAGGTGACATATGGGTAAATACGCCTAAAGATCAACTCCCTCTTGTCTTAACATCAGGACTTGTACGGTGCAAACTGTCACTTTTTTTACACTATCATGCCTGTTCACTGAGGATGGGGAAATACGATTTTTAGGTAAATAATATGATGTGAAGCTCTGCCATCCAACTGTCCTTCTTAAATGACTAATGCTTATATGTTATACAAGTGTGACCTCGGGTCATTTCACACTGTCTTACCTTAACTACTGTACCACACTTTGGAAAGAACATTTGGTTCAATTTGTATGTGATGCTCTTGATATGCAGTTGTGTAGGTGGTGAAAGAGCTGATTTGTTTGGGAAACAATGGACTACAGTTTGGAAAAACAGAAAAAAATATATAAATATCAAAATAATATTTTATTTATCGGTCTTCAGGAGAAATAGCTGTGGAAATCATCCAAGACATGCAGTGGGAGTTTAAGAGTGTTAAAAAAAAAAGGGGAAAAAAAATAAGTGTTAGCCCAGAGAACGGTTCATCCTCAGCCTTGTTTTAGTTAGCAGATAGGTTGGCATGATGTTCACACATGCAGAGACACTGTGATGATTCAAAAGAGGCTAAATCACAACTAGAGCTGTGTTGTGGCACACATCCCTCACATCTCTGCAGGGGTGTCATCACAACTTACGCATCTAACTCTAATCTAATACTATCCACCCTCGCATCCAGCTCAGACTACCAACTCCAAATATCTACACAGATTTCTCAACCTTTCTTACAGCTCAGAATATTCATGTGCCAGAAAGATAATGAGGTGACACCCTGGTTGAAGCTGTAAACACTCATCAGTCATTTCTGAATTCAAACGTTCACGCTGCCCTACACTCTGCAGTGTTTTTCCTTTTCTCTAAAGGCAAACAGATTAATTTACCATGAGATGAAAAATATTCACAGGTGCACAACATAACTGAGTCTTGAATTTGAAGAAAACATTGTATTAAGTGCAACAGAACATGAAGATATAGCATGTGAATTAGTGGTATGCTCATATGACTTTATTGCACATTATGCAAGAATGAAATTTCTTGCAAAAAATTAATCAGATAAGAATATATAATAAAATGCACTTAACCATCACATAAAGATTTGCAGTATTTCATTTTTGTTATGAAAAGAATAAATGTATGTATTATCACATTTATACAAAATGTTCTCAAAATTTATATATAGTGCATTTCAAGACGATGTCTTAGCCATTTAATAAACTTACAAAGTTTCTGTGGCAAGACTGCTGACCATGTTATGTAACTTGCAGAAAGACAAAAGACAAAAGAGTGTGAAAAATGCATTAACACCTGTAGGAGTAAATGTTGAAAAATGCTGTGCAGTATATATATATATATATATATATATATATATATATATATATATATATATATATATATATATAACATTTTACATATAAAATGTTGTGGTGTTAAAAGCCTTTTCTTTTAGAAATAATATACCATCTGCTGTCTACTAAAGAAATGCACACTTGTTAGACAAATTATAGACAGTGATAATAAAAAAAAAAAAGAAGAAATAATATATTGGTTTCTGTGTTGGCTGATGACTCAAAAGCTGGCTCAAATACTTTTTGGCACATAATTTTAACTTGCGAATAAGGGAGACAACATCGAAGTTCAAAACAAAGAAATGCAAATATGAGTTCATTACAGAGTAATTGTATAGCTAATTATGCATTCAGTGAGTGAACTGTGTAGTCTTCAGCATTCACAAAATTAGAATTCAAAAATAAGCATTGGTAAGTCCTCATAAGAGTTTTGAGTATAAATTTCTACTCCTAACCGTTCCGCTCAGGAGCATCTCCTGGTTGCCCAAACAGAGCCTGTGTCATCAGAAACATTTAATCATTCCTGACAGTGAAGACATTCAAGGCAGGTGACTGGAAAAGAAAATAATCATTCCAAAAACATAAATACTATCCAGTGGTTTCGGGCAGTCTCGCAGGAGGTAAACTTCCCAAGTTATGAACGTGCACATCACGCAACAACTTAGGAAGGAAGGAAGGTGTAAGAAATGATTCTAAAACATCTACTGTCTGACCTCATAGCGATGTTCCATACTCTGATATCTCTTCAATCTCATTTTACACCTGAATAAGAGTTTTCTGTTCGACTTCCATCGTGCTGAGGGTTTAACTCATCGGCTCCAGATGATAAGGGCTGCACATCATCAGTGTTGCGAGACTGCTATTCAACTCATTCCACTTTCCAAACCAGCTAGTTGGTAGAGTTAAAGATGCTATCACAGTTTCTACAAGCACCAGACATTCCCATGGGTCTCTCTTCCACACCTTTCCGCACCGCTGTTTTGACTGATGATCGTGCGGTTCTGTCACAGACTGTTCCCATCATGGTAGGAAAGCTCACTACTCTAAAAAAGGAGCTAAAAATGAACCCTAAAAAAGTAGACATATGAGTTTTTTTTCATCTGCATTTCCTGCAGTGGTGGCATATAAAAGAAAGGGAACTTCCACTAGCAGTCCAATAGGACTGCGATTGGTTGTCTGCCTTTGTATGTGGCCCTGCGATGTACTGGCAACCTGTCCAGGGTGTACCCCTGCCTTTCTCCTGCTATGCATCGGGATAGGCTCCGCAAGACCCCCGTGACCCTGAGAAGAAGTAAGCGGGTATAGATATATAGGTATAATGGATGGATGTATCCAGGCTTTCATGTTTTTCGTCATTAGAAAAGGCCTGGTCCTGCAAGCCTCCTCTGCAGTACACACATATAACCAGAACTTTAAGGGGTCTCTCAGTAGCCTCCCTGTTACATAAGCCTGTCTTCCTTTGAGGCTTTAGAGGGGTATCCTGCTCCTGGTGACATTGATGTTGTATTGTATTTTCTTTGCTTGCAGATGACAACCATAAACAATAACAGTACTAAAAATTATGCACAAATATATTTTCTCGAGGCAGCATGATGACCTAGTGATTAGCAGTGTGATTAGGTTCCTGCTTCAACTCCTGACTGGGATCTTAGCGTTGCGTTAGGCATCCAGTGCCACATCAATGTGCAGAATAAGCCAGAATGGTAAAGAGAGAGATATTTCTTTCAGTTTTCTTTCAATTGATACCTTTATTTGAGGAAATCCTACTCAAGACCTTAAAGTTTTATAGAAGGATGACTTCTGCAATCAAGAAGTGAATCAAGTTTCTGCAGTAGCAGCCAGACTGGACATGGAGCCAATCGAAGTCAGTATTATTTAGGAAGGTCTGGCTGCAGATGTGGGAAGGATAGAGGTCCAGTGTGGACCAGACTCCACACAGACCCTTACCTAAGTATGTTTAGCCTTATAACCAGACAGCATATCCATGTTCACCCCATCTGGATTAAAAATGGGCTACATGAGTACAGAGTGGGCTTTAAATGGGCAAGTGGCATGGCTTTCCATTCTGTTTCAATATCATAGATCCCAGATGGGAAGCCTATGTAGCCCAAATATAGGGCCTATTATGGATATAAGTGGGCTAAATGGCCATGGGTTAATAGGCCTGGAAATTGTGAGTCAAAAATACACTATAGGTACCATGGGCTTCATATAAATTCATGTTGGGCTCCACCTAAAAACCAACTGAGACATCCCGCTCAGAGTCCATATAGAAACAGGCAGGGGGATAATGGAACCTGTAGACAAACCCACTTGAAACCCATTGCAGCCCACTTTAATCCACATGGGGCCTATATATAAATGCTGGATAGGCAGTGCTTTCCATTAACCTCAGAAGATAGAACATGGAACAGTGTCACACCTGTATTGACCATGTTCCATTTCTGAAGCTGGACAGTGTGAATAAAATGAGATAGAATTATTATAAACAGTAGGATTTTGAGCTTTTACTTTGTCGATGCAGGTAACTGTGTTAAAGTTTAGGGTGCATGAGGTGTCTGCAACTTTTCATAGTTAGAATTCCAACTTCATGGGACAATCCAGTTGAAACTTCTCTCCCCAGGGTATTGGTCACATGTTTCTGGTCTCTGCAGTCTGACAGAGCCTGACTACCTTATTATTGGCAGGAGTATTATCTATATTCAACATAAAAGCAAATGTTACTTTTTGATTTTTTTTTAAATAGCTGCATCTTCCATCTAAATGGGTCTTGCACACTTACTCTAGCAAGTAACAAGTATTTTTCTTCTTCAAGTTTTAATTGGAAATATATATATATATATATATATATATATATATATATATATATATATATATATATATATATATATATATATATATATATATATATATATATATATATATATATATGTGCACCTCTTAACCTATTTCCAGCAGATGATAACCCAGATTACAAGCATGATAGTGAGGAAAATGCGGATGTCTTGCCTTTTAGAGCATCTAAAGTGTCATTATTGCTTTTACTTATGTTGCCTTCACACCTCTCTGACGCACCTCTCCTCTCCTCATCTCTCCTCGAGGCTCGCTCCCGGCCGAGCGCGCGCCTCCGTCGCCTCAGTGAGCGGGTGTCGGCGTGGACGTCGGTGAGCTGCGAACTGACATTAATGGGGAATCTAACGCTGTTTTCGGTCTGCCTGCTTTCTTCAGCCGTATATTCACCGCAGCGGAAGCCGAGTAAGTTTGTTTTTTTACTTTGTTATTGTCAACATTTATTAAGAGACTGGCTGCTGTGCAGTTTGATTTTTTTTTTTTAATCAATAGAGCGGATTGAGAAGTAGTCACTTTTGGACAGACTGATTTATGCTGCGTACATGTCTGTCTTGTTTTGTATGATCCACCAATTATGCTGTTCTTATCCCAACTGGCTTTTAAAATATTGCTACCACGTTTTTACGGTTGTTTCTCATTAATTTAAAGGCTCTAATCTAGTACAGCCCACTTTGCCCTCTTGCTTTTTGCCTGTCATAACTATTTTCATGCCTGAAATTGGATAAAGTAGTGGGAAAATGATCATTAAGGCTTCAACTATAATTACACATGTATCTGCTATACATTTTGTCTGTATGTATCCCTCATTGTCTTACTTTAAATTCAGTATTTCCTTTTCCGATCTAATATTGACTTCAGTACAAAATAGAGAAGGATTTTACTTATGCAAGAAAGAAAAGGAGATGAATATACCTGCTGCTGTTATAGAGTGTATTTATTGACTATTGTTCAGGTCTAATCAGGAGGGAATATTAATTAGAAAGGAAAAGCCCCAGTGGCTGCATTTTTGTTGTTTTATGTACATATCCTAATACGCACTCATAAAGAGTGTCATATCAGAGGAAGATTTTTATTTTTTTATATATATATATATAAAAGAAACTGCTGGAATTCAACTGGGAATCTGCTTTTGCTGCAGTGAAACGCTTCGTAAACCAACAACAGGTTCACTGGCTTTCCTGGACCAACCCATGGAAGATCAGCTCCACAACACTGCATCAAGTTGACACGGAGGAGAATGTGTGTGCTGGCAAAAAGGGAGGGTTTTTGCATGTGAAGGAGGTGTGTGTGTGTGTGTGTGTGCGTGCGTGTGTGTTTGTGTGTTGCAGCATTTGTGCAGGATTCATTTACTGGGCTGATGTGAGAAAGACAGTGGGATTCACTGGGCTGGGAGATTTTCAAGCTCTTTCATGTTACTGTGTGGCTTGTGTGTGCATATCTGACTAAATGCCTATGTATACTACATTTTTGGAAAAAAAAAAAAAGTAATTATAAAGAACGATTGATTTAAATCTGAATGTGCACAAGCAGCTGGAATTTTCAAAGATAGACATTGTGATGGAAAAGTTCAGTTCATGGTAAAGACCGTGCAACAAAAACAAATGGTTAATTCTGGAGGAAGATTGTAGATACAGGCAACAGAAATGTGCGTGCCATATCTGCAACACGCGTTTTTTCTCTTCTTATAAACTGGGGACTTTTATGCCACATTGGCTACCCCACTTTTGACAGGAACTCGCAAGACAAAGTCGGGTTACATCCACCCCCCCACCCCATTCCCCACTGTGATTAACATTGATATAGACGTAAATATGTATTTCACATGATGCTGTATTGGTAGTCCTTGAAGGGCTTCTTCCAGCACCCATTCAGGAGATCAAGGACCCTGTAGCTCAATTACTTGAAAAAGTATCAAAGATTGCTCTCTTTGACCATGGAAACACATTTCCTCTCCGTACTTAATTAGACAGGGGGAGTTATCTTGGAAAGAAAAATAATGGACACCAGTGATGGGTAGCAGAGTCAAGCCAAGGACATGTCGTGGCTCGTTGTGACCATAGGCCTTGCGGCAGGAAGTAATCAGTGGAGCTCATTCAGTTTAGCTCATCTAGACTGATATCGACTTTTAGCGAGTACCAATCTGATCGCAGTGGGCGTTCACTCATTCTCCTTGTAAAATGTGTAGGGGGAAGTATTAGACATCATTCTTTTAAACTTAACATGACACCCCAGCTGTGCAAGAATTTGTAGTCATAAGTGGAGACGTGAATACAGACTCTAGTACATCATATATTTTCACAATGACTCTGGAGACAGAGCAGGATCAATATTGTTTATACTACTAACAGTAAGGGTTGTATGTAAATGTATTCAATTTGTCTTATTTTATTTTCATTTCATTTTGTTGCATCTTGCTGGTTAAAATGAAGTGCTTGACACTGCAAGCACTTCATTTCTGTGAACAAGTTGTTATGGCGTCACGCAGCCTTAGTAGACACAATCACTTTTTCAGTGTTAAAGAGCAAACTTACAATCTTGCATCTTCCACCTGCATT
Source organism: Xenentodon cancila (assembly GCA_014839995.1). Lineage (NCBI taxonomy): Eukaryota > Metazoa > Chordata > Actinopteri > Beloniformes > Belonidae > Xenentodon > Xenentodon cancila. Next base: position 10,946,711 of record CM026200.1, read on the forward strand.
ATTCTCACGTCTTTATTGATGATAATATTTGCTTTCAGAATCTTCAACCAGGTTAAAGAGTCATTTAGAGATGCAAAACATTACGTATAGAACTAATTAAAACCCGAAAGGCAAAAGAGGCAAAGAGAGGCGTTAAAGACAAAGAACATGAAGAGTGACATTTAATAGCAGAAAATGGAAAACCTGAATTTGTGAGGGTACAACCAGTAACAACAGAGACACGTGTCAAGCATTCACAATCACTCTCTATGCCATTAATTCACCCCGAATGCATTATGCGAGAAAGGATAAAAGCATCCTTACAACTAAAGCTGAATATAGCAGTTATATCTGCTCATCGCTCGACCAAACAGGGAGGTGGGAAAAAAAGGCACATTATTCATGTTTTTAGTCTTAGACTTTTGGGTGCACAATAATTGCGGTATTTATTATTATTAACGTTATTATTATTGCATTGTATTGTCATGAACTTTGACTGTTGAATCACAACTTTTGAGAGAGAACTGGCAAGCCAAACAGCACGGATGAGTCAAACCAAAAGTGTAGGAGATAGATTTTTATTTTTGTAAAAACAAGAGCTCTTATTTTTAAAACGGTATATGTCACGTCACCTATTTATTTGGCGCACGAGTGTTGCATTCAGGTACAACTAAGGTTTTAAAAAAGTTCAAGTTGTAGGTTCCGGTGTCAAGGCTGTCTTGATCTTATAATTTCATCTGCTGTGTTTGGAGGAATCGCTGTCACTTATAAAAATACTTTCATTAGTGTTTTTGAGAAATAAATTTTAAGTCAGCTCTTGGTTACTTCCCAGTGTCCCTGTGACACGTCTTGTGCACAGCGTTTCACTAACAAGCATCAGAGCTTCTGTCAAAATCTGTCTAGATACATCTTACCCTCTGATGGCAGTCTTTCTTTCTTTCTTTCTTTCTTTCTTTCTTTCTTTCTTTCTTTCTTTCTTTCTTTCTTTCTTTCTTTCTTTCTTTCTTTCTTTCTTTCTTTCTTTCTTTCTTTCTCTTTGTTTTTCGATCTCTCTCTTTTAGCACAGGCTTTTATGAAAAGGACTGCAGAAAGGATTTGTGACTGTCATGAGAAGTCCATAGCCGTCAGGAATCACTGTTTAATTAATTGCCACCAATCCATGGCAGATAAGAATTCAAATTACGTTTAGCTGCCAAGAGGATCTGCATACTACACCGTTCCCTTTGCTTTATCATGGGCAGCTGAAGACTTTTGAAAGCTCTTCAAAATGAAGACAGCAGAGACCAAACATAGCACTGCTAACACATGACTTGTTTGATTGTGTGTAATGGGAGAGTGTCAGTGTGTGTGCATGTCGGTGAAACAAGGAAACCCAGCAATACAAGCAGAGACAGGTGGAGAAAGCACCTCCTGACTTTGCTTGTAGCAGCAGCAGAGATTAATTCATGAAAGTACACAGTAATGGACTCTGTAAAGGCAAACATCTTACTCTTAATGACATTTGGGCACTAAAGGGGCAGATTTGATATAGATAGTCTATCATCTGACCATATCTAATACTGTAAAGTAGAACTTGTCTTGTACTGTGAGATATGTTCTATCCTCATGGCATTTTTTTTTTCATGATGTTAACTCCAAATGGAAAAAGAGAAAAAGCTAAAAGCCCTTCTAGCAGCACCTAGAGGCTGCAATGTCCATTACAATGACTGTTGGAAGGGGAAAAAAACACCAAATTTACTTATCTGTTGTTCACGGGGGCCCGTGGACCATTAGGACTTTTGATTTTAAGTTTGTTTTGAGAGTGGAACAGAGACAGATGCATGTGATTGTGCATGTCCATCTGCTCATCTGTCGTGTGTCTGTTTATCCTCCAGGGTCTGTATCAAGGTCCCAGCTCTTCTGCTCACTCTTAGGCAGTCAGGAGGCCTGAAAGCCATTCAGAAACTATGCATTCTTCTCAAGGAAAATAACATGCTCCAGTCCCCATTACTGCTGGTGTTTGGGGTTCTACTTTGGCTGCAGAAAATGGCCCTTTTTCAGGTGGTGGGGCATCCTCTGGGTTCCTAAGCAAGGTAACTGGGTTTCAGCTTTAGCCAGTGGTCAAAGTTAGCTGGCCTGTCCAGTTGGTCTCTGCCTTTGGAGCCACTCTCCTACCTTGGAGGTCACTACTGCAAGTTTTCCGATTCCTACTGGCACCACTGTTGCCTTCATGCGCCACATATTTTCTATTTCTTTCTTCAACCCTTGGTATTTTTCCAGCTTCTCATGTTCCTTCTTGTGGATGCTACTTTTGCTTGGGAGTGCAACATCAAACATTTCTGCTTTCCTCTACAGTTTGTTGACCGCCACAATGTCCAGTTGGTTAGCCTTCACTAGTTTATCATTCTGAATTTGGAAGTCCTACTGGATCTTTGCTTTTTAATTCTACACCACTCTTAGAGGTATCGTCCATTTTGACTTTGGGACTTCTAAGTCATGCCCAGTGCTCAATCTCTCTT